>OU612043.1:243492619-244050119 GCA_914767935.1 Coremacera marginata | reverse complement strand
TGCTAATGTTCGTTTGCTGAAAATATCCTTCTGTAATATTGACACTGAATCGGCTCTATCAAAAACATGTGCATACCATATATAACCATATATACCATACCATACCATATATAAATATTTGATGTGTTATTGAATGTACTTAACAACAAAGGTGTCAAAGTGAGTGCATACGAGAATGATGTGGGTGTAATAGTATCCTTTTCATAATGAGCGAAATCAAGAAGGGAGCTTTGAACAAATTAAGTCACTGGGCTGCCATGTGCGGCTTAAGAGTAAATCCCAGTAAAACAGAACTGATGCTATTCACCACAAAAAATAAACTGCAGCATTTTGACCTACCGCAGTTAAACGGCCAAACACTCTCACTATCCAGCAGTGCCAAATATCTAGCAGTCACCCTAGATTCGAAACTCAGCTACAAAACAAACATTGAGCAGAGGGTTAAAAAGACCTGTATAGTATTTTAAGCCTTCTACGCCTATAAAAAAACATTTGGCAAAAAATGGGGTCTTAATTCAAAAATACACCACTGATGCAATAGAAGCTCACCATAACAACAGACATGGAGGCAATCTCAAGAGCGATGTGTCAATGTGTCATTGCAAATCTTCGCTCAAGGCTAGAGGAATGCTAGCAGAATGACGGTTGGCAGCTGGACAACATAATCTTTAGTAATTAATTTTCCAGTTCAGTGTCTTTAAATAAAAAATAAAAAACCAATATATTTTTTTTATATTTTTTGTTGAGTTTAACTTTCTAATTCCCTATACCCTTTTTAGATACCTTGTTACATAGTAATGTTATTAGCTCGAATATCGTTTACCAACCAAATTAATTAAATATAATATAAAAGCTTGTAATACGACAAGCATTAATGCTCAAACGGTAATTATTTTTTGCCATTATTGCAGTGCTTTTATAACATACTGTTCTGAAAAATGTTCAGCCTGAAAGTATGCACATGCATAAAAGACAAGCATGTCACTGATAAGTATCAAATACATTTTCTGAGCATACTTTCAGGCTGAAAATTTTTAAGGACAGTACATGATGGGAAGATACTGTAATAATCTCAAAAAATAATTACAGTTTGAGCGATATTGTGTGCAGAGCATTGTGCTTGCCTTTTATATATTAAAATTTATTTATTTTTCTGTCTAGGTATTATTTATATTAAAATATTTTTGCTTATTTATCCACGTATTGCTTCGATAAGTTCATTTTAAGTACTAAGTAGGATAGACATTCTTTTAACTGCTCGAACTACAACTGTTTGAATATCATCAATACTCAAGTTGAAATAAATCAGGGCCTGGCAATAATAAAAAGCTTACCACAAACAAACTTCACTACAAATATAGCATAACTTTGCCGGAAGTAATGAAGAACCTTACAAAAAAAAAAAAAAACAAATAGAAAAAAAAAATATACTGAGGTTTCTCTGTCGATCAATACCCGCAAACATCTGACGTATCAATCTAAGCTAGCCACGTGAACTTCCTTATAGCTGTTTGCTGCTTATGGTCGAAAGAGCAACTAGCCCCGACATCATTAAAAAGGGCATAATTAAATATTTTCCAACTACATATTTACAAAAGAAGAGGCGGCAGCGGCGACTTTTATTGTACTCAACTTCCTGCTGTTATGTACGCGGCTGTCTGCATAGTTTTTATTGTTGTTGTTGTTATTGTTGTTGGTATTAGGAAAAAAGTTAATGCAATTTTAAGAAAGTTTAAAACTTGTATTTATAGTTGTTGAAGCAGCAGCAGCAGACTTTCGTTGCAACACAAACAGAGTTGAAGTTGAAGGAGGCAACATGTAAAACTTTTCAGCTAAAACAGTTTCGCGGAAAATGTGCAACGTGGAAATCTACAATAACAACAACAACAACAACAACAACATAAGCAGCAGCAATAAATGTACATTTTAACCCGAATGCAAACCAGCTATTGAAGCAATCAGCCACACACTTGAGCACACACTTGTATGTTACATACAGCCAAAATAACAAACATACAAAAGGACAGACAGACAGCCAAACATATGCAATTTCTAATTATTCAAATTGCGCGCCAGCATATTTTCAGGCGCGAAACTGCGTGTTCATGTGTGTACATGTGTTGCCAAGTGTTTATTATGACGGCAAAGCTAGTGCACGGCTTTGCCGGGGGTGTCATTCTGCCACCGTCATCGCCATCGCCACCAACACTATTGCCGCCCGAGGCTGATGTAGCACTTGGCTGCTGAATATTTAAATGCTTCGCTGATTTCTTGAGTTGATTTTAATGTTGCTTTTTATTGTTGTTGTCTTATTTTGGCAAAATGACTCTATAACTTCTTTGAGAGGATGTGTAAGGGTCTAGCTAGCTAGCTGCGACCACAGCGTTTGGAGCCTTCATAAAGTTATAAATTCCAGCAGGTTTATTTCGGTAGCGGTTGCAAAAGCTTTGGGCCATAAACTCATTTGTTGTTTCGAACGGATATCTAAATATGGCTAACAACATTTGAATCAGAAAGGTGTATTTGGCGTAGATGGTGGTGAAGGTGGTAGTGTCTTGGTGTATTGTTTGGAACTCTTAAGGTAGCTAAGCACAGTCAAGTGGTGCTGCCCGCAAGCTATGTCATGTCACGAGGTGAGCAGCAAATGTGGCTAAAAATCTACATTTTTGATATCTTTGTGCATAGCTTCGAGAAGCCGATATAAGAGCGAATATTGGATGTGGGAAGGAATATTTGCAAATTGCTGATAAGCATATGCAACAATTTTACATCTTGAAGCACATGACAGATATAGAGAATAGATATTTTTAGCACTGTAGCATCTAGTTCCTCATTAAGATTCAGATTTTGTGTTTATTTGATATTGTTATTAATGTTCTCTTAACCTTTCATTGTTTAAAATTATTGTCTTTTTTTAATTTTTTTTTTTTTTTGAGTGAAACTCTTGGAACGGAAATGGAAGTGAATTAAAAGCGCTATAAGTAAGATTCTTTCTATGAGTATGAAGATAAATGAAAAGATTTGAAAATGATTTTATCAAAATGTGAGTGTGACACGCTCGTTTGCATTGACGTAAGCGTTATATGTGTAATTATAGAATTGATAAATTGGAAAATATAGCATAAGTAAGGAAAAGAGACTTAGAAATAAAGTGATATTATAAAAGTACTATTAACACTAGGACGATGAAGCTTGGTTAGCAATCAAATGGACTTATAACAAATTCACTATCCAAAAAATTTGAGTGATACACCTCAAGCAAAATTACGCGTGAGTTACTTAAAACGATATTATTTTCGGTGTATAGTGAAGCGTACATATGTAAATCACTATTGCCATCAACTAACCTATTTATTTTCAATCAGTACAAAATATATAAGCAACAATATTCTTAGCAAAATTTCAACTTTCCAAAAATTTGTCACAAAATTTAAAGTAAACAATATCCTCGAATTTACTTATCACCACTTTATGCTTGTTCCGCTCAAGATCGCACAAATGCGTGCACGACAACGAATGTGACAGCGAGTATTGTATTACATACGCTATGCTCTAAAATAAGCGCAACAACAACAACATGAAGTTGCACAAAGTGCCAAAGACACGTGCAAGTCATCAAGGCCAAGAGTCTAGTGCACTCATCATAATTGGCGGTTTAGATTTTCTTTATAAAAACAATGCGATTGATCAGAAATAAAATTTGATTGGCGTTCTACTAAATTATTGAATATAAAGAAGCAGTTTTGGATACGCATGAAGAAATACTTATAAAATATTTTAGAGAAAATACGTGTAAAAAGTGGGCGTTTTATGTAAAAATTATTTTTATTTTGGTTCGGTACAACCTAGTGAAACAAACTTTGGTCAGATACTTCAAAGTTACAATCAAAATAACCCTGACTAAAACTCAGTTTGACCAGTTTAACCAACTCTGATTAAAACGCCTGCTTCATACAAAAGTAGGCTACACGATATAATATTGGTTTAGTACAATCTATTTAAGGGACATTTTTTGGTTGAAATTTTTTGTATAAAAATATGATGCATTTAGGATGGTTATGATATGATTGGTTTTGTATGACATAAAAAATAGTATGATGAATACGGTATGATTGGTTTAGTATGATGGTATGGTATGATGATGTGGTATGATGAATACGGATTGATGGGTATGGCATGATGAGTATGGTATGATGATATGGCATGATGAGCTTGGAGTGATGGGTATGATGGTATAGTATGATGGTAGGGTATGATGATATGGTATAGTATGATTGTCTGGAATGATGATATGGTATGATAATGATGTGATATGATGTTATGTTGTGATGAATATGCAAAAATAGGGAGATTTGTGAAGATAAGACTTTGTGACGAAGTCTTGACATAGGGAGGAGGGGGGGATTTGGGGCAGGAGTCTAACGGTGGCTAAAAAAAAGTTACGTAATTTATAAACAGTCCCAAAGTATGTTGGGATGGTATTGTATGATGGTATGATATGATATGATGGTACGCTGTAATGGTATGGTATTATATAGTGGTATGATATGCTGAGTATGGCACGATGGTTTTGTTATTATGGTATAGAATTATGGTATGGTATCATGTTATGCTATGATAATATGGTATTATATTATGGTGCGGTCTGGTGGAGTGCTATAATGGTATGCTATGATGGCATGTAGTGTCCAACTAAAACTGAATTTTTGGTCGAAAATGAAACCGAAATTCGGCCCTTTTTGTAATATTCGATCGGAACTGAGTATTTATACATAATAAACTTAATTTTTTTAAATAAATTTTTTTATAAAACCCAAGCAGAAAGTATAATATTTCATAAAATAAGATAAAAAAAATTAATATTTGAATTTTTTTTTTTTTATAAATTTTTGTATAATTTTATCATACAAAATATGAGATTTTAAAGTTTCGAATTCGGTCATAATCGGTAAAAAATTTATCAACTCAACCTAGGTGGAATTCGTTCATATGAAAAATATTATTCGTATCGACAAATTGCTAGGTTGAGTTGATAAATTTTTTGTCAGTACAAAGTCAACAAAAATTTCTGACAAATTTTTTTTTTTCTTTAAGTGTAAAAAAAAAATAAATAATAAAAAATAATAAAAAATATAAAGAAATAAAAATAAAAAATAGTAAAAACAGTTTCAATAGTATCGTAAGTGTGGACGTCGAATTTTTCTTTGATATACAGTACCGTGCACAAAATTGGGAACGATGAATACATACCAATTCAAATTAACGTTTTCATATAATTAACTTGCTTATTTAAAAAAATATTTGTCTATCGTCAACAAAATATTTACCAGCCATTAAGCTGTTTAAGCACAGGGAGCCTTTTTATGATATCAGAAAGAAAATCAAGCGAGCACATAATTAAGAACGACTTATTTTTTTGTATTTTTTAGTGTTAAAAATGGATATCCTGTTGTTGTTTTATAAATATTTGATTGGAAACCCAATGAATATTTGATTTGATTGGAAGCAATGAAACCACTAGATCCTCACAGACGGTCATAGGAATGCTTATCCACTCCTTTTGCACTTCAGCATAAAGTTCCGTAAAATTTGTAATTTTTAATGCACCAACACGTTTCTTTACTATGGTTTTTTTAAGGAAGTAAGGAAGTTTTACGTTCCTTTAGACTGAAAGCTTCTTAGCGGCGCAAGTATTTATATACGTATGCATTGCTTGTAAAGCTCTGAAAAATTCATAAAACGATGTTGCGTTCGAGATTTCGGCACGAACTAAAGCAACAAGCATATGAACGTCAGCAGCAACTTAATCATCAATGCATTTTTCTCACACAAAAATGTGAATTTTTCTTACTTTCTTTTGCTATCGTGTGCTTTAGTAAAGAAGTGACAAAATTCAAAGTTAGATATTCTTTTTTTTTTACAAAATAACTGATATTTTGGCATAAATTTTATTTATGTACCATGAATATTAAAGGCTGTATTAGGCCCTGAAGTGTCCTCCAAAAAACGTTAGCATGGCATTGAAAAAATTTTTGAAAATACCCCTATACAAACCGCGCTGTAAGATGTAATTCTACGTCAAAAATATTCAGCATATCACATTTTAACGTTTTTTAAAAAAAAGGAAAAACTCAATTCTAAATCAGAAAAAAATAAGGAATTCAAAATTACAAATAGTTTTATTCCATTTTAAATCAGTAACTTTGGAAATTTTATCATAAGTGGCATACTTCAATTTTTATATATTTACACACTTTAAAAGAGGTCATCATTTATTAATTTATAATTGAAAAAAAAAAATTTTAAAAATATGCCATAAAATCTTATCACTGCTTTATAAACTTTTTGCATTTAAGAAGGTTTTATAAGAAGTTTTTGTTTAAAATTATTATTTATTTAATTAGAAAAAATATACTTATATATTAATATATATACATTTGAAAATGTTTTTAGTATATTTTCCCAAATCAATTCATTAGAAAAAGCTTTATTATTTGAACTCGGTTTGAAAAGTGATTATTTATTAAATTCGATAATTTAAGCTTAAAAAACAATATCTAGTTAGTAATAAAATTTTAAAATTTTTGTAGCCTATTTTCTCAAATCAATTTATTAGAAAAAACATCATATTATTCAATAAATTCGTTTATTTTAGCCTAACAAAATAGTATTTGGCTAATTAGAATAAGAATTTGGCTTATTCGGGCAAAAACTTATATCAGACGAAAAAAAATTCAAAAGTAGCATAACAGGGATACTCACGATAAGAAAACACAAACACGACTAGTAAAATATTCCAAAGTGTTAGGATTTTTAAAATGAAATTATACATAATTTTTTTTAAAAAATATTTTATCAAGAAACCTTAAATTTGTATATCTTCAAAAAAATCTGAATACTACTACATTCACAATTTTGTTTATCAAAACAAATTTATTGACAAATATTTATTAAAGAAAAACTCTGCAAAAATTATTAAAACAAAAACACCAAGAATGTTTATATTTTTTAATACAAAAAATAAATAAAAGTATACCGAAGTTTAAAACTTTTTCTTAATTTTACACAAGTCATATCGAAAATAAACTGAAAAAATACTGCATTTGGAATGGAAAATATTCCATATATGGTAGATATTTCACATTCCTATATTACAACCTATATATTTTTAATCATCAAAGCCGCCAACACAATGAAATTCCTGACTACGGAACATTCCTCACAATCATTTTATAATATGGTAATTTTAAGCAGAACTCTACAAATAATTAAATAAATTTTACCCACTTACGAGATTATTCATTTTTTTTGGTAGAATATAAGTTTTTTCTGCCGTTCTTAACGCCTTTTGATTTAATTTATATATTTTTTTTTTTTTTAATTTTAGAGTTAAGAATATAAATTTTATATTTTTTTTTTTTTTTATATTGTAGATTTTTAGTTTTTGCAGTTTTTAGTTATGAGTAAATAGTTAAGAATTTAAAATTTAAAACTTAAAAATAATGAAATTTAACAGAACAATTACAAAACATAAAATTAATTAACATTTTTTTAAATAAGAAACAGATTTTACAAAGTGCTAAAATTATTTGAAAGTCTTGAATATTTTTTGAAAAGCCTGAAAGAATGTACTTATTTCTATTGCGGTTAAAAAACCTGCCTGCCATTTAATGTCATCACCAAAAATTCTTTACTCAAACATGAGCAATTAACTCAATGACCACATCTAGATTTAACTGCAAATCTGTGTACATACAAATGATCAGCTGTAAACCACAAAAAAGTAAATAATTCTCGAGCGTTTCCCTAGAGTGTGTGTTCGTCCTTATGATAATGATGATTGGCAATACATTTAAATGCAATAAATTTTATTAAAAGAAACTTAATTGCTTGATTATTTTGTTGAAATGCACGTTCTTTGCACAATTGATCGATCGATCGATCGATCGCAAGGATCGACTGATGATCGGTCTCTTACTTATAGACTAACTTGGCAACACTGGGTCTATAAACAGGCGAATCCAAACAAGCGGCAAACATTTACACACCATGCTAAACCGCAGTGATCATGTAATCATGTTGCTTGAGCACTGATCTTAACTCTGCACAACTCAGACTCATCGGTCGCAACCACCACAAAAGCCTAGGAGCTGGGCGCAAGGCATATGCTTGCCTCTCAATTATGCCCTGTTTTGGTCACTGGTATGCAGTTGTGTTTGTGTGTGTGTGTGTGTTTACCACATCACTTACATAAAGACGCATAATTTGCAACTTGTTAGGTTTACACAGAACAAGTATAAAGATTGGAATGTTTGATCATGTAACTATGTGGTTTGGTGCAGTCAAGCGAATGCCAAGTTTTTTTTTTTTTTGCTTTTGTGTTACATCAATTGAAACCTTACAAATGTGACATTTTGTATATAATTTTTCAAGATTCTTTAAATAAATTACTTTTTTTTAAAAGCTTGTCTTGATCACTCAAAAATCATGATTATTAATAATTGTAAACATTTTCAAGTTGCTTTAAGAAAAATTCACACAGCATAATTTTTTTGTTTTCATCACTTATTAATAGCTACTGAACTAATCGCTTATTTTAATAAACATCTACCAAATCCTGCCTGATTATAAACTTGACAAGTTTTGGCAGCAGAAGCAGCCGTCTATAATATAAACTTTTTTTTTTTGTTGTTATTTAGATGGTTCGACGATGTGTATGCCAAGATAGCGTTACCAAGATAACAACAGCAAAAATAAATACTGGCTTAAATTTTGCTGTTTTTGCTAAAGTGGCCAACTACCAATTGAATTGCTATCGCCTTATAAGGATCTTTAGACGTTTTCTGCGCATCTTAAGAAAGCGCAGTGCTTGTAACAAAGCAGCATTACATCACCAACAACAACAACAGCAACAACACAAACGCGTATGCTCAATTATTTTATCACAGCGCGATCGTTTGTGCGATTGTTCTAAGTTTTAAAGCTAAAAGTTGCTTTTCTTTCTGCCTTAAGTTCCTTAAAACTTGCCCCTTCTTCATCGTCTTTTGATCTAACCACTTTAGTACCAATGCTATTGACCAAGTTTAGTACTTTTGTTGGCAATTTGCTGCTAAGAAATCCATAAAAAGGTTTAATTTTTCCACACTTTTGTTCAATTGTTGTTGTTGTTTTGGTTTGTTTGATTCTCTGTGTTTTTGCTTGTTTGGCGGCATTGTTTGTGCCATTTACTGCTTGCAGTTTATTAGACCTTGTTTAACCAGATTCTTGCTTATAGTTGGCTGTCTATAAAAACTAAGCAGCGCCTGTTGCTGACATGTTGAACTTCAATGTTACGACTTTATACTTCGAAGTGCGAACTATTCTGTGGCAATATCGGCTCTAGGAACTCAAAAAGTTGAATGCATTTTTTTTTTATTTTTTCCGACTCAAATCAAAAAATAAGCTGATTTTGAGTTTATTTATCGATTTATGTATATGTGACAATGGTTTCAGATCGCGCAAAACGAACTTTAGTTTCGCTAACAAAAGTATTGATGTCATTAAATTTTGTTTAAAAAAAAAGTCTGCTCACAAACCGAAGAATAAATCAAGGAAAAAAAATTCTTCCGAGTTTGAAGAGAAAATTTTGGATTAAAATTTGTTTGCGCACAGACAAAGAATTATTTCATGAACAATAACTTGATTTAAAACAAAAAACCTATGCAAATGCATTGACACTATGTTTTTTAAATCTGTAATTACTTAATTCAGAATTTTTTTTTTGTCCTTTGAGTAGGAGTTATTTCCAAACAAAATTTTTTTATTTACAAAACGAAAAATATTAACACGTTGACGGACACTTGCGTCAATAGCCGTCAAAGCGAAGTTCACTATGTGGCATGACGGCAATAACCGTCCAAAATAAAACGGTCGTTTTTATATAGCGGCACTAATGTGCATTTACCGGCGTACAAGTAGAAGCCTAGTGTCATGTTTTGAAAACATATAGCGTCAATTTTCGAACTTCACTTATTCCTATTGTCCGTCATTGTGTTAAAAAAAATTGTTTTACTCATAGTTAAGACTGTGAGAGAAAATCATAGTTCTGAAAGACTAGTCAGGAAGGACTAGTCCTGGAACTCATTCTGAGCTATGTATTTTATTTGTTTACGAACTAGATTTTATTTGAGAACGACAATTTCCCAATATCAAAAATTCCTGTGACCCATCTTGAACCTACAGAGAGAGTAACCTACGCTAACAGTTACTGTATGCCAAACATTGCAAACAGTACTGTATGTTTTTCTGTCGAACAGTACAGAATGATAATGTTCATTTTTTATGCGATCGTTGTGTAGTGTATGTGTTTGCGTTCGTGTACACAAACATATACGCTACAAAATTAAGACTCATGTCATCGACAGTACACTTAAATATCATGACGTTTTTTCGTTCTATGGTTTTGTTTTAAGTTGAATTCAACACCTGATTCTACATTGATCATCAATTACACTGTGGAAGTCCAAATATCAAACTAGCTAGACACATTACAATTAAACATACGACGAGAATACTGAATTTAATGGCGTTAGTCGTTTTTCAAATCTTCTGCTCATTTTCGCGAAATTCAATGTGAAAGTCATATCATACACTTCCAACCCTCGTAAAGTAAGCTGAAACCATGGGCATATCAAAAGAACGGACGGGATACATTATGCACTATTGCGGCGCGATGAGTGCCGCGTTTGTTGACCGTCGACGAAAAATAGCATCGCGGTGAGGATCCAACGGCCGATTTAGCGTTGTTGCAGCGTAATCGAGAGAACTTTTTCACGTTTTCTGCCAATTCATGAAACATGGGTCCATTATCATATATTTTTCGGGGTTGCTGAATGCGAATCTGGGCTCCCTTTAAGCCCATTACGCCAGAACTTTGCCATAACTTGAAAAATATCAACAATTCAGGCTTTTAAGCACTATAAAGTTTTTAAGGTTATTACAAAATCCGACGTGATGGAGTAAAACGGGTTCAGTGACCTCGAAAACGTATAGTAAATATGGCATGGTCTCTAGACACGAACAAAAAAAAATTTTTTTTTGGGACTGTATTATTATCATTTATTTTTGATCGTGACCTTATCAGCATTCATCAGCTATTATTCATCATTTATTACTCATCATTCTTTATTTATCATTCAACATTAGTCATTATCATTCATAATTCAACATTCGTCATTCATTATTTGTTATCCATTTTTCATCATTCATTATTCATGATTAATATTTCATCATTATATATTCACCATTCATCATGCACCATTAATTGTCCATCATTCATCATTAATTTGTCAGCATTCATTGTTTAGCATATGCAATCGAAAATAAAAATTTGAATTTTTGGCTCAAGCCGAAATGAAAACTAAATAAAATTCGGCCCTTTTTGTAATATTTGGCAGATACCGAAACTGAGTATTTCTATGAAAATACAAATTATTGAAACAACATTATTTTTATTATTAAAAGTAAGCAGTAAAAATAACATATCATACATATAAGAGTGTAAAATTAATATTGATTGAATTTTTTAAATAATTTTTTGACGTATATCATATAAAAAATGATCTTTTGAATGAGTTTTAAAAATTTGGTTTCATTTTCGGCCATATTTAGGCCTAACAGCGGTATCTGAAAAAAAGGGTCGAAATTGAAACTGAATATTCTGTCGGACACTTATAATTACGTACATACTCATCATTACGAGGGCAATTTTCAGTAAATTATGATATATTCATTTACCACTTTCAGCACCTTATCAAGTTTTTTTTTATATGAAGTATTTCCGCATCTCTCTCTCTCTCTCTCCACGCAATGAAAGAGTTACAAGAACTTTGGCAAAAAACTTCCTGACGTGGTCAGTGAATTCCGCTGCTCAAACTAAATATTAAACATAACCTTAACTGCAAAAATTACTTTGCTCTCACCGAGTAGATATTTTTTTTCTCTAAATGACTCTTGAGGCCCTGAGTACAAAAAGCCCCTAAATATTGCCCCTAATCAAATTCATTTTATAAAATAGGCTGAAGTGGGGTGATGTGTAACACGTTTTTATTTGCTCCAATAATAGTGCTAAGAAATTGCATTTTTGATTCTTGCAGAAGAACTAATCCGAAGTGAGCGTTTTCATGGCTGTTAAATATTTTGAGAAATCGATAAGATAGGAAAAAAATTTCCAATATAGTTTTTTGGTATTTTTGAAATCGGTGAGGTGATGTGTAACACCAACTTTAATTTTTTAATGTTTATTATGACTTTTTATGTTTAGTAAAAGTACATATTATGATAAGAACTTAATGAAATCACCTTGAAGACCTGCAACTGTAAACGTTTCTGTGTCGTTTTTAGAGCAGAGTTTTTTATTGACTTCCTACCACTAGTGAATTTTGGTCTGGGCTGAATAGTATGAACTGAGCCGATCTCTTTCAATGCCGTTGATGTAATTGCATTTCAGAGTGTGACGTTGTTGCCTCTTTAATGGCATTTATAATGTGTAAGATGTGTTACACATCATCCCACCGTCAGTATTACACATCACCCCAATGTAAGTCACTTTACGCATTGATGGAATTTACCACAAAACGAAAAAATGAAAAATCTTTTGTTATGTTTAAAGATATTAAACAATAAAACAGTTTTCCATCTACTACTCACTTTTAAAATCTGGAGAAAATTGTATCCGAAACGGTATTTATCGTAAATTTAAAAAATTTTTCAAAAAAACTTTTCACGCTTTTTAAGAACTCTAATAAGATGTATATCTGCCAACTTTCAACACTTATGGGTAACTAGATGCTGCCAAAAGAAACATACGTCAATTATTCATTCACTTATATGTTAAAATTTTGTTCGAAAATCGCCGTGTTACACACCAACCCATAGCGCACATTACCCCACCTTTTCCTTTTATTGAATTCGATCGATACTTACTCTTCAACTTTTTGGATAGTTTTCAGATACTTAATAAAATTCGTTACATTAATATTGAACTTTTTGATATTTCATTAAATTTATGCAAATATCTCGGGGAAAAAATATTACTTTTAAAAACTCTTTTAAAGCAATCAAACTTAGTAAGATAAGCTTCTTTTTATAAAATTTTAATAACAACATTGCTTATTTAACATAATTTCTTTTTAAGTTAATTTTAAAGCCAGTAAATTCTAAAGAATTCTCAACAAAAGGTTTTACAATCAATTAATTCATATATTTTCTTTTCTCATGCATTTTTGTATTTATTTATTTGTTAATTTTTTATCTTGTCAAACAGCTTTGATTTATCTCTCTATACTTATAACTTTTAAAGCTTTTAAGCAGATTATAATCAATATTAATGTTGTGTTTATTACAAAATCAAATAAATATGTCAGAAATTTAATAAATATTTATGGCGGCAGCAAATTATTGTGCCACACGCAGGCAGCGAAATCAACCGACAAAACCAACATCTTATAGATACTCGTCATCAAAATCAGTATCTTTCAGTTAGACAAGCAAGCAAATTACAGCAAATCATGCTGAAGCAAAAAAAAAAAGCCAAAAAATTTTCAGCTCAAAATGACATAATCCCACGGCCTGTGTGGAAACAAAAGCATAAAAATTGAGGGCGTTGATCTTGAGCCAGAGATTAAACTCGAAACCAGTTAATAAAGCAGTTAAGATCAAGTTGAAGTTGTTGCTTGGGGCTAACTAAAAAATTATGATTCAATGACGACGAAGAGAGAGAGGCGACAAGAAGAAAAACTAAAAAATACAAAAATTATTTGACTTAAAAGCTTAAATAAAAAATAAAAAATGCTGATCGCCAGCATGATCGTGTAAAAATTGAAGACAAAGATATGGAAATAGATGATGTTATAAAATTACATGCATAGCTTAAGCTATTTGATGTTAAATTTAGGGGCCATGTTTCAAAGAGCCACGATCAGTTTATAATAAATAACACGATCACTTAAAAAACACTAAAATTTGCTAGTTAAGTTATAGTAAAAACTATGATCGTGTCGAAGCAATTATTGCTAATGGCTTTGAGACTCTATAGCTTATGCTGCGCCCACTTACCACCATCAAAAACAACAACAACAACAACAACAACAACATCAATTACCATTTAAGCCTATCGCATTGATCTCTACAAATAATAAATCCAAGCTTAACTTCCGTGTTGCATGTTGTTCATGTCGTAGAGGTGCAGCAACAGCAATAACTTTCAATAATAACAGATGTTTTCCAACAGCACCCAGTTAGCAATATTGATGACTTTATATCGTATATACGAGAGCAGTAGTTGAAGTTTGCAGTTGCTGGAGCAGTCTGCTATCTTTTGTTACAGATCACATTGCTGCTATGCCAACTACTGCAATTTTTTAATGTTTTTTGGTAGCCAAGCAAAGCGTGGAGCAACCAACCACCAGCGTTGTATGTGGCTAACATCTAGCATAGAAATGTGATTTATTTTTTTTTTTTTTTTTTTTTTTTTTTTTTTTTTTCTTATTGAACAGCATCTTCTATGGAAAAGTTGTAGAGAAAGCAGGAAATAAAATTGTTCAACTGGAGCAGCAGCAAACATTTGAAGTAGTTAAGCACAAAAAAAAAAAAGTGCAACTGTTAAATCTGTTAAAATGATCTTCAAAAGTACGGTTTAACGGTTGCTGTCACGAGCAATAGCAACTGATTAATATATCGTTCGAAAAGAAAATAATTAGGAAATTTTCAAACTTTCATATAGTGCTGCATGATCGCTTCAACGATTGTGGCTTTTAAGTTAATTGGAGCGCGAATTGATCATGATCAATTTTGTTATTTAATGTGCTACAATACGATATTTTCTAATTAAACCTAAGTTTAATGATGCCGAACTGAGAGTGCCGAAGAAAATGCATTATTATGAAAATGAAAAAATTGATCTTGCAAGCTCAAAAAGATCTTCACTCTGATGATCGTAAAATGATCATATCGGAAACAACTGACTGACTTACAATAGATTAAAAAAAAATAAATGAACAAAAAGCACTAAAAATAAATATAGTTATTAAGATGATCATGATCATGTAAGCGAATGCACGCTTGATCAGCACACAATCAAACGACTTAGTTTTATAGATCAATTAGTTTTGCAGTTATTTGTGTAGAAATTGCTTTAAAATGCAATTTAAAGTTGTTAACAGCAATAAAAGCAACAATAAAAACAACAACAAGTACTACAGTTAATATGCACTGTCTGCATAAGAACTGCCTATGCAAATGAGCGTGCATGATCGTTTTGTAAAAACCTGTCTCTCTAGCATTATTTGCATACACTCACTCACTCACTCACTCACTCACTGCTCAGAACAAATGCACCAAACTGCAATAAACACAAAAGCAATTAGAACTCTAACATGATTTTGCCTGGGGTTAAATACCAATGTTTTCGCATAAAATCTTGACTTAAACAAAAAGTTGTTGAAAATATAAAATGACTTTTTTTTTTTTGTTTTTGTAGACAATTTAGAATAATTGCATAATAAAATCTATGAAATGAAGTGGGTGTTGATTGAAAGGAATTATCTGTTAAGTTATTACAGTTATTGCCATTAAGTAGATACAATATGGCGGTTCTGGCTCAGGTGGAGCGGTGGAGCAAGTCGATGACGTCACGCCCGCACCCCAGCGCCATCTTGTGGGGGCTTTTTGCTAAAATGTGTAAAGGTGCATGTCTTTGCTAAAAGCTATTATGGTGTATGTCTTTGCTAAAAGCTATTATGGTGTATGTCTTTGCTAAAAGCTATTATGGTGTATGTCTTTGCTAAAAGCTATTATGGTGTATGTCTTTGCTTTATTTATATTTTTAAATTAGCAAGTTTGGTGTATGTCTTTGCTGTAAGCTTTTAAAAATTGGCAAGTTTGGTGTATGTCTTTGCTAAAAAGCTATTATGGTGTATGTCTTTGCTAAAAGCTATTATGGTGTATGTCTTTGCTTTATTTATACTTTTAAATTGGCAAGTTTGGTATATGTCTTTGATGTAAGCTTTTAAAAATTGGCAAGTTTGGTGTATGTCTTTGCTTTATTTATACTTTTAAATTGGCAAGTTTGATGTATATCTTTGCTTTAAACTTTTTAAAATTAACAAGTTTGGGGTATTTCTTTGCTTTAAGCGTTGGTCATAATTTTATACGCTACATTATCGGTAGTGGTAGTCAAGCGAGTTCTTATCAGTGTTTGCATGTTTTTGTTTTTTTCTTAACCCTCGCATTAGTTATAGCAATGACTCAAAAAATAAATATATATTTATAAGACTTCTAACGTAGACTGCGTGGTGGCATACTTATCAGTGTTTGCATGAGTAAACGAAATACATAGCAACCAGGAAGAGTCAGGAAGTTTCTAGAAGCTTCGAGATGCAGAAACGTCGAGAACATTTTAGAAGTTGACAACATCACAAAAAAAAAAATTTTTTTTTTTTAAGTCAAAGGTGTTAAGTCTCAAGCTTCATGGTGTGAGAGAGAGAGAGAGAGAGAGAGAGAGAGAAAGAGAGAGAGAGAGAAAGGGAGAGAGAGAAAGGGAGAGAGAGAATTTGGTAGTAAGAGAGAGAAAGGGAGATAGCAAATGGCGCGATCCTATACAAAGAATACTTCAGAATCATCCCTAACCTAAGCCAATGCCAAGAAGAGTCAGGAAGTTTCTAGAAGCTTCGAGATGCAGAAACGTCGAGAACATTTTAGAAGTCGACTCATGTTATTGTATGCCGATGACGTCACCCATACCCATCCTGTTACGGATTTTAATTTTATTTAATTTCAATTTCAATACTAATTTCAAGGTTAAAGTGATAAGAGCCAAGCTTCATAGTAAGCGCACTCATAACCCACAAGTTCAAGATAAGGCAGCAATGAACAAGTTCAAACATGTTTTTTTTTTTGTGTTACTTATAAAATAAATAAACAATTTTTGCGGTCAAGTGCAAGGGCAAAAAAAAGAAGATAAGAATTTAAAGTTGATATGTCAAAAACTAAGCTAAGCTAACCTAAGCTAATATAAGCTAAGGCTGCGTTTATAGTGAACTCCCATAATCGGCTGCTTTTTTATAATGGTTCTTGTTGTTGTTGTTCTTACTGTTGCTATTGTTGTTCTTACTAATGTTGTTGTTGTTGTTCTTGTTCTTGTTGTTGTTCTTACTGTTGTTGTTGTTGTTGTTCTTATTCTTGTTGTTGTTGTGGTTGTTGTTGTTGTTGATGAGGCTGTTTTACTAATAAAAATAGGCAATCTAAAGTTACTAAATAAATAGCTAAACTTCTTTATTAAAATATTATTTATATTAATTACACTACATTTTGAACCCAATTTGGTCACATCTGTTGATAACCAAGATAAGCTATGGAAGCTACATCCAATTACGGACCATCTCAAGTCAAATATGTTGAAGAACTATCACCCAACACAACATTTATCTTACGATGACAATGGACGACACGGTTGCAAGCAGTTTTTTAAAGGTAAACCAATCGGCCAAACGGTTACATGTTAAATTTTGACATATATCAAGGCAAGAACCCACGTTGTACCAATCCATATGATGAACGATTCGGAAAATGTGCAGCACCACTTATAACTATGATCGATGACTTTCAGATGATTTGAAAGGCCTTATTGAATATTTCATTCATATTAAATTATTGTTTGATTGATTATCGATATTGTGATTGATTGATTGATTATCGATCAGTTTTAGCAGGTAGCTGTTGAACAGTACAGACCATTTTAGCAGGTAGCTGTTGAACAGTACAGACCAGTTTTAGCAGTTAGCTGTTGAATAGTACAGACCAGTTTTAGCCGGTAGCTGTTGAATAGTACAGATCAGTTTTAGCAGATATCTGCTAAACTGGTCTGTACTGATCAACAGCAACTGCTAAAACTGGTCTGTACTGTTCTACAGCTACCGGCTAAAACTGATCTGTACTGTTCTACATCTACCAGCTAAAATGGTCTGTACTGTTCAACAGCTACCTGCTAAAACTGATCGATAATCAATCAATCAATCACAATATCGATAATCAATCAAACAATAATTTAATATGAATGAAATATTCAATAAGGCCTTTCAAATCATCTGAAAGTCATCGATCATAGTTATAAGTGGTGCTGCACATTTTCCGAATCGTTCATCATATGGATTGGTACAACGTGGGTTCTTGCCTTGATATATGTCAAAATTTAACATGTAACCGTTTGGCCGATTGGTTTACCTTTAAAAAACTGCTTGCAACCGTGTCGTCCATTGTCATCGTAAGATAAATGTTGTGTTGGGTGATAGTTCTTCAACATATTTGACTTGAGATGGTCCGTAATTGGATGTAGCTTCCATAGCTTATCTTGGTTATCAACAGATGTGACCAAATTGGGTTCAAAATGTAGTGTAATTAATATAAATAATATTTTAATAAAGAAGTTTAGCTATTTATTTAGTAACTTTAGATTGCCTATTTTTATTAGTAAAACAGCCTCATCAACAACAACAACAACCACAACAACAACAAGAATAAGAACAACAACAACAACAACAGTAAGAACAACAACAAGAACAAGAACAACAACAACAACATTAGTAAGAACAACAATAGCAACAGTAAGAACAACAACAACAAGAACCATTATAAAAAAGCAGCCGATTATGGGAGTTCACTATAAACGCAGCCTTAGCTTATATTAGCTTAGGTTAGCTTAGCTTAGTTTTTGACATATCAACTTTAAATTCTTATCTTCTTTTTTTTGCCCTTGCACTTGACCGCAAAAATTGTTTATTTATTTTATAAGTAACACAAAAAAAAAAACATGTTTGAACTTGTTCATTGCTGCCTTATCTTGAACTTGTGGGTTATGAGTGCGCTTACTATGAAGCTTGGCTCTTATCACTTTAACCTTGAAATTAGTATTGAAATTGAAATTAAATAAAATTAAAATCCGTAACAGGATGGGTATGGGTGACGTCATCGGCATACAATAACATGAGTCGACTTCTAAAATGTTCTCGACGTTTCTGCATCTCGAAGCTTCTAGAAACTTCCTGACTCTTCTTGGCATTGGCTTAGGTTAGGGATGATTCTGAAGTATTCTTTGTATAGGATCGCGCCATTTGCTATCTCCCTTTCTCTCTCTTACTACCAAATTCTCTCTCTCCCTTTCTCTCTCTCCCTTTCTCTCTCTCTCTCTTTCTCTCTCTCTCTCTCTCTCTCTCTCTCTCACACCATGAAGCTTGAGACTTAACACCTTTGACTTAAAAAAAAAAAATTTTTTTTTTTGTGATGTTGTCAACTTCTAAAATGTTCTCGACGTTTCTGCATCTCGAAGCTTCTAGAAACTTCCTGACTCTTCCTGGTTGCTATGTATTTCGTTTACTCATGCAAACACTGATAAGTATGCCACCACGCAGTCTACGTTAGAAGTCTTATAAATATATATTTATTTTTTGAGTCATTGCTATAACTAATGCGAGGGTTAAGAAAAAAACAAAAACATGCAAACACTGATAAGAACTCGCTTGACTACCACTACCGATAATGTAGCGTATAAAATTATGACCAACGCTTAAAGCAAAGAAATACCCCAAACTTGTTAATTTTAAAAAGTTTAAAGCAAAGATATACATCAAACTTGCCAATTTAAAAGTATAAATAAAGCAAAGACATACACCAAACTTGCCAATTTTTAAAAGCTTACATCAAAGACATATACCAAACTTGCCAATTTAAAAGTATAAATAAAGCAAAGACATACACCATAATAGCTTTTAGCAAAGACATACACCATAATAGCTTTTTAGCAAAGACATACACCAAACTTGCCAATTTTTAAAAGCTTACAGCAAAGACATACACCAAACTTGCTAATTTAAAAATATAAATAAAGCAAAGACATACACCATAATAGCTTTTAGCAAAGACATACACCATAATAGCTTTTAGCAAAGACATACACCATAATAGCTTTTAGCAAAGACATACACCATAATAGCTTTTAGCAAAGACATGCACCTTTACACATTTTAGCAAAAAGCCCCCACAAGATGGCGCTGGGGTGCGGGCGTGACGTCATCGACTTGCTCCACCGCTCCACCTGAGCCAGAACCGCCATATTGTATCTACTCCATTAGTATTGCTTTTGTATTTTGTTCTGAATGTTTGGCCTTTAGCAAGATTCAACTTTCATAAGAATGCGACACTAAACAGTTATTTTAAATTAAATATATTGCAAGGTGTGTACGTTTTTTCGTGTTAAGGTGGGATTTCTTCGCTTGAGAATTTGAGTCACGAATATTTTAAAATTAAATGAGCTCGATCCAAGTCCTTTCAAGTGTTGAAATAGCCAAGCCATTTTTTTTTTTTAATTTTTTCCTCTATGGCGTCACACGAGTGCTAAGGGCTAATATATATAACACTTAACATACCTACAGTGAATCAAAAAAGTTTAGGCACAGAGCTTTTCTCAAAGTTTGTATATAAATAAATTTTTCCACCTAAAGACAAAAAAAAAGTACTATGGCATCATTTGAAAATTTAAAGCTTTTTTTATTATTCACTGCAAAAATATTTCATTTTTCCTTTTTTTTATGTATTATGTTATTAAAAAACAAAAAAGTCAAAATTTTACATAAAAAAATGTTAGGCACATGTGTAAAAAATTTTAATTTATTTTCGGTTTTCATACATTTAATATTTTGTTAGGCCTCCTTTGGCTTGCATAACTGCCTCTAAGCGCCTTTGCATACTCCCAACTAGGTTTGATATCTGTTCGGGTGTTATATTGTCCCATTATTGGCGAAGGGCCTCCTTTAGTGCATCTTTTGATGATATACGATGGCAATGGATTTTTTTCTCCAATAATTGCCAAATATGTTCAATAGCATTCATATCTGGCAACTGTGGAGGTGTTTTGAGCTGTTGGCAATGGTAAACATGCCATTCCTGCACAAGGTACGACGCATGTTTCAGGTCGTTATCTTGATGGAACAAAAATGACTTCTCATTCATGCCCAACTTTTCAACACTAGGAAACAAATTGTCTTTCAAAATATTCAAATAAGAGCACTTATTAATTTTTTCATCTATAAAGACAAGATTTCCCACTCCAGAAGCCGCCATACACCTCCACACCATGGCATTACCACCGCCGTGTTTGACTGTTTTAATTACGTTTTTTTCTTAGAGCTCATTGTTTGGTTTCTGCCAAACTTTTTGTGCACCATCTAATCCAAAAAGGTTACACTTCAATTCATCACTAAACATTACACTGTTTCAGAATGATTCCGATTTATGTACATGAACTTTTGTGATTGATGTGCATGAACTCCAGCCTCTTTTTCTTATTAATAGCCGAAATAAATTGTTTGCGCCGAGGAACTCTTCCATGGAAACCACCTCTATGTAGAGTATTGCGTATTGTTTGGAGATCGAAGTTTTTATTGAAACTTTGCTGCATTTCATTGCATAATTTTACAGCCGTAATCTTAGGATTTTGGGCCACTGCAGCTACTACAGTGCGCTCCTGGCGTGGTGTCAATATTTTTGGGTGCCCAGATCTGCTTTCACGATCTAATTTTCCCGTATTTATGTAATGTTTTATAATGTTTCGCACACTTGTATAGGGCCTCTGCACTATATCACCAATTTCGCGATAAGATTTGTGCGGCACATGAAGGTTTATAATACCTTTTCGCACATCTACCGAAATTTCTGTACGACTGCTAATTTTGCAAATGCAGTCACGACATCAAGATCAACACTAAATTAAATCAATAGACCATTGCTGCGCAATAATTGTGTACAGAAAACGGAATAGATCAAAGATAACTTATAGAGAACCGTTATATTTGCAAAAACAAGGTACACATACAGCCTGTGCCTAAACTTTTTTCATATGCATATTTTCTTCATCCGCTTATATTTCGAGTAGTGTATAAAGTAAAAGAATTTTTTTGGGTATTTCAATTAAAATTCATCTCTTGATACTAACTGCATCAAAAAGTTGGCCAAATTAGTTGCTGTTAAATATTAAAGCGAGGTTCTTCTCAGAAAAATTGACTGTGCCTAAACTTTTTTGATTCACTGTATATCGATTTTAACGATTCTTAAAATAGTTCTTAATGTATTTAAATATTTTTTATCTTTTTGTAAGTTATACACTGTGGAAAATTAAAAAAAAAAAATCAAAATTTATCATTCGACCTTGTACTACAAGGTCTATTTACCAAACCGATCTTCTTTGTGGTGTAATTTTTTACCCCAACGCGTACTGCGTAAGGGGTATATTAACTTTGTCATTCCGTTTGTAGCGCCAATAAAGAGGCGTGGCAGGTATAGAAAAATGTATATATTTTTGATCAGCATCACCTCCTGAGTCAATTTCCGTGTGTCCGTCTGTCTGTCCGTCTGTCGACACGATTACAGCCGTAATTTTAAAGCTACAGCGATGAAATTCAAAAAGTAAGCTTCTTTTTAAAAAATTAAGATTAAGTTCGAAAATGAGCTTACTCGGATGAAAACCACGCCTACCTCCCATACAGAGTGACTTCATTTTTATAGTAAAATCTCTTAAAAATCCACAAAAAATAAAGAAATGTTTTCAAATTTTACACGTAAGCTTTGATCTTCCTGACTATGAAAAAATCTGATGAAACCACGCCTACATCCCATACAAAGTGGCTTTATAGTAACCGTAAAATCTCTTAAAAAGCTGCTCAAATTAAAGAAAGGTCTTGAAATTTCCCACATAGGCTTTGATATTTAATGTACAACATTAATATGATATTTGCCAAAATCGGATGAAAGCCAACTACGCCTACCTCCCATACAAATTGGCTTTATTTAAAACATAAAATCGCTTAAAAAACCACAAAAATTAAGGAATGTCTTGAAATTTTGCACATGAGCTTTGATATATAGTATGAACCATCTCTATGATATTTGGCAAAATCGTATGAAAGCCACGCCTACCTGCCATACAAAGTGACGTCATGAAAAAAGAAAAACTTTCGCTTTCCAAGTTCCACCAACATCGTTTATCCAACATACATATACCAAATTTTGCACCTATATTCTATATACACATATGGTGTAATGTGAAGTCTTTAGACTTGGAAAGTGGGGTGTCATCTTACTTTTAATCGAACTTCTTCAAAACCGTGTGTCAGATATCAACTAAATTTTGCACATATTAAAATTGGTAATTTCAGCAATCTTACGAGTAAGTTTATAAAATTGGGCGGTACAAGACGGGGGGCGTGGCACTTTAATTTTAAACTAGCTCAATCTACTCCGTTTGTCCGATTTCAACCAAATTTTTTACGGCTTAAGTCTACTTGAATGAACCTACTGAATTTCAAGGGGTTGCTTGGGCCACAATGGGGAAAGTGGCTTTTTTTTCAATACCATTTTAATCTATGAAAAAATGCTACCTTGTACGCATGACACAGTTCAAATCCTGCCATGCCTTGTACTAAGCAACTTTTTGAAATTTAGCGAATTTATTAAACTAGACTTGTTCCTCTTTTACATATATGTATTCTTGACATAATGAGAAGTTTTAAGCCTACAAAAGTGGCTAGGATTGGACAAGGGGCGTGTCAATTTAAATCTAATCGAATCGAGTGTAGAGGGACACTGTTTGTCCGACTTAAACCAAATTTTTGCACACATATTACTAGTAGTTTATAAAAGTGGGCAATATCGGCAGGGGGCGTGGCACTTTATTTTTAATATATTTCCATTGACACCATTTCTCCGACTTTAACCAAATTTCGCACATATATTCTTTAGTATAATGAGCAAAGTTAAGCTTACAAAAGTGGGTGGGATTGGATAAGGGGCGTGTGAATTTTAATTCCAATCGAACTACTTCTACACCAATTTTCTAATTTCAAAAAAATTTTGCAAATATATTCTTTGAAATAATGAGCAGTGAGTAGTCTCAAAAATTGGGCGGAATTAGACAGGGGTGTGCCATTTAAATTTAAATCAAACTCCTTCTATAGCCTTTGTCCGACTTCTGCCAAATTTTTCATCTTTTTTGGAATAACGAGCAGTCAGCAGTCTAGAAAATTGGCTCGAATTGAACGGGGGGCGTGGCATTTTAATTTTAAACGAAATTGTTTTAAACCGTTGGTATGAATTTGCACTTACCAACCAAATTTTGCACATATATTCTTTAGCATAATGAGCAGTAGAGCGTATCACGTTATAGGGGGGGAAAAAAAAGTTCGCCGTAAACCTTCGAATCTAAAGCATTTTTGTCTGTTGTTTTCGAAAAAAAAATGTTTTTTTTTTTTGACCGAACGTAGGGGTCGCGCATTTACATTTTTGTTTATAACTTCGTCATTTGACGTCGGATTTTAAAGTATGTTATATCAAAGTTTTTGTCTCGAGGAGACTAATATTATTGTTCCAAAGGTCATTGACCTCAGACCCCCCGTTCTAGTACTTACTCACCAGATCTCAGTTCCTACCATGCTAACATGCCACCCTGATTTCAGAAAAAAAAAGCTCGTAAAAAATGTGTAAACTTTTGTGAAGGAAGTATATCGATTGTTACAGTGCAAATATTTTTAAAAATTTTTTTAATTTTCTTTGACGAAATTAGGTTATTTTTACACTGGAGTATATCTTAAAGGGCTTAGAGCTACCTTGAATTGCAATTTAAAAACACTCCTAGCCACAACATCTCTGAAATAGACTAACTGGTGCTACCAAAATCACAAAATACAGTGATGCCATTCTTTATGTTATAATCCATTGCAAAATCCAATGGTAAATTTCTACTTTCTTATTGCTTTACTGGCTTTTTCAAAAAGGGTAAGGGTATTATATTGGATCATTATTGTTGTTCTTGCTGTAATATTTGTTAAGTCAACTGTCTGTACCAAATTTCTAATACAGCAAAAACTTTGTTGCTTTTAAATTTTATGGAGGTTTTTCAAAAGATCAAAAATCATAGGTTTTCCAATGGTTTCTGAATTCAATAAAGTTTTATTTCATTTGTTAATTTTTGATTATGAATAGCCTTTTGTCTTAAAATTGCAATTCAATGTCCGAATGACAAATTTTGATTTTTTTTTTTAAGCGTTCCACTGTGAATAACTTGACAAAAAAAGTTTGTTTAATACTAGAGTTTTTTTAATACTATCGACAAGCAAAGTTCCAAATTTTTAAAAAATATGTGAGTTTCGAAAAGCGTCCGATTTGGCATGGAAAAAGTTATTTTTTGGACATCATTTTGTATGGGAGGTAGGCGTACTTCTGGTCCGATTACGCCAATTTCATACACATCATACAACCACTATAAGCAAAACATGCAACCAAAATTTCACAAAAATTATCTTTACTAATAAGGGAGAAAATGATAAAACCTTTCACTTACAATCATGCAACATACAACTTTACAATACCTTATGAATTGCCTAAATAATAAACCAAATTTGTTTGTTATTCTATAACTCGAAAATGGAGTGCTTGATTTGTTTGGCGATTTTTTTTTGCGTTCTCCTCAGTCATCTCATTCTACGAAAATCCAAAAAATTCAGTCGAAAAAGTTTATTCACCCCCCTTTTACCGCCCAATTAAATCAATTAAAATATATTTTTTACACAGATTTGGTTGTATTAGACTAAAATTTTTTAATTAAGTTCGTATGGCCAGTCGGGAACTACACTACAAATGGGCGTGTTCGCACTATAACTACGCCCACTTGTAAGACATATTTTGGCAGAATGTTTTTAAACTGTGCTTAAAATAAATACGTTAGCACCGGCCACACTTAAACCAGCTGCTGCAGTAGCAGTGGCAACATTTAAAAAATTGTTATGCTTATGTTTGTTTATATTTTTTTTTACCTCTTGCTATTCTTGTACTCGTTTATTTCAAAGTTGATTTAGAGTCAAGTCGTACTTATCTGCCGGCATAAATTGTGAATAATTTATTGTGGCGCGTAAAGAAAATAGGTGGCAACAACGCAACGCTGTGAGTTTGGTTCGTTGAACAGTATTTACTGTGGTAAAGCAGGCAGCCGCCTATTTGACAGGAGGTTGGAGGGAACTTTGAAGTCAATGTATGGTGTTCAAGGATGTAGAACGTTGTTCATGTAGAGGAAGTCGAAGTCAGGCAGCAGGTGCAACCAAAAAGTATGACCAATATTTTGACATTAGTTGTTAACAAGATAAAAATTGCATACGCAAATATATTATGTTGTCAATCAGGAAACATTAGTGAAACTTTATAAACACTATTTTTTTATTATTAACTTGGAAATATTAAAGGATCAATATCAAAGCTACAAAAGTTAAGTCTTTTGTTTAAACTTATTTCGAACTCACATGCTCATAGCACATCAGCATCATCCGCATTAATGCCAGTCATGACGTTCACGTACACAACGCTGCTTATATGGAAAACAAAAGCAAGACAAAAAAACTTTCCCAATCGATAATTTTATCAGTTTCTATTTCTATTTGCTTTGAGCTTAATTTCTTAATGAATTCAATTGAATTGATTACTTGTATTTAAAGTATTTAATTAGCTTTGAATTTGTTAGTGAACGTTTGATGGACAGATGCGCCGATAAATAAGCAAGCGAAGCACAAAGCAAAGAGTAAAGAAGAGAAGTTTTTTAGTTCCATAGAAGTTTTTTAATTTGCTGGCATTGATGGAGTTAATCAGCATTCGTCTCGGAATCAAATATATACAGCTAGATGACGTAATTTTTAAGGGTGCGTTCCACGAACTTAGATTTTTTCATTCTCCTCTTTTGAGTTGAAGACAGTTTAAGGGGATAGACAGACAATGATTTTTTTTAAATTTTCGTAAAAAAATTCTTTCTTTCTTGTGGTGTCAACATACAACAAACTCTAAGGCCACTCTATGTGAGACATTATTAGCTTTAAACGCCATTTTTCAATGTGTCAGGAAATAAACTAATTCTAAAGTCTGCATTCACCAAGAAAAAATTGCATAAAAAATAAAATATAACAGACGTACTGAGCTTTAAAATTGTTCAGCAAAATGATAAGCATAACGTCAGATTTAAGATATATAGCATGGTTGCTCTGTTGATAAGCACAACGTCAGCTTTCAGATATGTGTATATCATGGTTGAATGGTACTGAATTTTTAAACGCTTTTATCAAAAATGCATCAGATTTTAATAAACAACAAAGCTGTAACTTAAAACTTAAAATTTAGTTGAATATTGCCTGCTTTAAGGGCGCGTTTATTGTGCCGGCTGGTTGCTGTGCCGGACCGAGCCAGTGCCAGTGTAACAAGCAGCTTAAAGTGACTTGTGCGCTGGTACCCAGCGTGCCGAGTTTTGCTTTGTCGCTCGCTTGCTCAGTTTGCATGTGTTTTATTTGATTTTATACATTGCTCCCTTATTATTTTCATAAGATAACATAAAAAAGAAAAGTCAACAACAAAAAGAAAAAACTCTATTAAAATACATGCATACATTTTTCTTGCTGTTTTAGTTGTTACGCCTTTTCTTTGTTTTTTTTTTGTGCGCAAAAGCAAGTATACAATAACGGGAACGCAGTTTTGTATTCCTTATAAATATATGCGCAGAAAAAAAGGATTGAGAAATGAAGTGGCAAAAAACCACAAACAGATCGATTGTGTAAAAAAAAGTACGAAGCAAATATTTGGTATTGCCTTTTATTTGGTAACAAAGAAGAGCAACAAGAAAAAAGCACACAAGAGCAGGAAATTGTGTTCAGTTTGCTTTTCTGTTGCTTAGTGCGACAGTTATGCGAACCTTATTACACGGCCAATCATTTGACATTAATCAGTTATATGTGTTTGCAAAATATCAAAATAATTCGATTTTGGTTAATGAAGCTATAAACGAGTCTGTGTAATGCATATAAACAAACAATAACTAACACATATAAATGATTGGTGTCAAATGATTGATGTCAAATGATTGACATGTTTATTATATTTTGTTATGTTCTGTTTTTTCCTGTGCAACAAAAAAAAACCGAAAACTGTTTTTAAATCATGCTGCTGCGCCTTTGTGTTCTATTTTTTTGCCCACAACAAATACGCACAAAGCCAGCAATATAAAGAAGTATATATCAACTATAGCATAGAGAAAACAAAAACGGAAAATACTGAAAACAGAAAAACAGGCGGGTGAAGCAATTAGTCGATAAGCGGCTGCAAGTGCGTCGCATCTGAAACAAATAATCGAAGATTAACAAAGTTCCTTATGTGCGTTCTTGTTCCCATTTCCGCAAAAAACAAAATTATCTTTTTAGCTTTCAATATGCTTTCCTTCTATACTCTTGGGAATAGTTAAATCTTGTATTTGTGCGTCTTTGCGGTTTTTTGAAGCGAAGCTTTTTACCACTCGTTTTGTGATTTTTTTTATCGTGCGTTTATGTACGTTCCTCCTACACATTTGATTTTGTGCACAAAAATAAATAAACAAAAAGAGCAGAAGCAACAAGGCAACAAATACCTTTTTTTAATATAGTTTTTTATTGTTTTGTTGCAATATCAACAATAAAACAACAAAACCTAAAGTAAAAAAATTAATACATTCAAACCAGTTGCAAGATCAAGCGGCTTTATGCGGCTTGAAGCGCGTTCCAGCTGAAACAAAGAATAGAACTATCTTGAGTAAGAAGTTGATGCACGTTTTTTAATGTGCGTTCTTTCTACGTAGTTCTGATGTTTTGTCTAAAAAAAATTCGCTATAAAAACGCAACCAGACAACAAAAATAACAGCAGAAAACAATTGCAAACAAGTTTAAACAATCTGTAATAACAAGTGACTTAATGCGGCTTTAAGTGGTTAAAAGTGCGTTCAGCAGCGTTTTTTCGCATTTTTTTTGCTTGTTATCCGCTGGTTTGAAAAAAGATAAGGAAAATATAAAAAAAAACCTGTAATAATTGTATACAAACAAATTTCAAATAGTCAAAAATCTGCAGCAACAAGTCAGCTGCTGTTAGTTCGCACTATACGCACTACCAGCTGCGTAAAGCATAGCGTGCTTCCAGCTCGGTCCGGCACGGCAACCAGCCGGTACTATAAACACGCCCTAAGCCATAACGAAAAAGCATTACTTGATTTTGTTGCCTTTACATCTCATTATTTTTTACGGCTACCAAACTCTATTTCAATAAATAAAAAATTGACACTTTTTTATAGCATTCCACAAAAAAATTGCTACAGTTTGCATGAATTCTTATGGGATACAAAAAAATTTTCTTTTTTGCTACAAAACATTCAATTAGAAGTTTAATTGCTTGCTTGCGGTCAATTGAATCAGTTAGTCTGATACGCAAAACTTTTTTTTTTTTTGATTGTGGAGAGACACTTTTAGAAGTATTTGCATTTTAAGCTAGCAACAGAAATCATTAAAATGTTTAAATAAGCAGTCTATACAAAGAATGTATAGGATCAACAAAAGGTGTTGGGAGGGAGTTTAAAAAGTCTCTGAGTATTGCGGTTAGAAATAAGTAAATTAAATACGGAAAACTCAGAAAAAGATACAACAGTAGCAACAACAAGCAGAAGATTAATGCCAACAAGTTTAAGGTTTCGAACTGACAACAGGAAATAAATGCGGATTAACTTTCCAAGAATTGATTTCAAGACTTTGTTGTAAGATTTTTGTAATGCTTAATATAATCTGGGGGCTTAAACATAGCAACTTGAAAATGTTTTCAAGATAAATTAGTTCGTTTTTGGTTACACTTTACATATATTATTCCCCACAATTTGTTGCTGCACGTAATGAAAGTCTAGGGTAGCCAAAGCAGTGTCCATAGCATGTTTATAGTTGGAATTTTATTTTTATGCTATTGCACAGTCCTGCCTTCAAGTTATGATTAATGAATGCACAAAGCTTCCATTCACTAGATTTTACAATTTTCTAGGAAGCACAACAAGCTAGGCTTTTATAATTTTTATTCTTTCTCGCATGTACATTTTTTTTCTTATTGTAATCGATACTAGTGCGATAATGTTGGAAAAACATTTAATTAATCTTCAGAAAAATAGAGGAAATAGAGCAGAGAACAACAGACAAATAAGCAGGCTGCAGACATCAATGAAAAGAATGTTATAAAACAAAAAAAAAAATAGTAATTTATCAGAATATTAGCTACAGGGCAGTAAGGATAAAACAACGTTGCATTGAACTACTATTGCACTATTGCATAGAGTGGATGGAGTAGGTGGCGAATACAGTAGCAAGATTAATATAAGAATATGGTTTTGAAAGAAAAATTTATAAATAAAAAAATAATAAAATTATTGACTTCAGTACAAAACATTTAATGAGAATTGAAAAATAGCAAAACACAAAAACAAAATCTTAGCAATATTTTTGTGTGAGTAAAGGTCAATAAACCACGTTTAAAATCTTCTAAACTCAATCAATGTGAAATTCAATCCTTCAACTCAAGCTCAAAAAACAAAAGAGAAAAGAAAAAAAACCGAGAAGAAAACTGTTTATGTAAAAACAAAATCCAAGAAAATGTCTGGGGAAAACTAAGCATTTTAAGCACAGCGTTAAATATAATAAAACTGTGGTCATAAATCATCGTCAGAGTCAAAACAAATGCCACAACGCATACAATCGAACAGCGTTTTTGGTCGAAAAGAAAGGGCAGTGAGGAAAAAACTAAAGGCAGAAAATATATTAAATCATGCAAAAAAGAAGGAGAGTAGAAAGCATAAAAAAATAAGTGATTAATTTGCAGAAAAATAAACAACCTGAAGAAAATTTATGCACAAGATAAACATAAAAAAGCAAATTATTTTGATTTGTTTTTGTTTTACGAATAATAAAAAATAGCTTTTTATAAACATAAAACAGAAGAACACAAAACTCAAACTGGACTGGCTGGACTTTAAAAACGAAAATCAACGAAAAGATACTTGTTAAGAAAATTTAATTATTTTAATGAAGATTTTTCATTAAGCTTCTTTGGTTAAGCTTATAAAAGCTTATTCAAAAGTTTCTGATAATTCTTGAAAAACTTTGACGTGATTTTTTGAAAAATGTTTTTGAAATGTCTTTCACAAGTTCTTAAAAGGCTATTCGAACAACATTTAAGATGGACTTACTAGAAAAATTTGTTAGCTAGAAAGCATTCAATTAGTTTAAGAAAAGCTTTAAATAAGCCTTAACATGGCTTGTGTAAAAGATTTGAAAAAACTTAAAAAAGCTTTTCGTCAAGCTTTTGTGCAAACTTTGAAAGCTTTTTGGTGAGCTTTGCAAAGCTTTTGAATTAGCTTAGACAAATTTTTTGAGAAGCATTAAAAAAGTTTTGTAAAGCTTTTAATAAACTTTTGAAAAGTTTTTGAGAGCTTTTGAAAAATGTTTTGAAAAGATTTTTGAAAGTTTCGAAATATTTTTGACGAGCTTTTCAATACAATTGTTGATAAGTTTTAAAAAATAATTGTAAAATATAATTTTAAATAATTTTTTAGGCTTTTAGCAGTTTTTTCAAATATTTTTGAATACATTAATAAAATCTTGTAAGGCTTTCAGACAAGCTTTTACACTCAAGGAAAAAAGACTTCATAAAAGCTTTTATTGACTCCTTACTGACAAAAAATGTATCTACTCACCCTAGGAATTCGTCGATACGAACAATGTTTTCTATATTGACGAATTTCTATGGTGAGTTGATAAATTTTTTGTGAATATACAATCAACAAAGCTTTGTCAAAGTTTTTCTCTATGAGTGTATGTAAACTTAGAAAGCTTATTGATGCGCTTTGAATAAGCTTTGAAAAAGTGTTTTGATAAGCATTTGTTGAACTTTAAGTTAACTTTTAAAGTTTTCCGGTGACTTTTCACAAATTATATGACGAGTTGTTTTTTATAGTTCTTAACGAAGTTTTGAGCACTATTTTTAAAAACGCGTTGATATCTTTAAAAAGTCGTTAAGCTTTTAACAATTTTGGAACACTTTTTTGGAATATTTTTAAAAGCGTTTGAAAAAGTTACTGAAAAAGTCTCGAAAAGCTTTTTCTCAACTATTTGAAGGTATTTTTAGCAGCTTATTGGAGAGCTTTTTATTGACTAAGCTTTGAAAAAATGTTTTTGATAAGCATTGAAAAGCTTTTGATGAGCTATCGGTGAATTTTATAAAAGCTTTTCGATGAGCTTTGTGAACCTTTTTGACACTATTCTGATAAACTTTTTAAAGATTTTGACGGAATAATTTTTTTGATAAATGTTTAAAAAATAAGTTTTAAAATCTTCATATAATCTAAGTCTTCAACGTTCGAAATGTTTTTGATTTAAGGGAACTTGTAATCCTTTTTTTGTGAAAAATTAAGGTGTGTTTTCTGAGAGGCTTACTAAAAAACAGTTAAAGATATTAATTCAAATTTTTTAATATTTTTAAACAAGTATTTAGTTTTTAAAAAAAAACATTTTTTTTTTGTTTTATGACGTAATTTTTGCGTAATAATAAAATCCCTGAGGCACCAAAGAACAAAAATATCTCTTTTGGCGGGCATATCTCAAATTTGGAAAATCTGAAAAGAAACGCACTTAAGACTAGGAATTGACACACCGTTTTTTCAAAATTCTTGATTCTCAAAAAAATGTTGGCTCGCGGAAGTCAAAATTTAAGAAATAATATTATAATTTGAGGTTAAAAATAGGTGTATGGTATTTTGTAGACCTTAAACAAAAATCTCGATGTCAATACCTGAGAAATAATTTGCTTACGGCCCACAAAAAACTCAAAGTCAATCGGCGGATTGATTTTTGAGTAATCTTGCCTGCCGATTTTATTCTTGGTACCTCAAGGATTTTATTATTACGAAGAAATAACGTCACAAAGATAAAAAAAAATGTGTTTTTTAACTAAAAACTTCTTTAAAATTATACAAAAACATTTTAATCCATCAATCAATCAAATTGTAATTTTCTCATAAAATACACCTAAATAGATAATAAATAGGTAAATAAACACTCAAAAAAAAATCAACAAAAACATTTTTTTGGCGTATATTGACAAAAATTTATCAAATCAACCTAGGTTTTTGTCAATTTGATAAAAATTGTTCATATTGACTAGGTTGCTTTGACAAATTTTTATCAATATACGTCCAACAAAGGTTTTTTGTTAAGTTTTTATTTTGAGTGAAGGCTTTTTACTAATTTAGCTATATAAAAGCCTAAAAAAATTTTCAAAAAAATTATAATTTATACGATTTTTAAGGTTTTTTATGTTTTAAATCCGTTTTAATTTTTATCATTAATTTCTATTGGTGAATTGAACCAATTATAGGTCAAATGATAAAACATTTAAAAAAAAGCTATATTTATAAGCATAGCGTATTTTACCTTGAACTATCGTAAGACTCGCCAAAACTCAACATTATATAGTCAATGATAAAATATAATGCGTTTCAAACATCGAAGACCTTGAATCTAAATGACGGCTTACAGCTAGTAGTTCCTTTCCTATAATTAATTTAATATAAAATCCTTCAACTCAGCGACGATTTCAGGCTATAACCTGCGATAACAGCAAAAATTCGATTATAACGTAAAATCTTTCAAAACATTTTAAAAGCTTTCTTCATTGGCTCCTTGCTACTAAATTGCTGCTTCTTAAAATGAACAATGTGGAGCCAGGCAGGCAACCCTTCGTTAGCCAACTACTGCAATGCGATGTTATCCAGAATTTAATTCCACGAATAATTATTGACATTTTAGAGAACAAAGAAACACCCACACACAAGCATAGCACACTATATTGGTGTAGCAGTTTCACACTTCATGAAATTAAGTTAGGCGCCTAACCTAAAGCAATGCTCTCTTTGACCCCTCAAGGACGCCAACCTAGCAGAGAACAACAAGCGGCAAACAGCTCTTACAGAAAATTAAGGATAATTATTGTAATTAGTAGCATTAGAAGGACCTGGCAAGCTGTCACGGTGGAGTAAGAGAGAAAGAAGTCAAGCACAAGTGTATCCTGCAGCTGCTGCAGCAGCAGCAGTCAATGAAAAATTAAGTTGAAGGCACAAACACAAAGAATCAATTCAAGGTTTTTGAACCGTATGCAAGAGTGATTCTATAAAAATTAAAAAAAGGAAGGAAAACAAATTTTTTGTTTTCCTTTCATTTAAGCATTGCAGGTGTAGATGAACGAACGTTAAAAAAACAACAATATTTGTCAAGAGTCCTTTTTCATCATTTATGCACTTAAATGTAGGCGGCTGTTGGTATTAAAAACAAAAAAAAAATTAGCTAGCTAGCCACGTAGAAAGAAGGCTGGCAGCATTCAAGCCTGTTATAAATGAAAGCAAAAACCTGTATTATAGGCGGCGGCAACACTTAATTTCGCACTTTTTAAGGGCTCGAATCACACCCACTACACTGCAGCGAAACAAAAGCAACAAAAACAGGCACAAGACTAAAGTAGAAAAGCAGACAGTGAGTCAGTCAACCGGTCCGTTCGTCAGAGCATTGAGAGTGAAATAAAGCATTTTTCTGAACAAGGCCATAATAAGCCAGGATTTCAGCATTTTATTTAATTAAGTTGTAATAAGGACAATGCCAAAAAGTGCTTTGATGTTGGATACATTTTTGGTGTTGTTGTTGTTAGTATTGCTGTTGTTGCAATAATTTGGCATGCAATTTTCATATTGCTATCTTGTTACAGGGTGTTGCTATGGCAACCATTTAAGGATTATATAAAGTCAATGTGAAGCGTTGGCTTTTTTTTTTTAAAGCAATAAAATAACAAAAGCAATAAATTCAATCAATTTAGCAATTATTATAGACGTGTTGAGTTGCTATTATTGTTATTGGCACTTTCTCTCTACTGTCAGTCAGTCAGTCATGCAACGCTTCCAGGATAATCGGATTATAATTTGCGCCAATGTCTCGACAAGGATTATATTTGGCAAATGGTGATTGAGGCATGAGCGTGCGATTGATATAACATAAGAGCATGTTTAAGGAAAGGCGACAATGAAAATTTACAAAATAAAAAAATAATACAAGCAATGTCTGAAAAATGAAAAAGAAGAAAATAGCTAAATTTTAAAAAATATAATAATAAACAGAATCAGTGTCGCCAAAAAAAAAAGAAAAGCTTCCTCACTTTGAATTCAATTCATAATATTGCACTGAAAACCTTTGTATCCGTTCCAATTTTATGAATAATTTCCACATTTTTCCCTCTTGCGCTTTTCTTTACTGACACAAATGTATTCGTATATCGAGAAAACATAAACGACTTCAAATAGTTGTGAGTCCTTATAAAATGTTACATGGTGAGACTGGTAAGCAATTGTTGTCGATGATATTGTAATGAGGCACTGTAAGCGAGAAATAACAGGAGTGTGTTTATCTTATTCTCAAGATGTTTTTTGAAGCAAAGCTTTTACGCCTCGTTCTGTGAATTGCTTGAGTGAAATCTCAAAAACGACACTTTTAAATTTCGACAACGTTTTTCTTAAAAATTGATGTTTCTTTGTTCCTTGCATTTATTATAAGAAGAAAATGTAAGTCACTATATTAAAAATATTTCTTCGATCTTCCGCTGGGATTCGAACTCGTATCGTTGTGATCAGGAGTTCAAAACACTGATGCAAAAGCATCTGTTAAGTAAAGTTGTTGATTCAATATTAAGTATGTATTACTACAGCTATGTTGCAGTAGATCACAATAATCTCTCAATAGATAGAGGATTGTGTATTGACTATTCTACGTATAAATGCATTGCACATAAAATGTTCCACTTGCTACTACTTGCTACAAGATGTCACCAGCATCGGTGTTTTAATAAAGTACAACTGAACTCTGTTGCAGCAGATTAAAAAATCTAAATATTAATATATATACTTATTTACATATTCAGCATATTTAACAGTTATCCAAATATAATGAAATAAATGTTGCTTCTATTTGCTACTTACATGCAAGAAGTCATCAGCATCGGCAAAAATTAACAAGTGCATTGAAATAACAATGAATGTAGCACGGAATAAAATAAATAAAATATTAATGATATATAATAAAATTTAGTGGTGTGAATATTAACGTGTGTTTCTTAATTTACTTTATGCTACTTTAAATTTTTTAATTTAAAAGCTATTTTATTAAAAAAAAACCCCCAAAATTATTAAATCTACGAAACTGCAGAAAAACTTTGCTTCTCTCGTGTGTCCACGCACCAGTGTTTTTTTTTTTTTCTTTCGTTTCGATGAGTTGCCTCTTGATTTAATTGTATTTTCAGAATAAAGAGAACTTTCGTTTAGTTTCGTCGTGTGTTCTTTTTCTTCTTGTGCGTCGTACTCAGCAAACCTACTCCGGTTCCCGCTTACCATGTAAGTTACATATCATCAATATTTTAGCAAGCATGTCTGAAGGAATGTAATAGACAATTGTATACAGGCGTTGGATGCCATGCAACTGTATTGTATTTAAAATTTTGTTGTTTTTGTCATGCTTTAATTTACCACCAATAGCATTAAAGAAACATGGTTAAGGATTAAGGCGTCTATCAGCCCAATTCTTAAGGAAATTTCCCCGGGAATTATAAAAGAAAATTTAGTATTTTAAACAATGTTCACAGAATTTTTGAAAAATTTGAATCCAAATATTTGCATTTATAGTCAATTTTAAAGATAACAAGAAAAAATCTTTAAAAGCATTATCCCCTGTTTAAACAATGAGAACTCCCTTTTTTTATTCTCGGGAGATTCTCATAAGGCTATGCGTTATGGTCAGGGGACGAACCTCTAAATTGCAACGTGTCTGACTACCTCAACCTAGAAAGGACCCCCCCACCAAGGGTTGCGAAGTGTCATCACAACATGGAGCAAATTTTTTACCTTTGAACCCTCAAAGGGGCAATGTTTTGAAACAAGGTAAAATTAGGCCTACAAGGAAGGTGTTCACGTAAAACACGGCACATATCGGCCTCAACCTAGAATTCTACCAGTTAAACATCATGGATGAAGCGCCTGCCAGTCTAAATCCAGGCGTACGGTAGCGGATAAGATGCATAGAGACGAAACATATTAACATGTACTAGTCTTGTCTTATCTTATCTCGTATAAAAGAGAGCCGTTGACGGCCTTCCTTGAAGCAGGTATGGAAAGTTGGTATATAACCTCAACACGCACCTGTGAATGGAGTAGCAACTGTCCAGTTGAACTTACTAGCACGGATCTATCGACCAAATCTATCGCCGACACTAAGATCATAAAAACGGTTTAATGTATAAGAGCATGAGACATACATATAATCCTTCTAGTACTGGAGTTGGGATTTTTGTGCACTTCCGAGCTTTCAGGGATGTATTTATTTATCCTGACCTGACAACGAGGTTGAATGCAAGTTATGCACGATATAATGTATGATCTGTACACGGTCGGTTATAAAAGTTCATGTTTGTACTTTTAGTATTTTTGTCGAGGGATTTGAATCTGATGGAAACCTTGTCCGGGTTACTATCATGGCTCTTCGCGGAGGCACGTGATGGTTGTGGTTTGCGTAAAGTCGCTTGCACAGGCCTAGAGTGGCCGGCGGAAGTCGCGCTTACTATGACCGGCTGGAATATCCTTTAATATATAAGAGATTGGGTAGGTCTCGTAGTAACGTAATATGGAAGGTTTTGTAAAGATTCGTGAATCTTGTATTAGCTGCAAGTGCGAAAGATTATATAGTATCCAATATTTAATGGTGTGTATTTTTTATTGCGGGAATACGCCTTTAAGTTATCAGAAATGGATCTCATTATCCTAAACTGATAATAAAGTTGCAAAAGACATGAATAAGTGTCCAAATGTGTTACAGCTAATAATAAAAGTTTATATAAACTTTTACTTTGGTGTAAGTTATGGTAGAGCCTTATCTAGCGAAGCTTTTGCCAAAGTGAATATCATAGGCAACCCTTCGCGGAGTCTCGTGCTGTGGTGGTGCTGTAGTTTGTACAGGTGGTCGACGTGGAATTGCCTTTAGTACAAATGGGCTGGTTTATATCTTAATTTACCAAAGATTTGAGATGTGTCTTGAGTGTTTCCACCAGTAGATGTTACACATTGATGGTATTCAACTAATAGAAAAACGTAATTGGAACTATTTAGTTTCAAAAGAGTATGCAAACCACTTTTTGAGGTTTTCTTTTCATTTTAAAGCTTAATTCAGAGAAATTTGTAAAATGTATTTTATTCAAAGTATTTCCCATCGTTAGCAATGATTTTCCCCCATCTTTTAGGTATTCCAAGTTGAAAAAATTCGTCTTCTTTTGATGCAATTTAAGAATCGATCTAATTTGTGGCTTCTTCGTAAGAAGTAAGGTGCTTCTCGCCCAGGTCGTGTGTCATTGACCGGAATAAGCGGTAGTTGGAAGGAGCCATGTATGGTGAATACGACGGTGGAGGTAGGATATCCCATTGAAGGGCCTCTGAAATTTCATTGACGAATTTTGCAACAACTGGCCGAGCATTGCCGTGCTGAAAGATCACTTTTTTAAATCTTTTGGTATATTGGGGGTATATGAGACTCAATATTCGATTCAATTGCATCAATTTCTGTTGATTATCTTGTCTCGATCATTTGTGTTCAAACATTTCACAACACACACAACTCAAATGATCAAAAGAACTCGGTCAAAGTCCTTTCAAGGGATGAAATGGCCATTTATATTATTATTATTATCTTGCCCAGTGATGGTATCGTTAGGCTAAAGAAGCTCATATTTGCTCATAGTTGATCACACCGAGCTGTTCACGCCAGATGCACAGTATTAGCTTTTTGCTATTAATATTCGGTTTGGCCATTGAAGTTGGCTCCACCATGGCTGGGTTGTCGTAGTGGACTCACTTTTCGTCCCCTGTCGCGATTCGCTGCAAAAAACCGCCTGATTTTACCTTTGGAGCAGTAGTTCGCACGTGAAAAACCCTAAAAGTAGAATAAAGCTTACACGTCAGGTGTCTACTCTAAGCACAAATATTATCTACTCTAAACACAAATATATTTCTGCCTCAACCTAGCGAGACCAGCATTATCGTCGTACGGCTGCCGAAGAGTCGCGACGCCACTGCACAGAAAGACGCAGCCTACAAATCCATCCTACAGTCGGTTGTAAAGCGTACTGCTAAGGACCAATACAGAGAGAAGAGGAAGGAAGAAAGACTTTTCAGTCTTTTCAGGCGGAAAAAAGGAGGCAAAAAAGCGTGAGTACAAGAAACTTGAGATGCATGGCGACAGGAATGAAGATTGAAAATTTTTCATAAAGACAAAACGCCTGGTTTTAAGACCGGGCCACTTCTTGTACAGATGAAAACGGGAATCTAGTGGCAGATGTCCATGGAACACTGACGTTATGGATAGAGCACTTCTCTAGCCTTCTGATTGACGAAGCTCACAACAATTGCGTCAATAGAGATGCTATCCCGGAAACCCCAATTACGAAAGCGTTAAGGATCTGCTGCCTAACAATAATGTAGTCTTGATGCAGTCTATAGCTCGACTTGAAAATCACAAAGTCGCACAAACAGATGGTCTGCCTGCTGAGCTGAAGAACGGAGGCGAATAAAAAAAAGCTGATAAAAATTTTTCACTTCAGCATCGACCGAAAATTCAGCATCGACCAGATATTTACGCTATGAGATATATTGGAGAACATCCTTGAAACACAAATTGGCACTCACAAAGTCACCTTCGGCAGTGTCATAAGGAATTATCTCCACATTGTTTAATAATCCACCATGTCTGAATTTGGTATGCCTGCAAATTTAATCCGTCTCTGCAGAATGACACTGAGCAACACTAACAGCGCTGTTTATAAAATAGGAAAGGACCTATCTACTTCAAGGACATCAGTATCTACGCTACTGAGGCGTAGCGGTGCAATTTTCTATAAAAAAAGTTATGTTGCTTGCATATGCTGATGATACCGATATCATTGGCTGTATTACGCGCGAATTCAGTTCAGCATTCTCCAAATTAGAAACAGTGTCAAGTCGAAGGGGTCTTGCAGTGAATGCAGATAAGGTGAAATAACTAGCGTCAACCAACAAACAAACAGTCCCAGCATTTTTTAATATTACCGAGCATTTTATAAAACTAAAGTAAGTATATAAAATGTGAAAGTACGAGGTATAAGATATGGTGCAAAACACGTCAAGTGTACTGGCCATAAAACTTGATGACTCCGATTTTGATGAAACTTATTGAAGGTGTTGGATAATTGTATTTGGGGGGGAGAAATACGAAGAGTTTCCTAGTTTTGTTCTTTTTGGCACGATTATTTTCGTTCCATTGTAAGTCTGATAATTTTTCAATTTTAAAAACATATATCATATGGTTTTCACAGGATTTTTTTCTGCTTAGTTGCCACATCAGATTTGGTTGATAGCTCGCCATCCATCGTAGCAATTATTATCACTCGGTTAGTTACCACAACAGCTTCGGTTGATAATTCGCCATCCGACCAGATAGTATTCATTATCATTCGCTTGGTTACCACATCGGCTTCGGCTGATAGTTCGCCATCCGACAAAGTAGTATTCGTCATTATTCAGTTAGTTACCACATCAGCTTCAGCTGGTAGTTAACCATCCTACAAAGTAGTGCTCATTTCTTCAAACTCCTTTTAAATGACATTTTATTCATAAAAATAATATTCCTTTTTTTACATAGACTTAAGTTACCGACACACGTGGTCGAGCATCGAACGAACCCGAGCTCATCTATACCGAACATACGCGAGCTTAAGTACCGTACATACCCGAGCACATAAGCACCGAGCATATCCGAACGAGCCCGAGCTCATCTATACCGAACATACCTGAGCTCATAAGTACCGAACATACCCGAGCACATAAGCACCGAGCATATCCGAATGAGCCCAAGCTCATCAACACCGAACATAGCCGAACTCTGAGAGTAACCACCAAGCATCAAGGATACCGAAGGCAGCAACAACGGCCACCAAAGTGCCGAAGCGAACAGTCGTACATAAATATCCACGAAGAATTATTGTTGTTGTATTGTAAGAAAAGACTAATATTATACACTGAAATAAAACACCTGTAGATATCATCATATTTTATTGCTAATAAAATCAGTGAAATCGAAATATTGAAAATCATCGCCTTTTATTTGCGAAAGTTCAAGGGTCCTTCGTTTGATCCTGGATTAAAGCCCCATTACATATTTTTAGTAAAAACAAAATGCGATATTTTGAGCTAGAATTTGAAATTTTTTAAAAACTTTTGTAGGATCTTTAAGGAAGACAACATGGCATTAAAACTTTGTACGCAGCTATTTGGGTCTAAAAATGATCAACAGCAAAATTTGCAATTTTAAGCACGAACGAACTGGACTAAGAGCAGTCCTAAAAACTGTTAATAAATAACAACGACTTTATTAATTAAAAAAATTTATCAACTAGCTGTTTGATAAATATTTTGAAAATGATCAAAATACATAATATTACTGTTTTAAGAAATCATAGATAGGACATTACAAAAATAATTATTGTGGACTCATCAAATAGGAGGAGTTCATAAAATTTTATGAACACATTTCTTAGAGACTTTTTGCAAAATTGCCGTAAATCTGAAAAAAAAAAATCACAGAACAATGATAAACACGTGTTTTGGCGTATTGCTGCCACTTCATTTTTTTAACGACATTAAAGAATTAAACTTCCTTGAAATCCATGCAGCTGTTGCTCATTTAACACCTTTTTTACCACCAAGTTACCAAATTTTGACACACCTATTCCAGCTTTAGCCACCAAAGTAACAATATAAAACTTTACGATTGTCATAAATCTAAACACTAAAACAAGCAGAATAGTTGTAAAGGTAACAAAAACTAACAACAACAAAAACAAGAGTTAAAAATAGTTTATAAACATTTTATGCCATTGGCTGCGGCTGTGCTTGTACATATTTTACCTGTTAGTCGAACTTTATTAAAGCATAAAAACGGCCACAATAACTTGACTCAAAAGCTTACCTGCAAAGAAAGAGAGAAAAAATATAAATCATATATTTGACTTAATACACATTAAACAATATAATTCAGTTTTAATAGGCTAGGCATAAATAAATTTGGGCTGGCCACAAAAGAGGGTTGAAGTCATTAAAATATATCATGAGACTTAAATAGGATTAGCTAGTAAAAAGTACAAAAAAAAGAAAAATAGACCTAACAAAGAATAGTATAATTTAAAAATAAATTAAAAGCTGATAAAAGCATGAAATCAACGCGTGTTGAAGAGAATGAGAAACTTAGCCTTCGATTAAGCAGCTATAAAGAAATTCGTAGCACATAAAAGTTGAACGTTTGCAAAGTTGGCTAGAAGCAGCTTAGAATAATTTATATGCCAAACACAAAGAAAACTTTCCCAAATCCTAAAATATTGGATTGGGTAAATTTACGCAACTTTTCATCAAACTTAAAAAAAAAAAAGCATGAATTATTTTCTATGCTTTCTTATGTTTTTCCCTAATGTTGAGCGCAAGTTTTTACAAATTTTCAAATTGTTTTTAAATGACTTGCAGAAAAGTTTATTTTCTTGAGATTTTTTCATGTCATAAAATTTGAATTAGTTGCTACTCTGTTCTTCGCTCGGGCTAAGGGAAGGCGATAGTCGGAGTTGAAGAAAAGTTCAAGAAACTTTTTTACGCTTTCTTAAATTTGAAAAATCGACGAGAAGGAAAGAGAAAATATATTAAGTTAAATTTTTGTATAACTATGAAAAGCTTTTGAATTTAAAAGTTCAAAAGTGGCATGCTTTTGTTTTCTGTTTTTGCTGTCCACGCTGTGTGGTGTTGAGCAGAAGAAAGAAGAAAAACTAAACAATGGTTGGTAGAGAACTGAGTGCTTAAATAAGCGGGTTAATGAGCTGCTTTGTGTTCAAGCATGTTTTGGCAACGTGTATGAAAATGTGTGTGTTACAACATAACTTTGAGTTTTAATAAACCTAAATAGTTTTTTCTTTCATAAGTTCTCTTATAATTTTGTTTGAGTAGAATAGCAAAATCGCTTACTTTTCTTTGTATAAATTTTTGAGTAGTTATATTAAAGCAATCAAATGATTTTTTTTAAATCCAAGTCCAAATAAAAAATCACAAGATTCAAACTCATGTTTTGTCGGAAAAAGTTCTCTAGCTAACCTTCCGCGTGGGTGCCGGCTAGCAACAAGCGCTACAGTAACTTATTCTCTGGTTAAAAGGCGCACAGTGGGATTTTGGCGGGAAAAAAACAATTTGCCGACCACTTTAAAATTTTATTTTTCTAATAAAAAAAATAAATTAATCATTGGCGGATGTAAGCAAAAAATTGATTTAAATTTTCATGCAACTCAGCAGTGTATTTGAGTAAACAAAAAATTTTTACTAGCAAATTATTACAACTTTTTATAAAACTATACCTTATTGGCATTATTCTAACGAAAAAATTTTGTATATTCCATGATTAATTTAAAAGTTATCAGATAATCAAAATTAGTCCTTAAAAAAACTTTTTTTTATTTTCTATGAAAAATATAAATTGAGCTCGGTCTACCTCGGCCGTCTAATTATGATATTATGAAATGTGGGAATTTCCTCTTTAAATATGTGTAAAAAAAGTTGGTACATGTTTGCAGCCGCCGAACAAAGTTTTTAAAAATTTGGACATAGGTCACAAGAATTTCAATACAAACTAGCAATGTTATATGCAAATAAAAAAATTATGCATACTTTTAGGGTTTAATTATTTTAATGACTGTTTTTAAAACCAAAGTGACAGCAATTAGCTCAAAAGAAGTGCTCTTTACGATTGGAGAGTCTTGGGTTCGAAACCCACTCGAAAAGTTTTTTAAGATTTCAAGGTGACAGTGGGCATCTTTTCTAAAATATACACATATATTTCAGATTCTTGAGTGAGCTGTTTTAATAAAACTTCAATACGAAAGAAATTATTGTGTTTTCCATTTTTGAGTTATATGGGAGGTAGGCGTGGTTGTAGGCGGATTTGCAAAATTTTTCGTAAGTGTTAGTCCATTTATACCAAATTCTATTGGCATACGACTACTTCTTTCAAGTGCTATGCAAATATCGTATAAAAAGTATGGTAGGTGGGCGTGGCAAAAAAAGATTTTTTTAATCTACATATATATTTTAGATTCTTGAGGGAGTTGTTTTGATATAGCTTCAATTCGAAAAAATATAGCGTTTTAAAATTTTGTGTTATATGAGAGTTAGGCGTAGTTATGGGCGGATTTAAAAAATTTTTAATAACTTCTAGTAGAGGTAATTCCAACTAATGTACCAAATTTCATCGATCTACGATGACTTCTTCTATTTTTGTCCAAACTTTGTATATGATGAAACCACTCTGCAGCGGTTAGCTGAGGGAAGGATGCAGCCACAGTGATTTAACCCTCAATAGTCCCAGTGCTGCCTGGTGCGTGTCCGGTGTATGGGCCGTATCAAGATGTTGTGAGACCCGTGCCGAGAATTTAGAAGGCTGGAGGCACATCAAAAATAGTTCAAAAATAGTGCCCTCCAATACTATTTAGCCTTATCCGCCCACATGGAGCTCAACGGGGGGGAGCGTACATTGTCCTACACTTATTGAAACCAAATGGATAAACTTAAAATCAACAAAAACTACAAATATACAAAACAAAATTAAAAAAAAAGTATGGGGAGGATGATCTTGGCCCGAGCTCTTCGGCACAACCCATGGCTAGATTAAATTTAGGCCGTGAAACGTTGGGTGCGAAGTTCTGAAATAAACCCGGAAGAAGTAAGGTTGCTGATCGGTCTTGTCTCGCTCGATAAGAGCAAGCGAGTTTCTTCGTCCAAACTCGCCTATTACGAGATGTGCAAAAGTAAAACTACTAAAGAACCATGACAAGGAAGCGGGTCGCTCTCCCGAAGGTCGTCCCCACAAGCACGAACTTTCAATAAAAGGCAAAGGTCGACAGAGGTGACAGCCGCTGTAAACAGACCTAATAATCGACCTAAATAGACCAAAATTGTAGTCAAGGGGATAGGACGGATGTTGGGATACATCGACACTGGGAGGGTGAACAGGGCACTCCCTCGGAACAAATGGGAGTGGGTAGAAGCCGCATTAGCTGATGTTGCTTTTCAGGTCCCGTAGGGGTACCCGGATCCAAGCCCCCACTGTCATGATGCTGGTTGGAAAACTGTTGGCCACGTAAGGCCATAAGCAAATTCGACGAGGTTTGCACTGTGGCTCAGCTACAAGTAGTAGAGAAGAGAGAGATACCGCATCATCCTAGGGCTCGGGTCTGCATACCGAGTAGACCCAATGATCCGGAAGCGATTCGGCGCATGCAAAGGGTAGGCCTGCGTTGGGACCTTCAAGGCAGGTTTTACTGCTCCTAAATACCGAGTCTCTGAAGCGGAGTGGATGGGACTCCGCCGGTTTGCTTTCTCCAAGGCCTTCATGAAGGTGTATGACAGAGACGATAAGTCCATTTTGAGCTCTTTAACCGTAGCTCAGCCCAGCAAGCTGAAACAGAGGTTGCAGAGCCCCTGTGTCGCACAATGGCTAGAGATCTGGAGGAGTCCAGCCAATGGACTCGGTTAAGGGTGTCTGGCCTCTACTGTGAGGATGCTCTTAACTCGGAGAAGATATTCGAGTCAACACAACACTCATAGATAGCAACAAATCTTGAGTGGCTATAATGAAGATGCTCCAGATTAACTTTCGGCACTCAAAACTCGCCTCGTTAAATTCATTAGTCCATCTTAAGAAAGGGTGATTCGATATAGTTCTCATCCAAGAACCCTGAGTATGTGTATAATCAATAATGTAAGTATGCCTAGAACATGCATCTTAGCCTAGTGATGTGGTCGCAGCCAGCCTAAAATTTGATACGAAACCTCAGAAAGCTGATGGATGACGCCGAGGGAATGTGTCGGCGGATCATCATCTCGGCGCATAATTCCATGTGAGGAAGCTCAGACACGAACGAAAGGGGTGAGCTACTTTTTGGATTGTCTAATTAGTACGAACCTTTATATGTGCAAAATATGGATGAAGAAACTATCTTTATTATTTAAAATAGAAGAAGAAAAGTCCTTGATATAAAATGAGCCTCAGATTTCATCTTCGGTTAAACTCTTATTTCAGAAAACGCTATATTGAGTATATTTTTCATAATAATTTTCCTAAGCCAATTCCCTCGATTAACATTAGAAAATCGAATTGGGGATTCTATAAAAGGGCCTTGGCCCTTAATAGAATTATAGAAATCTTTGTCATCAGGTCCGATTGAAAAACCAAAATCTGCAACGGATCTAGAAAATCTAGTCGATGTATAAACTAGAGCAATGACCTGCTCTCTGGCATCTCCTGCCCAAAAAGGACACCCAAACACTGAACCAAAATCGTACTTAATATATAAGAAAAAGTTCTTTGTTTTAATGAATTGGTACGAGTTAATTGGTTCAATAAATCTCTGTTCTTTTATTTTATGATCTTTTTTTTACAGCCAAAGGATCTGTTCTTTGAATCAATTAAATTGTTCTTACTTTCAAAGAAAATATTCATTAAACTGAAAAAACCTTAAAAACAAATGAACTCGTACATTAATTTAAAGAATGCGTTCTTTGGGAGTAAGAAAAAGTTAATTAAATCAAACAACTTTTTCTTTGAAGCAATGAACGGAGATTCATTGAATCAAAGAATCATTCCTTGGGCCAATTTTTTGATTTTTTTGGTTCATTGAAGGAAAGCTCAAATTATGCTCTTCTGAACGGAATGGCTTAAGAATTAAATGCAGAAGGATCTTTTACGCAGCAAAATGCTCTAGAGCTGAGGACAATCGGACTGTCTATAAAGTGACTCTCAAACTCTTCCAAACTGAAACTAGGAACTAGCAAAGATCCTCTTGGAAACAGTTCTGTGAAGGAATGAAACTGTTTCAGAGGCATTTAGGTAGCGCAAAATTAATAAATTCATAGAAAATCGAGTAAATATGCATAATTCTTTTTGTTTATATGCAACCCAATTAAATTTCCTGATCAAAAAGTTTCAAAAATTCTCATGATACCCTGTGTTGCAAAGTCAATTTTGATAAGTTTTAGACTTGAAAAAGTCTATTTTATTTGAAATTTATAAATAAAATAAAAATAAAATATAAATAAAATTGTCTAAAAATGCTTGATATATATTTTTAAAAAGTTACGTGCTACTTTTTTAACACAAAAATGTAATTTTCGCTAAGATTGAATACTCAAAAAGAATGACTTTTTATATAATATCACGTATCACGTTTTTTATAATTATTTGTGTCTGCAAAACTGTTTAGCATAATTTAACTCAAAAAGAATTTAGGTGCGAGATTTTCAAAGTGACATTAAAAAAGTCAATTTAAACAATTTTCTACAGAAATAAGTTTGAAGAATTTAAATCTTTTATGTCTCTTTCCGCTTTCACAACATAAACTTTTCTAATTAGCGCTGCCTACCTTTTTCGGTGTAGCTAATAGAAATGGTACGTAAAGTAAAACTGTCATGACAGCTAAATTGGACACAAGCATGACATTTCACAGAAAATTCTTCGGCACAGCCTGATGGCACGTTCTGCAAAGTGTGCTCAAGACAACAACAAAAACAACAATTAAAATGACTGATTAAGCTGTCAGCATTTGAACAAAGCAACCTATCAACATTTAAATTTTCACGTGTACTCTATTAAGGCTAACACAAACACAGATACACATACACACACTCTGACAAAAGAAAATGTCAGCTAAAAGTGACACATTTCGATGTAAAGCAGGCGACGAATAACACAAACTGACAAACGGCGCTGTCAAGGAATGAGTTGAATGAATGCCATAAAACCAACACATACAACAGTTAGACTGAATAATGAACGAAACAAGGACATTTTAATACAAACACACACACGCACACCCAAAGAAAGAGACAAGCAAGCTGCAAGGAAATAAAAAAAAACAAACGAGCACAAATTCTCTCACACACGCTCACATATACACAGACAAAAGAGTAAAATTAGATTACATCATCACATGCATAATTTACTAATGTAGCGAAGAAGTTTGTCGGGCAGTGGGGGAAACAGGGGCTTGAGTATGAGAAGAAAGTCTATTAAAAAAAATTAAAAAATAATCCTGTCGCTATTTTTAGTTTTCAAAGAAAAATAATAATAATACAGCAAATAACGACGCAAATATAGGCCAACAACACATTTGCATATTTATATATACCCTATAGGAACGAACTAACTTGTTTTTAAAAACAACTAATTAAAAAACTAGTTTAAAATAAACCAGTATATGAACTACTTTGAATTATATTACGGCGGTAACTACTATGATTTGGACATGTTTTAATTGCAAATTTTTATTAGATTACAAGCTTATACATATTTAACCATGTTATTTCATCAAATATTATTAACTTTAGACCATCAGTAATACTTTTCAATTGGTTGTTTTAAAGTCATTAAAAAATAATTTAAATATAACTAATTTAACAAGTAGTTGAAAATATATGCAGACGAAAGTCAATTGACTTATTTAGCGGACATCACCATACAAAATAAGTTAGTTCGTTCTATGGGAAAAAGTCAGAATTTCAACTAGTTGTGGTTGACAAAAAACTACTTTATCAACTACTTTTAAATTAGTTGATTTTCCTACAGGGTACATTTGTGTCTAAGAACACACACACACACACACACATTAACTGTATAAGTTAGTCGCATGCTAAAAGCGTCAACATGAATTTAATATTGTATGAGCTGCAAAGAATACAAATATATTTAAAGAGCAAAACAAACAAACACTCAAACAAACAAATAAACATTCGAACACACAATACAAACAGCTATAAAACTAAGTAGATGCTCATCAGAAACAAGTGTTTGATTTACTTTATTGAAAAATATGTGAACAATGGAAAATGTGTCGGTTGCGATGCGTGTTGATTGAACGATTTCTGTGCTGAGCTGTATTTAAAATGTTGCTTTTTTTTATTGTTTTTGTTTTGAATGGCATTGAAGTGGGTTCGATTTTTTTGTTTGTGAAATATTTATTGTTTTTAATATTTGAACACGTTGTCAAATTATGTACATATGTATTTAATAATTTACACAGATGAATTAAGAGCAAATGTTTAAAGCTGATGTGGAGGTAGCTTTGCATATTTTTAAATCAATCAATTTGCGAGTGTTGGCCAAATATTGACGCAATAGAAAAAAAATCAAGCGAGAACTCGCAAGGTCGCAGTGGTAACTAATGGAAATGGATGATTCAATTCGACGCTAATGACATAAGTCGCATGTAATACAAGTTGCAAGTGAAATCTGCCTCGAATTAGTCACACACAAATCAAATAAGTTGCACGTGAAAATGTTTCAAGGGGTTTCATTCCCACAGAGTGAATACCGATGGCGATTAGTTTGCAGAAAGCTTGATTGTTGGCACTAGTGCGGCAGAACTACATTAAAACCCAGAAATGAGATCAAGCGAGATAGAAATACGCCTGTCTGCTAACCTGCCCGCATCGGCGTCGTTCTAAGGCACCGTTTATAGTGCACGCTCATTGCCGAGCCGAAATGTATTGCTTCAATAAAGGATTGAAAGCAACCAAACAATAACAAACTTTATGTCGCACTTATGTAATATGCATCTCGCATTTACTCTGAACGGCTTATTTGTTGAGCGGGTTGCTGTCTGCGCCCGTCTGCTTGCCTGTCTGCTTCGACGCATAGGTCGCGTTAATAGTACACACTTATTGCTGAGCAGAGCCCAAAATTACAATTAGAGCGCCATCGCGGACGCTGATTATGTTTGTGTGCGTGTCTTTCGTCCAACGCTTCGTTGTTGCTGATTTTTCACTATAATATCCTTGCTTTTTTAAAAGATAATTAGTAAAAACAAAAACCCAGTGTTCTTTCCGTTCAAATTCCACGTAATATGTGTTGTATGCGAACAACAAGGCATTGTTAAGAGTACGGTGACTATTTATTAATAAATTTATTGAATAATATATTTCTTCCCTGCATAAAAATTGCGCTTAAAAAACCATTTTTCATCAAATATTAAAAAAATTACACAAACGCAAAATCAGCAGCGAGAAGCCAGGACCAGCCAGTTTTGTCAAAATACCTGCTTGGGTCTGCCTGCCGTCACTTTGCGAACTTCGAGCAGGTTTATATGAAACTATATGTAGCCTATTCTGTCGCAGTGTTGCGAGTTAGCAAACCTGTCTGCTTCGGTTAGCGAACCTGTGAACCTGTACACTGTGGGCAGCCTTAGGTTGCGAACGTAGTGAACGCTTATTGCTGAGCCGAGCCGAAAAACATATTGGAGCTATAAAGAAAGCAAGTCATGCATCTCTTTTGCTCCAATGTGTTTCGCAAACTTAGGCCACGTTTATAGTGCACGCTTATTGCCGAGCCGAGCCGAAAAACCCATTGGTGCCAAACAGATGCATGACGAATTTTCTCTATTGCTTTTATGTGTTTCTCGGCTCGGCTTAGCAATAAGCTTTCACGGTAAATGCGCCCTTAGACTAGTCATAAAAATCCCAATAAGTCCCACACGAAAATTATCTCTTATTAAAAGTTGCAATAGAAATCAGTCTTAAATTAGACAAGTGATACATATAACTTAAAAAAAAATAGGTCTCCAGCAAAAAAGTTGCAATCTCTTAAGTTTACTTGCTCCGAAGTAAAACTAATGCAACTGATATTAGTCACATGCTGAATTTGGCACACCTAGAAAATTTGGCGAATTCATTAAGTTCACAGTAAAAAACCCATTAAAATAAGTCACAGAGATAATGATCGCAGTGAAAATAGCAAGAGTGAAATAGTAGCAAAAGATAAAATACTCAAGTGAAAATAGTCAAAAGAGCTATACATAAATCACAAGTGAAAAACGTCGCAAAAAAACCAATCGCAAGAGAAAAAAATCGAAATTCTGAAGTCAGTCTCAGAATAAATATGTTCAAAATGAAACACTCACCAGATTAATAGTCTTAAACGCCGAGATTTGAGACTTTCCTTTGAATAAAGTAAATATTAGATTGTGACGCTAAACTAAGCACACCGAGGAAAAAAACAGTAGTGAAATCATACAAGTTGAGTTGAGTTTTGTGAGGAAAAAATGTTTTGAGTTGAAGAAGTTATGTTTAATCACGTAAGTTTTTGTGCCAACTGAAAATAGTTTGAAATTAAAAATTCGGTACTTTATGCCCAAAAAAAAGAATAAACAAAAAAAATTTTTGAATTACAAAAAACACAAAATTTTAATATTTAACAAGTTATTGTATAAAGCATATAAATTTTTGTATAAAAAAAAAATTGTAGATTGTTTTATTTGATTGCTGGCTTGAATGCTCTATCTGTGTTATATAATTATCAAGCAAAAAAAGCTATGTTACATAAGCAGCTGCTGTAGTTCAATGTATAGCACCTCCTACTTAAAATCCTAAGGATATGAGTTCGAATATGGAAGTTTCTAAAAGAGCATTATTTAGTCATAGAATTTGATAAACGATATAAAAGATTCAATATAGAAACAATATACTGCCAATAACTGGAAAACACTGCATAATACGATAGTTTAAAAAAAAAAATCGAAATTATTACATTTTATACAAGTTACTTGTATGAATTTGTAAATATGTCGCTAACTCATCATTCACATAAAATGCAATGGATTTGTTATCAAAACTTTGTTGCCATAGCCGAGATATAAACAGGCTCAAAACGATTTAAGCTAGTGAGTGGATAAGTTTGCATAAGTTTATTGTAAATGTTCCTAAAATTTTTCTTTTCTCGTTGTATACCGGACATATTTTAAGTCAACATTTAACACTATTTCTGTGTAAAAATTGTGAATGTAACAATTTTGCTGCTGCACTCTATCACTTCCATACAATTTCAACTTAATTAAATAATTAATTAAGACAATTGTTGGCAATGAAAAATCAATTTAAAACAATTTTTGAGAAATAGCCTACAACATCAACAATACTATGAGTGGATCTAATTAGAAGCATTTAATTAACTAAATAGCCCAGACATCATAATTATTATTTTTCTGTATTTCCCTTCTTTATGTGGAATATAGTTATTGAAGCAACTGACAGAAGCTGACAGCTTGCAATGAAATGCATTTTTAGACAGAGGCAGTGCACTGAGACCCAGATATGAGTTTACATAAATATATATTTATTACATTATCGCAAAGCACAATACGCTCGAATAAAGCAGCACACTAACTCTATTATATATAACAGCACAAGACTTATACAAACTGGAATGCAAGAGCAAAAGCAAAACTATATCATTACAAGTAAGCGCGCCAAGTCAATTAATGTTAATTGGACTGAATTTAAAGTGTTTTGTAATCCATTATTGTAATTAATTATGGCATATGCAGCACAGTCAGAGACTTGATTATCGATAAGCACAAGAGAAAATGTAAGAAAAAACGTGCATAATATACATATTATCAAGAATCAAGCTTAAGCTTATTAAGGGGGGAGATACCTTTATAATTTCAAAAAATTCCAAAATTCAAAATTTTTCATATTTTGAATGAATATCATGTTAAAAATATACTGTCAAAAGCAAAATATTAAATATTTACGGAGTTATTGTTAAAAACGTTCAAGTCCGTAACCGTAGCTTTTCTGGTAGTCGGAGCGCTTGGGGCAGAGCAATGCTTCTTTCACAATAGATTGTAATTTGTTTGTGCCGTAGTTCTGGGAGGGCTTATAAAATATATCACACTCTATTTACAAAACAGGCACAACTCCAAGTCTCGAAAAAGAAAAATAAATAAAAATTGTCGAAATTTTAGCCTACATTGCTACTGGAATGTTTAATGAAGGCTACACCTGCATTCTGAAGCTTATGAACGAGTTGGGTATAATTATTGGCACCTATTGCAAGATTTCCGCCGAAAACACAGATACAGCAAGAGTAGCGAAGCAGAACAGAAAGAGTCTCTCCAAGACAAAAACAACTCTTACAGCTCGAAATAGCAGCAGCTCCAAGATAATCAGATTTTCGAGGAGGCCGAAGGGCTATTGTATGGACCTGGAATCACGGATTGACCTTTAAGTCTCTTAAACTTATAGTTATACCGTATCGAAACTTTAAACGTGATTATCTCGAAACTACTTTTTTTTTAAAAAAATGCTCGTGCTGTAACTCAAAAAGTTGCTGAAAAGTTCACTTTGACAGGTTTCTCTCTATAGTAGTACAGAAAGCATGTAAAGGGTGTTTTTTTAGAGGTATAGAACTTTGAAATGGTTTAAAACAAGGATGAATTTTTAAAATTGACATGAAATTGACTTTATTTAAAAGATAATCTTTTAATCTTTAATCTTTAAATATTATTTTTGGCATATGACCGAGACGGCTGGCTCGGACATAATCTAATCTGGAGGTCCAATTTTCAATCACTTTTTCAACATTTGTGGCCATATATCGGCAATTACGCGACGATTCTCCTCTAAGTGATCGATCGTTCCGGACTTATCGGCGTAGACTAGCGAGTTCACATATCTCCACAGAAAATAGTCTATCGGCGTTAAATTGCACGATCTTGAAGGCTAATTCACGGGTCCGGAACGAGAAATTAAGCGGCTACCAAACGTTTCCTTCAGTAAAATGATTCCACCAGACCATAAAACACACCAAAGAGTCAGTTTTTCTGGATGTAACGGTGTCTCAAAATACACTTGAGGATTATCTTCACTCCAAATACTGCAGTTTTGTTTATTGACGTAGCCATTCAACCAAAAGCGATTTGTTCATCGCTAAACAAAATTCTCTTATGAAAATCGGGATCAACGGCAATCGTGTTTTGGGCCACGATTGGGCTAGGTGATCGAGTGGCTTCAATTCTTGCACGAGTTGGATTTTGTAAGCACGCAAACCAAGATCTTTCTGCAAAATCTTCCATAAAGTGGATGAACACATATCCAATTCCTGTGCACGATGGCGGATAGACTGATTCGGGTCTTCCTCTACGTTACGCTCTACAGCAGCAATGGCTTTTCTGTACGCACTCTCTTCTGGGTTTTTTAGAGGACCCCTGCCTTTACGGCGCTATTCCTCTGGGTCCAAGACGTTGGAGTTATAGTTCATGAATGATCATAAAGTATTAAAAAAAATGCACATCCAAAAGAGGATGTGCACCTGAAATACTCTTCACAGACCTGTATTTTACAAGTGACACTAGAAAAGCAACCACGTACTAGATGTCATATTCACAAACACAATAGCATTACTCTGTGCCCTATTCTGTAAAAGCAGTATGCAATAAGAATTCCATACTGCCCTTAATAGTACCAGTTTGGCTACCGGTAGATGGCGTACCTTCATTACCATCTACTGGTCAAGACGAGATCTATCCTATCTCTTGCATACTAAGCAGGTATGCCAGCCCGGTCGTACTACTGCGCGACCCCGCCGGTCAATCTAGACCTGTGCAAGCGATGTGCACAAACCACAGCCAGCACGAGTCTCCCCGATGGGCCAACCCATGATAGTTACCTGGGCAACATCCCAGCAAAGAGACAAAAAATTCATATGTACATATATAAAGAATTTTTGTTTTTGACTGTGCACATAGCACTATTTCGTATTTGACTGGCACTTCTATTCAAGGCATGGTACCCCCACCATACCTTAAACGAAGTGCCTACGACATTTGCCCAGCTGACTTGCAGAAGGTCCTCACAAGGTCTTGTTAAAGACCTTGCCATTTTCCCGTGTCCTAAGACACCAATTATCCTTTTATTGGCCATATAGACAATGTCTCAATGCCGTGGATAGATAAGGTCACCTCATTCGACGGGTTTGACTATCCCCGTGCTAACAAGTTATATGGACCATTGCTATTCCATCGCAGGCTTTTTTCACAATGATATACATAGTGACCTGCTACCAAGATGGGCGCCCCCCGAGCTCTTTGTTGACTCTAACCTTTTACGGTATGGGACGTATCCCATAACCAACCCTCCTCCTTTATCCTGGCTTGGGACAAGCAGGCGCAAACCTGGCGGAGTTTCTGAACGCACTGTACGACGTCACTGTGGATGCATATTATCATTTAGAGTAAGCGAAATGGTGCGAAAACGGTCCATAGTTAGTTGAATTAATAGCACTGATGAACGATTATGTTGACCGTAAAATGGACGTAGTGCGCGGTACGTATTTCGAACAGAACCATTATTTTCAAAATAAATTTGTACAATTTGTTTGTAATAAAAATCAGTTTATTCATGTTAAAATGTCAAACCAAACTAAGCACAAATCACATGACAGCTGACAAAATGGCCGCCAGTTAAAACAGTGTTGCCAACTTAAGGTTATATACCTCTAAAAAAACACTCTTTATTTACAAGTTTAAAGATATCGTATGAATAAATCATTTTTTGGGGTCAAAACTGTGGAAAAAAATATCCGAAAATCTGGACCTTCCCTTTAACATATCAGTAATCGAAGAAAAAACCCTCTTTTGTTCCATTTAAGTGGAAAAATGTTGACAGCTCCCAGCACTTTTAGATGCCTCGCAGCAGACGCCCTAGGATATACTTTGCAGAGCCACCGTTTTTAAAAAAAAAATTGAATTTTTTACAGTTCAAAGACTTACTAAAAAGATAGGAAAATAAAAAAATTATCTAATTATGTTATCAAACTTCATTAAACATGACTAATTTCACCCAGTCCAAAGGTATCTCCTCCCTTAAGATAAGTACATGTTACTCGAGCTCAGGCAAGGAGTTATCTTGTAAAGGGTGTCCCAAAAGGCATATGCTTTTTGATTTGGGCACTACTTTTTTTGTGACAAGCGTAGAGTCCTCTATGACAGTATCTACGACTGCAAACATGGAGGTTTAGTCATGGTGAAATTCATGGTGGAGCAACGCGTACAAGCTGTTCAAATTCACTATAAAATAATGAAAATTTTGCAGACTTTCGCAAAAGCTACTCAGTCATCTTCTCAGTGTCACTGTGGTCAGTGTTATCAATAATTTTAGTCCACTGGCTCTGTTGTGGACGAGAAAAGGAGTGGTCGTTTCGCAAAGGGAAGGTCTATGCAAATAAATCACGAATGATTCCGGAGCTTAAACAGAAAATCCAACTGGCTATTGCAGTTTCGGTTGGACACTATTAAAAAAAAAAAAAAAAATAAAAATAAAAAAAATAAAAAGCGAAATGGCCAATTTCAGCCCTTGACAGGACCTTGACAGAGCTTCATTGTGCAAATGTGTTGTGCAATGTTTGAACACAAATATGATCAAGAACTGGAACTACAAGTTTTATGCCGACTCCAAACGGCTTATGTTCTCAAGAAGCTTTTCATGGCAGTTTTTACTCTCTGAGGTTTGCCATTGTCTGCAGAAAGGTGACGGCCGAACAGAAAAATGAATTCAATTGAAAAAACTTTCTGTGTCAGATGGGGATTCGTACCTGGGTTCTCTGGCGTATGAACCACACACTTTACCCACTACGCCACGGTCGCCTACGGCTACTGTTGGACACTAGTGACAATAAAAAACCTTCTATAAAAAACTTTACAGTTTTATGGCATTTCTTACAAGACAAAAAAAAAGAACACATAGTCGAAAAAAGTGCGTTTCGAAAATAAAGCGAAAGGAGCAAAGTAGACAATCTTAATATACAAAAGGCAAGCACAATGCTCTGCACCCAATATCGCTCAAACTGTAATTATTTTTAGCGATTATTACAGTTTCTTCACAGCATGTACTGTCCTGAAAAATGTTCAGCCTGAAAGTATGCACAGAAAATTAATTTGATACTAATCCGTGGCATGCTTGCCTTTTATGTATGTGCATACTTTCAGGCTAAACATTTTTTAGAACATTATGTTGTAAAAGCCCTGTAATAATGGCAAAAAATAATTACAGTTTGAGCACTAGTTTTTAGTAAATGTCTAAGCATGTTCAATTTTTGTTACTTTGTAGAAAAAAAATTGTTCAGTTATTTGAAGGGAGTCAAATTTTGCTCACATGCAAGCAATCGAACAGAGCTGACTTGTGTGTTGAAATATTGAAAAAAAAAATTATTAAAATATTTAAACTAATACGAATTTTGATTTAAAATTAAAAAATTTTATTTGAAAAATTGACAAGCAAATTTTATATCATGATACTTCAAACTTTTTTTTTCACATTTCAAGCCATTTCCAATTCAAAAAATATCAATTGATATTCAGAAATTCTATTGAAATTCAAAAGAGATAAATTGAAATTCAGAATTTTCTTTGTAATTCAGAAAATACCATTTAAAATTCAGAAAATGTTAATCTACTTTCAGGAAGTTCATTTAAAATTCAGAAAAGATCAAATCACATTTAGAAAAGATCAATTGAAATTCAGAAAGGATCAATTGAAATTCAGAATATCATTTAAAATTCAGGAAATTTCAACTGAAATTCAAAAATATCAATCTAAATTAAGAAATACCATTTGAAATTCAGACAAGATCAAATCGAAATCTGAAAAGATCAATTGAAATTCAATTAAGATCAATTGAAATTTAGAAAATATCAATTGAAATTCAGAAAATATCAAATGAAATTCAGAAAAAATCATTATCACAAAATTATTATATATAGAACATTATAAAAGCCTTCATTATTATAAAAAAAAAATATAATGAATATTTGATAATGGTAATGATACTGCTAATAATAAGGGTAATGGTAATGGTATAATAATGGTTACCCTTTAGATACAAGGTAAATTCGAATTTTTAAATTTATTTTCTATAAATTTCAATAAATTTTTTATGAATTTCAAATCGATATTTTCTGAATTGCAAATTAAATTTCTGAATGCCAATTGATCCTTTCTGAATTTTTAATGAAATTTTAAATTTTATTTGATGTTTTTTGAACTTTAATTGATATATTCTGAAGTTAAATTGATCTTTTCTGCATTTCAATTGATCTTTTCTGAATATGAAATGGAATTCTGAATTTCAATTGATCTTTTCTGAGTTTCAAATGGAATTTGAAGTGATCTTTTCTAAATTTCAAATGGAATTTCTGAATTTCAATCGATCTATTCTGAATTTCAAATGGGTTACTGAATTTCAATTGTTCTTTTCTAAATTTCAATTGATGTTTTCTGAATTACAATTAGAAATGGTCTATGAAAACGTTTTCAAATGTGTTGAAATTTAATGTCTACGGTATAAATATATTTTCGGAAACTGCTTCAGAATAATTTGTTTTTAAACGAGGCACAAGTAATTTATTTAACTTTTTACAGACCAAAAAAAAAATGTATGTATCTTTAATTTACAATTTTATAGGAATCTCTAGCAAAGCTAACAGAATTATTTATTAAACTTTTATATGCATCAAATAACATCTAACGTTTTGTCTGCTAATAATATTTATTATTCTCGTTTAAATTCAATTTTATTATTGCTCACTCAAAATTATAATGTATCTATATATGAAGTATGTCAATGTTATTTTTGCCAGCAATGATTAATGTACTATCACATTAAACACGTTACAGCAACAACTTAAAAACAGCAATTAAAGTCATAACAAAGCAACAACAAAACACAAAAGCAAATTGAGTTCAGAAAGTCTAGCAGCAATAAAAGCGGCAAATAAAAAATAAAAAAAAGACAAATCACATAATAAATTTTATTAAATATTATTGTCCGCAATATAAAATAAACATTGCTGCGACATAAATGACTACAATTACATCGACAACAACAACAACAGCAACGAGCAACAGCAACCATCATATAGATATGTTTGCTATTATATGTGCACATATGTAGATAAAGTTTGATTTTAGTTTATTTTGCTATTAATTCATTTAAAAGATGTCAGGGCCAGTCATTCGCCTCTCTAGATACTTAGTTAATAACTGCAAAAGTGAGTAATTTTTAAAGCGAGCTAAACTAGACGCAGACCAGAGACAAGCATTTTAAATAAATGCGTTCAATATGTGTTTTGATGCCGCTGTAGTTCAAATATAAATTTTTACAAATTTGTTGAATAAAAATTAAGCGCTAACAAGCGAGCTGCTTGAAAAAAGTGTCAATAACTTTGTATAATTTCTCACACACTTAACTTTAATGTGTCACAACAACATGTTGGCTGTCGCTCACTTTAGTTGTTATCGTCGTCGTTGCTCTTTCATTAATTTTGACCTGCAACGAGGTCGAAGTCGAGCAATTCACAAAAAAAAAAAAAAATACACCAAAAAAAAAGCAAACAAGTACATATATATATATATATATATATTTGTATGCACTTCATTTAAAGTTGGATGCACTTGACAACGTCATCAAAGCACTTAGAATGCAGGGAATGACAGTTGTAGTTGGAGTTTTTTTTTTGCAATCAACTTGATTAAATTTTGTGTAATGACAATATTATTGCTTTTCACATAGAGGGCAAATAGATTGATGGTGTTGGTTAGGGGCCGGAGTTGAGGTGTGGAGCATGACTTCAATTTATTGAACTAAGGGAGTTCAATTTTTTTTAAAAAGTGACATTCACACAAAATTTTCTTACATAATATTATGTTACTTAAGGTCAAATTAAGGTAAAGACAATATACGATGTAGATTCTTACACTACAATTTGATTGTTCTGACTTTTAGGATGTAAAAATGTGAGTTTTTTTCTAAATTTTGAAGCGAGTTCAATTTTGCTCGCATACAAAAACTTGGCCAGAACTTGTTTGAATGTTAAGCATATAAATTAATAAATAAGGTTCGAATAATATATAAATTTTTCAATCAAAGGATCAATAAGTTTTAAAAATATCATGGCGTCATGATATAAAAATTTTTCTCGCATGATATATACATGAAAATTTTTAGTTTTTCAATAGCACCAAATAAAAATGTCCATATATCACATAATTTCCTTTGACTACCTCTTTATTTACTTAGATATTTAGAGTCAGCTCTTAAAATTCTCTTATTATTACAAAAAATACCACATTGAACTTCGATGCAAGTAGTTTATGCTGCAGAGAATCTGCGATAAAAATTCGTTTCCTTATATTTTGATTTGTATGTCTTTTCATATATTAGAATGAGAATTTTTTTTTGTATTTTGTAAGCGACTTCAATTTTGCTTGCATACAGAGACTCGGCCAGAACTAGTTTGAATGCTTAAGTTCATATTAAGGCATATATAATAATAAATAAAGTTCGAATAAAATATATATTTTCCAGTCAAATTATCAAAAAGTTCTAAAAAGTATCATGCACTTTTTATTTCATGATATAAAGATTTTTCTCACATGCAATAAATTTAAAAAATTCGTTTAAATTTTTAGTATTTCAATAGCTCCAAATAAAAATGTTAATGAATCACATAAATTTCTTGGCGTATCTCTTTATACTTAGATATTTAGAGTCGCCTTTGAAAATTCAAGTAGTTCCTGCTGTCTACATTCTACAATGTCAAAATCTACAATACAAGCCCGTTTCTCTATATTTATAAACTATAAAAAATATCATGCAATTTTTATCTCATGCTATACAATTTTTTCTCGCATGCAATAAATTTTATAAGTTTTTAAAATTCGTTAAAAGTCAATATTTTTTAGTAGCACCAAATAAAAATGTTTTTGAAAAATATTGCCATTGAGCGGCAGTTTATTTGCGGCAATATTTAGAGTCTTCTCTTAAAATTCTTTATTGAAATTCAATGCAAGTCATTCAACTCTGCTCAATGACTGAAATAAGTGAACAAACAATGCGATAATTCGGAATGTTCATTCACTTAGCTTGCTATGAAATAATGCAATTATTTCTATTTTCACTATTTTTCTATCTAAATTCAATTAAATGCATAAAAATCTAATAACAATGAGACGAAAAGCGACAAAGTGGGAAGTGGTTAAAAACTAGAACAAAACAAATGAATAGCAACATTTTATTCTATTATATGATAAACAATGAGCAATGAGCTGCTATGCAGCTTAGACGTTCAACAATTCATCGACCGTACATCGACCGGATGACCGAGCATTCATTGAGACCATACCAAGTGCTCCCTACAATCCGGTCGGTATGTTCGTCAAACGTGCCAACATAGCAATTTTTATCATTGCATTCGATTTGATTTGACGTTATTGCGGCGCATGATGACGATGCTGTTGCTGTTGCTGATGTTGATGATGCTGATGATGAAAACGTTTCCAACGCTTTTCATGGCTTTTAAAACGCGCTTTATTTTCTATTGGCGCACAACTAGCATCTCACATACCTTCAGGCTGGTTGGCCATCACGTTGTGGGGATAAACGTAAACCTTTTACTGACTTTCAATAATTTTAATATAAATATATATATCTCATTGTCAACGTTAATTCGATTTTCTGGCTGACGTTGTCGTTGTCATCATCATTGTAGTGGTTTTGGTTCCAGTCATTTATTTTCCTTTCTCTTTTCTTTAGTTTTATTTTTTCAATAGTTTAAATTGTATTTTAGATTGTTTGGCTTTTCCGTTGTGCGGCGTAGTGTAGGGGTTATAAAGCAATTATGATGACGTGACATTGTCAAGTACAACAACAATAAAAGCACAAAAAACAACAATAGAAATGTTAGTAAAAGGATGTTGTGAATAGATATAAGTAAGACAGCCAACTACGGCCAAATAAATGCATCATCAACAAGAATAACAGCAACGGCAATAATAATATTAAAGACAGCAAAACTAAAACAATAACAACTACAACAACCACAACAAATGCATGTCCCATTTGAGGATGATAAAAGCACGACATTTACAACAACAAACAGCATAGAAATAAAAAGATGACAAGCAATGAAGTTGATGTCGGTTGCCTAGCTGGATGTTGCCTGGATGTTGGAGCAGGAATGGAGCAGCAAAGCTTGGCAGAATGTTTGCTGATGATGAATGAATAATGGATCGATATATTGGTAAGAGCTAAGAGATATTCAGAAGTATGATAAATGTTGCGGCAGAGTAATGGAAATAAATAAGGAAGTGAATTAATGCCTGGTGAAAATTTGAATGTTAGACAAAATGTTTATGAAAATAATCCATCAGCGGATTGGATGGAGTTGGACCGTTGTATAAACTGTTAAGCATAATTCAAATGATATAGGAAGCGATAAAAGTCAGAGCCAGAGCAAAGAAGAAATACAATAAAAATTAACCCATATTAATTTGCAGGTGGTTACCTAACACGATGTGAAACAGTAATTTTTTTTGTCAATTTTGTCAAAATAAGCATCCAGTGACTTAAGTGCTTCTCAGACTTTTCGTGAACATTTTACAGTACTTATCAAACTCTTGCTTCAATACTTCTCAAACTTTCGGAAACAGTTTTCATTGTTTCTCAAATATTTTCAAACATAAACTATCTCATAAAATTGTCCGTACACAAGAAGTTTAAACAGTAATTTGAATGTATGAAGAAAAATATTCAATCGCATAAAACAAAACTAGTTTTATTTGAAAGATTTGAATTTACTTTTTTTTTTTATAAAGAAAGAGACAGTTTGACCTGTAGTTGCTTTTATTGTTGAAACTTTACAACCGTCAGCGCTCTCTGTTTCTTGTTCGTATATTGTTTCTTTTTAAGTACTTTCTGAGTAAAATTTATACATCATACTTTATTCACGATAAAGCTGATCGCTTAATTTCATAACGAGTGGAAAAGTTTGGGAAAAATATCGAAAACTTTTTCTCAACCTCGTTCTTCAGTTCAATGTGTGGTTCAAAACTTTAGAAAAACGGAATGTACGAGGCTTTATCAGGAAGAAAAAAAAAACGGAAAAATCTTAGACAAACGTTTGGAGCGGAAGACTGCACGTCTGGTTAAAGAATGTCCCAAAATACTTTGTACTTTGGTACTTTGGTTTTTGTGGAAACTACAATGAACAAGATTTAAACATTTTAAATGAAAATCTTAAAGTAAGTGCAACGAACTTGGGTCTAGGAAACGATTTTCAGTTTGTTCAGGATAACGGCCCAAAGCACACATTCCGACTTGTGAGGGAATAGTTGCTTTACAATGTAAAGGAAGTGATTCTTCATCCTTCCCTAAGCCTTGATCTTTACCCATATGCTATCTATGGAGTATTTTAGAACAAAAAATACGGCAACGCACCATAACTAGCAAGCAAATGCTAAAAGATGTCATTATGGATCAATGGAGGAAAATCGGATCTGATGTCACAAGTAAATAAGACTTAACAATGCAAAAACGTTTGAAGGATATTATTTTGGCAAAAGGGTTTCAAACTCGTTATTGAAAAATGTATTAAATTAAATTTATTTTATATTTTCTAATGACGTACGGAGAATTTGTTTTTTTTTTTGGTTTTGTTTTTAAAGTGTAATAAAATTTAACGTTTTCTAAATAAAAGTACTGCAAACAAATGCACGCTTATTATTCAATTACGACGATAACTTATAAAGATTAATAAAAAAATGTATTTCGTGTTATTCGATTAAATGTTTTAAATTTTAAGTTATTTCAAATCTTCAAAATCTATTTAGAGTTCATATATACCGTCATGTTCAGTGCTTTTCAGACTTTCTGGATAAATTTGACAGTACTTCGTAAACTTTTGCCTCCCAAACTTCTTGACACATTTTTCACTGCTTCTCAAATTTTTTCAAACATATTTTTTTTTCAGTTATTTCAATTCTTGAAAATTTATTTTGAGCAGATATATATAATTCTTCTTGCAATGTATCAATCTTTTTTGCCGATGAAAAAAATATATTAAAAATATTTTGTCAAACTTGTCAAAATGAGAATCCAGGGACTTTCAGGGCTTCTCAGACTTTTTGAAAAAATGTTACAGTACTTATCAAACTCTTGCTTCAATGCTTCTTTTCGATGCCACACAATAAATTCCATGTTGCTCTTTACTCTTCTCTTTTTGTGCTCAGCAAGCACAACACAACAAAAAAAGAGCATATGAGTCTCGAACATGATAAAATAATTTACAAGATAGCCTTGACAACCACCTTTTTTCTCCAGAGCGGCGATCGGGAGTTGTCAAATCAATACAAGTTTAACTTTTTATCTATTTTGCTGCTTCTTCGTTTTCTCTTTTTCAATGTGATTTTGGCAACTCCAAATCGCCAAAAGAACTGCCACTCCTACCTTGTAAATCATTATACCACCCTATAGGAACAAACTAACTTCTTTTTAAAAACAACTAATTAAAAAACTAGTTTAAAATAAACCAGTATATGAACTACTTTGAATTATATTAAGGCGGCATCCAACTCAATTCTAAATAGTTTTTATTGCATTATATATGAAGTAATTGAAATACTACTTAAAAACAAGTGATTGATAAACTACTTTGAATTATATTAAGGCGGCAACTACTCTGATGTTGGCATGTTTTAATTGAAAATTTTTATTAGATTACAAGCTTATATATATTTAACCATGTTATTTCATCAAATATTATTAACTTTTGGCCATCAGTAATAGTTTTCAATTGGTTATTTTAAAGCAATTAAATATGTTAAATGTAACTAATTTAACAAGTAGTTGAAAATATATGCATACGACAGCCAATTGACTTATTTAGCGGACATCACCATACAAAATAAGTTAGTTCGTTCTATGGAAAAAAGTCAGAATTTCAACTAGTTGTGGTTGACAAAAAACTACTTTACCAACTACTTTTAAATTAGTTGATTTTCCTACAGGGCATGGTCTCGAACAAGTCGAAGAATACATATACATTCAGTTTTATTCGATTGAATGGAAGTTGCTGAACACCTTGAGCATGTTTAGATTTTTTTTTTTTATATGAAGATCTTACGCTCTCTTCTTAGATCTCTCTTGACACTCATTCGAAGAGTAATAAAAACGTGGTAGCGCTGTTTATTGATAAACAGAAAATGTCGTGGCGAAGCTGCGGACCACTCTGGCCTGCTATTGTATTTATATTCTTGATTCATACATTCAACCGGTGAACTGATTCACGAATATTTAAACTTTTCATTGTTCATTTAATTTTCAATTTAATAAACTACACGAAACCGTTACGAAGTTTTTGTTTTATTTTTTTTTTTTATAAGGTAAAAGATTAAATAAATGAAAAATATTAAATAAATTAATTTGAAATAAATACATTTTTTCAATTATTTCTGTTATAAACTTACATATCTGTATAAGTGAAATTTTGTAAGAAACACTTTTACTTTTTGTATTAATTTTCGCAATTATATCTTTTGCAAAGCATTTAAAAATTTTCAATTTGTACCATTTCTCAAAAAATTATAGGCAAAAATCAAAAATTTTGTTCTCAAAATTAATTATAAAAAAAATAAGTGAACCCTTTTGATGTCTCTTTTGACTATTCAAAAAAAAAAAAAAGAAACCGCATTGGAACGATTTTCCTTGGAAAAATTCCCATATCCTTGTTTTTCACTTATTCACTACAGAATGAAACTGAAACTTTTATGTACCAAAGCTTACACAAAATATAATAGGGCAAACATAAAATTTCTTCATTTCAGATCAAGGTTAAATAAAGCAATAAAAACGATTTTCAGCTTTCCGCCAATTATCTGTCTAAGCAAAATCCAATTTTTACTACCCTAAAGCATCTGTCAGGCCTATAAAATTTTGTTGGTTTCATGTTAAGTTTGCTTATTCAACTTATATTATTCATGCTAAGTGCCGCATTTTATGATTTTCTCTAGGATTTCTGTTTTTTTTTTTTTTGCCTTAAAATGCATGATATACATACATATGCAAACATTTTAAACGTCGAACATGCTATAAAAGTAGCAAAAACTTTCTGTCTATGAAATTTGTCCTAATGGTTTCATTTGTAAAATTTTATGAATAGAAAATTTTCTTAAAAAAATTTGCATGATATAAAAAAATAGTGCTTTGAGTTTATATTTGTGACATCATAATACTATCAGATTTGCATTAACTGCTTTACAAAAATGCATGGCATAAAAATTTATTATAATTTAGAAATATTTGTCCAGCATGCTATAAGAAATTGCGAAAAAAAAGCATCTGGTAATAAAAATTTAAATGGCGCACTTTAGAAATCTATGTCATGCTATAATTTTATGATTTTATTTGCCGATTTTAGGTACTTAAAAATTGTAAAAAATATGTTCCTATCAAAGGCTATATAGAATAGCATCATATAATGGAATGCAGGCTCAGCAAATCTGTATTTACCTTATTGCAATTTATTTTTTTTTGCTTTATTCAATTTATTTTTTTTTTTTTTTTGCATGCTATAATTTTGTATCAACTCATAAATTTGTCACACAATTATTTCGCCTATAAATTCGTTTAGCCAATAAATTTTCCATGCAACAAATGCATATAATTTAAATGTTACATCGTCGTCGTCGAATTTATATCGAGTTTTTCTTTCGCTTGCGTTGCGCTGTCAGACTAACATGCATTCGTGATTAAATAAATCATATGAACGACGATTACTCTAGGCAAACACTTGCATTTGCACAAGCTTTGTAGACACACTCGAACACTCACACGCTCTCACACATAGCCTTGACAACTCTTATTGCGGCAAAAGGACAAAATTGCACTCTATAGTTGTTGTTGCTGTTGAAATTCCTTAACTTACTTGCTTCTACATTTATTACGATTTCACTCAACTTAATTCACAGCCAAAGCGACAAACCTGCAGAATTTCCATAAATATGTAGTTGGCTCAAAATTCAAATAAGCCAACGACGACGAATCAACGGCACTTAACTTATTTTAGACCCCATTGCCAGGAGTTTGGCTGATATGTGTAGCTATGAGATACAGTATCTGCTGCATACACCAAATGGTATAAAAGGAATTTTATTTCATTTCATTTCAACTCTTCTCTCAGCTTATGATGATGATGATGATATGATGCAATATATATATTATTTCTTGATATGAAACCCCAAAGACGGGACCAACAACGCTAAAGCTCAAACAGCTGAACTGAACTCCTTTGATGTTGTTGCTACGCTAACGATAACTGGGATGACGAGGAGGCAACCAGCGACGACCTCAATAGTTTCTGAATAGAAGTTGAAAAATTTATGCAAGTACCTTTAAGACTTAACTCAATTTGCAGGGTTGCCAACGACAAACGTCGAGTCGCGTTGTGAACGTGTTGGTTTTGGTTCGTTGTGGGCCTTTGGAGCGGGAAACGGGTAGATTGAGACTGTAAAGTTTTTGAATTCCTTGGATGCTGTAGCTGGGCTGATAGATTTGCTGCATTTGACAGAGTTGCCAACTGAACTTATATTAATTATTTATGACAAAAGGGGAATACATGAATATTTCAACTCAAATAAATAAATCTTTTTATGAATATAAAAAAATAAAAGCTAGAAAAAATTAAAAGCTTTTAACTAGAAAGCTAAAATAAAATTAAAACAGTTTAAACCAAAAAAAAAAAAATTTAAACAAATTTTAAAATGTATTTTTCTTAGAATTCAAGTGAAAAATAAAAAAGAAATTATTTTTAAAATTATAATAAGTACAAAGAAGTACAAATATGCACTTTCCGAAATCTTATAATTAAAAATTATTTTCTAATTTTTATTCATTGATCGACTATTTTTTTGTGTTGTTTGAACTGTTTTTCTTCAACTTTTTCCTTTTTTTCAGTGCTTGTCAAGCCGTGACTTAATCAATTTTACAGTTTAAATATATTGTGCTAGTTTTCAAATTTTTGGAAAAAAAATCCAGATTTTGATATTTTTTGGCCTCTTTTCAGTGCTTGTCAAATGTTATTTTTGTAGTTTTCAAATTGCTGCAAGCAGATTTTTTTAGTGTTTCTCAAACTGTTATTTCTGACTTTTATTTGTAATGTTTTTTGCTTGAAAATCTAAAATGGCGGCAAAGGAGTTGTGAAAAAATTAAACAAAATGCTCCATATTATGTTATATCATTGCTTCTCAAACTGTTTTGCGTTAATTTTTGAGTAATTCTAAAACCTTCGTTGCGATACTGCTCAATATTTCCAAAGCAATTTTTAATGCTTCTCAATTTTTCAAATTTTATCAACCAATCTGTTGCACCAGAGCCTGTCAAACTGTTGTCGTTGTGATCTACAGTAGACATGAGTAATGCAGCGCTACTTTTTGATGCATATTTGTTTTATTGATGCTTAGTTCTACGCTTCATTTACAAATGATTCGTATTGATTTCTAGTTGATAAAGGTTCTTTTAATGAATTTATGACTAGTATTCCTTTATATAATAATCTTCTTTAGATGAAACATATTACAGTGCTTTTAAATTCAGACTTATTTTCAGTGCTTGTCAAATGTTATCTTTGTGCTTCTCATACTGATGGAAATATATTTTTCTAAGTGCTTATAAACTGTTCTATCTGGCTTCTGTTTGCAAACTTTTTGCTGCAAAACTAAAATGGCGGCAGGAGAATTTTAAAAAAAAAAAACCAAATTCCTCCATCTTATGTTACTTCATTGCTTCTCAAACTGTTGAAAGCTTCAACTGCGCAATTATTCTAAAACTTTTGCTGCAGTTCGTCTCAATACTTCTAAAGCAATTTTCAATGCTTCTCAAATTACTCGAATATTTTTATCAAACTGTTTTACCAGAAACTGTTGCAGTTGTAGGGCACAGTAGATATAAGTAAAGCAGCGCTACATTACTGCATTTTGAGTTACTGCGTTATTGCGCTAATATACTTTTTTTCTGCACTTCATTCAGAAATAAATTTCATATTTATTTCTTATTGATTTAGCTTTAAATTCATTAAATAGAATTTATGACCAACATTGCATTATTATAATAACCTCCTTTAAATGAAACGAATTGCTATCACACTTTAATTTGATTTCTAATATTTATTTTAAGTAAGGCTAAATTGCGCTTATTCTACCACATAATTCAATACGCTACACTACACATTTCAAAAATTTTACCTTATAACTCGTCAAGTTATTCAACTTAAAATCTCATAACTCTGAATAAAGTTCTGTTGGTACAGGAATCATTATTTTTAAATTACATCATGACGCAATTGTGTTAACGCATTTTGCTGATACTGCGCTGAGTAAACTGCGCTTGAGTTGGTGCATCGGTACAGTATGTACAGCGCTTCAAAACTGTTGCAGTTACAGTGATTTTAATATATTAACACCTCGTTTTGCTATGGTAGTAATGTTTTAAAGTCACTGTAACTCAGTTTGCTATGGTGGTAAGGTCTTTAAACCACTGTAACTGTATCAGTTTTCAAGAGCCACACAATAAACATAAAAAATATTACAAATATGTATCAATTAATACATTTAATATAATTTAGTATAAATGTTAATTAATACATTTAACATTTAGTATAAAAAAATTTTCAAAGAAATGTTGGCAACTCTTTGCACCACATTTAGCTGCTTTTTGTTCTAAGGTTCACACATCATCATCTAGGGTTCGTTGTTCCCATATTTAGCTCTCAATCTTTGCTACAAAGCCTGTGGCATCATCCTATGCCTGATCCTATGTGAAACTCTGGAGCATCCCAGCAGCAGCAAGCATGTTGTTACCGCTGCCTGCCTGTCTCCCCGCCTGCTTGACTTTCTTTCTGCAGCCCCTCAATGAAGAGCTGATTAACTACGAAAGCAACAATAGAAAATCCGTAGAATTCAGTGTGTGAAAATTTGACTCCAGTCCCCTCCCTCCGCTCATGACTAGTAATGTATAACTTTACCGCCATCCCTGCCTTCAGTCTTTTAGCTAACAAATGCCAGGCAAATCCAACCTATTCTGTGCCATAAACGCTGCAGCAGCTGCATTTGAAAGTTTTGTGCAGATTTTCTTTTCATCTGTTTGTATGTTGTTTTTTTTGCTGTTTGAATGTGTGTGGGTGGATCAACCAAACGTTTGCTCAGCTAAACGGATAAATTTATGTATTTCCAGAGGATGACGAAAATCGATAAAATTTCCATAAGTTTTGTTGTTCTTCTTCGTCGTTTCTAAATTGTTTTCTTTTAGTTTTTGTACCATTGCGCTGCTGTTCGTAGTTATCGTTGTTGTCGTCTTGAGGTGTGCAAAATGGAATTGCATAGACGACAGCAACAAATGTTATTTTTTGCAACTGCAACCAGTAAACGGCAACAACAACTAAGCAAGCAAGCTTGAGCTGCCATCGTTTACTTCGTTGTTGTTGTTGTTGCAGTGCTGCACTTTCATCAGTTTGATGGGAACAAATTACATTTGTTGTTATTGCAGTTAATCTCTTCTATTTCTTGTTGTCGTTGTTTTAGTTATTGCTGTTGTTGTTGTTGCTGTTAGTGTCTGTCGCTTGCTGTAGAAATACGTTTAAAACTTTTAAATCATAGATTTTAAAACTGATTTAGTGTGCTTGAGTTTTTCACCAATATGTAGGCGGGTTACAACGAAGAAGAGTTGTCGAGTGCATTTAAGACAAATGGGAGTGAATTGTTTTCTTTTACGAACGCTTTGTGTTTCCTCTATCTAGTTGAATAGTGTTGAAAGGTGGGAGTTTAAAGGGTTAGCTACAAGAAAGAAAAACGTGTCTCATGTACTGATTTAATTGAAGTTTCTTTTGTTATCAACTGCAAAATTTCTCACGAAATGAGCGTTGTTTATTTTCTTAGTGTTTATTTTTTTAGTTTATTTTCTGGAACTATTTTTAAATTTTTTGAAATTTAGTATGTCACTTTAAATTCAAAGAATTTTTGAATATATATCTTAATTCATATATAAATTGAGTAGTTAATAACGAGTAAAATTTAGTATATTTAGTATATACCTGTTTTATATGGCGGGAAATTTCTGCCTTAATGTTTTAATTAGCATTTCAATTAGAAAAGATAAAATTTTAAGCATGCAATTTTTATGTCATGGGATTTTGATGTCATGCAATTTTAAAGACATACACTTGCTATGTCATGATAGTTTGTATCATGCAATTTCATTCATGATATATTTTATGCAATTATTATGTCATTCAACATGCAATTATTGTGTCATGATAATTTGTATCATGTTATTGCTGTCATGACATATTGCATATGATAATTTTATGCTGTAAAAGATTTATGTCATAATAATTTTATAGCACGAAATTTTTGTCAAAACATGTCATGATTTTTTAATGTCATGTCATTATTATGCAGTCATAAAATTTCTTTGCTTGACATTTTATACACAAAAGTATTCGAGTCTATTAGTTTACAGCAACAAGTCATTTTTAAACATGATAGTTTTATGCCATAAAATGTTTATATTCTTAAAACTTGATCATTGTAAGTCAAAGAATTTTATTCAAAAGTTTTTATTTGTGTCAGAAATTTCAGAAAAATTTCGTTTGTCCTACGAAAGCTTTATAATGATTTATAATCAAATTATAATGATTTTTAATAACATGATTTTCATGCAATTTTTATGCCATTATATATTTTCTCACGACATATTTATATTATGATAATTTATAGTATACAATTTTTCTGCTTGACATTTTATACACAAATTTGGAATCGGCTTGCAGGTTGCCACCCCATAGCTTTTTTTATACATAGCCAGTCATAAAATCTGGAATTAATATGAAAAAATTGTCATATATTTTGAATTCATAAAATCATGATTTGATCATGTAATTGAGAAAACAATACAGTACAAATATTTGGACTTTATTTTCTATAAAAATATAAAATTTAATAGCACAGAACCAAAACAAAATTTTAATTTTTTAATTTTATACGTACCTATAAGCAAAAAATATTTCAAAATTTTTTCAACAAACTGTTATTACGTTTGTCCCCTTCAAAAGTAGACAAAAAGTGAAAAATTTTGTTAGAAATTCGAAAAAACAGCTGTGGTGGCAACATACAAACAATGGCAAACTGCAAGTCTATCACCTATATTAGCCATATCATCCAGTCTATCAGTTTATAGAAACAAAACGATATTTTTGTGTCTTAAATTTAAAAATCATATAATTCATATAATCGTGAAATTTTAATGTTCTGAGGTTTTTGTGTCATGAAATTTTTATGTCATGAAATTTTTGTCTTGAATTTTTGTAATATGCTAGTTTGGGTCATGCGATTTTTGACATGTCATTCTTAAAAAATATTATTGTGTTATAGTTACTTTTTGTCACGCATAACAATTTTTTATCCCGAAATAATATTCATGTGGCAATGTTTTTATCTTACAACCTTTTTGTATCGTGATATTTTTTTATATCATAACATTTTTATATTCTAAAATTATGTTTCATTTATGTCCATTTAATTGTAAAAATTTAATTGCATTATTTTATGAAATTTAATTAATATTTCTGTGCTATGAAAGCTTTATGACATAATATTTCAATGACGAGAAGTTTTTGTCATGCAATGTTTATATCATAATATTTTTAAGTTCTAATATATTACATAATAACATATTTCTGTTCCACATTTAATATACATTTAATATAAATGATTTTTGAGAAACAAACTAATGTATGATATAAATTTTCATCTTGAAATTTTAATATCTAATAATGTTTTTGTCATGACACTTATATGTTCTTTTATATCATTAAATTTATGTATCAAGATATTTTTATTTCATGGTAGTTTGTCATGAAATTTTTTATTTCATAGTATATTATGTCTTGAAACCTTTTCATGATAGTTTTTGCAATGGTAGCTTCATGTACCATGTGATGTTTGTCATAAAATTTTTATAGTATGTTATTTTTATGTTCTGATTTATTTCATGTTCTGACAAAAACGAAATGACATTTTTATGTCCTGACAAAAAAATGTCATGTAATTGAAAATTGCAACTGAAAATGTCATGTCATTTTTATGTCATAACCCTTTTCTATAGTAACTGTTAATGGCAGAATATTTTAATGTTATGACATTTTTATTTCAATACTTTTTATATCATGACATTTTTATGTCATGATATCAACATAACGAAATTTTTACTGAACATTTTAGGCAGAATTAAAATTAAGTACAGTCGGAACAGAAAATTTCAAGCAAAACCTATTTATATAGCGATAATTTAATGTCCATCAATCAAACTCAAAAAACTTGTGGCTAAGCAAGCATTATTCTGAATACGTCACACATAAAGCTCAATAGAAAATTAACAACATACACGCTATAATTTATAAACTTTTCCTAATAAGATATGATGAATTTTTAAAGAAATATCTCATAGAAGCAAATTAAAAACCATAACGAGCACTTCAATGGAAAATAATTGCATGCTAAGAAAAAATAAAGCATACCATAAGAAATAATAAACTAAATAACAAAACGATTTATTCACTTTCTTCAAGCAGATAATTGCATGCAACAAAAAGAAGTGGGAAAAACATGGCTCATGTAAAAACTCAATTAAAGATATGCAACAGATAATTTAAAGCTTTAAAAAGTAAACTAAGTGCAATCATAGCATTTATAAAGAAAAAATTTCATGCTGTAAAAAACTCAGATGTGTAAATAATTTAATGCTGACTTGAAAATGCTTCATTAAAGGCAGCTGCATATATTCCCTTATATTAGCTACTGCAGCACATTTCCGCAAATATCTCAATTATTTCAATAACATTTAAGCATTGCACGGATTTTTTATGCTTTTTTTTTTAATTTGTGTTCTTTTTTTTTGTGTTGTGACTGTTTTTACATTTCTTTCTCTAAACATTTAAATGTTGCCAGAGCATTTTAAATTGAAAATACATATTGTAAGCAGCGCAACAGAATAGCAGTCAGACAGCAGCCCAAAGCTAGAAAGCGACAGCAGCAAAGAACAACATTATCCACAGCAGGAGCAGCAACATGCTCAATAGCAACAAAAACAGCGGCTAAAGGTGCAACTCCCCACCTTCTAAGGTGGTTCTGGTACAGCAGCAGCAGCAGAAGCAGCATGAAAATGAGACAAATTCTAAGGCATGGCAAGGCATGGCATGGCATGGCATGGCCTGCCAAACAAAAAACCACTCAAGCACATCTATGCGCCGGACGAAATTTGCATGCATATGCATTTTCGTGCTATCTGTGGCTGCATCTGTTGTTGGACTTTCATTTTTGTATTGTTGGTGTTGTTGGCAAGAAGGTACCCTAGAAATAGGTCTACTAAAGAGACAGCAGGACAGAAGCAAAGCAGGAGGAACGAACGCATTTTAGCCGTTTTAGCTAGCATTCACAAAATAATTACTTGCCACTGCAGCAACGGGGGGGTTGCTGCTGCTGATGATGCAGTTGTTGTTGTTGTTGTTGCTAGCATAGTAAACGCCTGAATGAATTCTTTCATTGCGTCTCATGTCTACCTAGGATTCTTAAATGTTACACCAACAACTGGCTGACTGACTGACGGAATGACTATCTGACGGATAGATTTGAGCTAAAATGAGGAGCTATTACCGCCACAGTCGCTGCCAAGTATAAATGTCAGCTCAGCTTTTAAGCAAATAAAACATTACTTATTTGACGGGTACCCAACATGATGTTTTTTTTTCTTCTTTCTTTTATTTGTATTTAGACACAAACACACAGTCTTAGGTGTGCATTTAGATGCTAGACAAACATACCCTATTTGCAATGGTCGAGAAAATTTAGTCAGTACCACGCTTTCGACACAGTGTGGCGCGCATTGGTAACAAGCAATAAGTTTTCTGTCAAGCGTTCCATTTGCCAAGAAAATTGAAGGCATTACAAAATTGAGCGGGAATAGAATGAAGCCCCACTAAGATGATATACACTGGGAGAAATTTGCTTGGATAATGATCAGGATGCAAACTAGATCTAAAAGTTGTCAATAGCAAATTTTGGCGAAAATTTCTTGAAATAAGTATTAAACAGAATTGTAGAAAGGAATCCAATGATATCTTAAATAACAATTTCGCCTAAATATTTAAAATTATTTCAACTGAACTTCTTAGGTATAAATGCTTAAAATAATCCTTATTAAAGGATACATTTATAGGAAGTATTTAAGAAAATTTTTGTTAAGTGTAATTCTTTATATAAAGCTTTATTCAATAAAAAGTTTTAAGGAAGTATTCAGATTTTTACTCAAGTATAATTTTATATATAAAGCTTTATTCAAGGAAATATTTTTTGAAAATATTCAATATTTATATATATAAATATAAGGCTTTATTAACAAAGCTTTAATCAAGGAAATTCAAAGAAAATTGTAATTAAGTTTCAACGTTATTCAAGTAAATTCCTAAATATACCAGTGAATAGTTTGTGCGACTGCCGCTACAAAGGTTCCGACGAGTTCAATTCATGCTGGGTTGACCATGGTAAATATACAAACATTTTTTAAATGTACAAAATTAGAAGTTCAAATTCGCGTTTTATTTTATTTTCAATTTTCACAAAATTTGTAGTCAATAAAGGAATAAATAAATAGGTTGGCTAAACAAAATTACTGTTCTAAAATTAAATTCAATGTACTCGCAGAGATCTTTATAATAGTTAAAAGTTTTTTTCCAGCTTCAGAGTTCCTGAAAAAGCCTTGAATAAAGAGCTTATACAAAACTTTATTCATGTGATTGTATAAAACATACATAAAACTTTATAAAAGTTCTTGAATAATTCTTTAATACGTTTTTGAATAATTATTTTTAATTTTTTCTTCTTGCACAGACCTTATATAAAACTTGTTTCAAGAATTATTCTAGGAAGTTTAAATTCTCCTCTCTACATAAATTCCTTACATGAAAACTATGCTCTAGGCTTATTGAGGTGAAGTTCTTAACTGGGATAAAAAATTACTTGATATAAAAATTGCATTTTACAACAATTGCATGATATAAAAATTTCATGATATATTGAAAAGAAATTGAAAATCTTATAGATTCATGACATAATAAGCCTTGATATAAGAATTTTATAACAAAAATTCCATGACATAATGACATGACATATGACATATGATACAAAAATAACAAGACACCAAACTTTTATAACAACCATTAAGATATTCATGATATACAATTCATTTGGTGCTTTTAAGTACTAGTTTCAGTGCATGTTAGCAAAATTTGATATCACAAAATACCTTGACAGTATAAGATTTTAAAGACTTGAAAATTTCGACAAATAAAAATTTAAGACTAAAAACTTCATGACATTAAAATTAAGATTTTCATTATGCACAGTTTTTTTTGCCCCTCTGTTAACTAATAAATTTATTTATTTTTAGTGTTTGACAGAAAAAATTTCATAATATAAAAATTGCATGATATAAAACAATCAGCATACACAAAATTTAAATAAAAATTCTGAGACTCACAAATTTTGTGACACAAAAATATGATAACGTATTATAAAATATTCATGACATTAATATATAATACCATAAAATTTTCTTTTTACATTACTTCCAAACCTAAAAAAGCAACAAAAAAGTAAAATAAACAATATTAAAAACTCTTGTTAAGGTTTACTTAGGAATATATTTACACATATAATCGACATAATCTAACTCAGTTGTGCAAATTTAATTCTGAAGTTTAAAATGTATAAAGTGTGAGATCGTGTTTAAACAACACAATTCGTGTTAAACCAAATTCGTGTAAAACCAGAATTAGGTGTATAAAGATAGTAAAATATACTAAAATTGAAAAAAGCAACTTCAAAATACCATAGATAAATTATTTTATGATATATAAATTTTCTGACATAGAAAAGTGCATGATATAAAAATTTATTGACAAAAGTTTAATAAAAACGTCATGACATGAAAAATGTCATGACATAAAATTTTTTATGGTATTAAATAAAATGCTTTATTTATACACTTATTTATTTTTATGTGCATAAAAGTTAAATTATACAAATATTTCATTACATATTTTGTGATTTAAGAATGTCATGACAAAATTTCAAAACAAAAATGCATTCTATAAGAATTTCATGACAAAAATTCCTTGATATAAAAATTACAAAAAAATTCGCAAAAAATTTCATAAAACTTTCATACGAAAATATTTAATAAAAATTACATGATATTAAAACATTATCAGGATATTGAAAGATTATGGCAATATTTCGTATTAAAGTTTAATACAAATGTCATGGCACTTAAATTTTTTTTTTTTGCTCCAAGCTTATCCTTAATTTCCTAAATTTATTTGATTAGGTATTAAGAAATGTAAAAAGTTCATAAACACGACATGAAAACTAAATTGCATTGCATAAAATAGCATGATAAAAAACAATCATAACACAAAAATTTGATGATTAAAAATTTCTTGGGTAATGTAACGAAAGTAAAAAATTTCATGATTTTAAATTTATTTGTATGGTTTTCTATGCAAAGTATCAATTCTCAAATAATATCATGGCTTAAAAATATCATGGCATAAAACTTTCATGACATAAAATTTGTATGATATCAAAATTGCATGACATAAAAATTGATGATATAAAAGTTTCATGATATGAATACTTCTTTGCGCAAGAAGTTACGAAATAAAAATTTCATAGCACTAAAACTTTAATTTATAAAAATTCTATTATATTAAAATTTCATTACATAAAAAATTCATGATATATGTACTTCTGTGTAACATATAGAAATGAATGCTTGTAAATTCATTGCAAAATAAGACCATTACAGAATACAACAACAACAGACATCACTATTTTGGGAACTAAACAACAACTCATAACTACAACAACACTAATGAACTACATTTAAACGAATTCATTATAACCACGACGACATTGTTACTAGTTAAGCCTCTGCGCAATTGCATGCTAGTAACTAAGGTCTATTCGTTTGTCTGTCACTCCCTGACTATTGCATGTGCGCATGCGCGACCTACTGCACTTCCAAGCACACATTTGTTACACACTTTTAAACGAATTAAATCGCTTAAAGAACCTCGTGGAAAATTGTTTGCATGATACAAAAAAAAAGAAGAAAAAAAAACAAAAATCGTGAGTTCTTGCAAGCAACAAAATAAAAACAAAAAGTAACAAGCGCGCAGTTAAGCAGGTCAACTGCTGCTGCTGCAGTTGCTACACAAGCCATAAGCTAAACAAACTAATAAAAAAACACAAGTGTAGAAAATGAAAACGAAACAACTCTTGACTTTCAATCCCAATCGTCGTTTGTGTCCAATTAGTCTTAAAAATTAAACAACAACAGCAAAAAGCTAGCACGAAGACACACAAAGAGAACCCAAGTAGGAGTCCATCGAAGCTTGGAGCAGCTAGCTACTCTTGCCCGTCTGACGGTGGCGGTGAGTCTGCGCAGTGCAAGCAAATTTGTAATTCAAAATAAAGTGTTGTTGTTCCTATGATTCCCGTACACAAAGTGGGGAGGATGCACATGGTGCAGTTCAGGATCAGTGCGCAGACGTTGGCAGACGCGGCAAATGCAACGAATGTCGACGATTATTTCGAAATTAACATAATCACATGCGTCGACGTATGCTTGCAGTGAAGACTTTGTCGTTTTTCGTTTTCATTTGATATCGCATGCTAGTTGTCGCATGCGTGTGTATTTGTATGTTGCACACAACATATGGTGGCCACGCTTGATGGTGCAGCAACACGAATGACCAAAATTTTGACTGACAAGTTGGCGAATTTCGAATGTTTGAATGAGCGATAAGTTGACAGTTTAAATAAGAGAAGGAAATCAATTATTTAAGATAACACTGACGGAAGTTGTGTTGAAAATCATTTTGGGGGAAAAAAAAGAATGTAAGACAGAAAAAGGGTTAAGGCTACAGGAAGTGACAAATTGGTGACAGCACAAATTGCATATGTGTATGTGTATGTATATGTGTGTGTGTGTGTGTGTGTGTGTGTGTGTGTGTGTGCACGTCACAATGGATGGGTATCAATTTAAACTTTATTTTTTTTTTATGTTTCTGAAAGTTTTTGAATGTTAACAAATGTTGCTTTTTATTGCTATCACTTTTGTTGCTCGCGATTTGTATTTAAGAATGAATTAAGAGCGTATCTAACACAATTTAGCACAAAGAGCAGTTATTTTAAAGATAAAAAAAAATATTTTGTAAAATGATAGCATGATACTTTTATGACGCAACATGAAATTTTTAATTTACAAATACTTTTCAGTAAACACTTTATTTCTTTAACGTTTTTATAGCATGCAATTTTTTACAATGCATTATAAAAAATCATTAGTTAGTTACACTTAAGCTTTAAATTTGCGATTGTTATTGAAATATCTAATGAGAAAATTTATGTCATGACATTTTTACATGTTTTTAATTTTTTTTTTAAATAAATAAGCTGAGCTTATTTTTCTAGCAGGAGAATTTTTTCTGTGTTTTTCACTTCGGTTATCGGTTGGCTATCGCTTCAGTAATCGGTTGGTAATCGCTTCGATAATCAGTAATCGGTTGGTAATAGGTTTAATAATTGGTAATCGCTTCGGTAATCGGTTGGTAAACTCTTCGGTAATCGGTAATTGGTTCGGTAATCGGTTGGTAATCGCCTCGGTAATAAAAAAAAAGCTCACCAAACATGTTTGCCTACACCGAGAAAAATACAATAGGTAAATCACCTAAGTCGGCTTGGCTAAAGAAAATTGTATGGGAAATATAATCTTATGCTTATTCACCTAAGCAATTTATTGTTTAATACATTGCTTTGAAAGCACATACTTCGATACCCTGCCAAAAAAAAATATTTGATTCACAGATTATTTAAGATGCTGAATAAACAGATGCAGTATGTCGCAGTATTCTGTTGATAGCTGCAGCATAGCTTCAGTTGTAATTAATATTGAATAAAACACTCAGCGTAACGAAGGAGTTTGGCTCAATGCGTAGTGTAGTTATTTCACACACAGTGATATCGGTTGGTGTGGGTTCGAATCTTAATGGCATGCGAAGGTAAAATTTTTGTATTTGATATTTAATTTAATTTAACGTTCTTATTATAATATACGCCAAGCAGCAAGAAAAGCCGAGAGTCATTAATATCTAAGAAAAACGGTGTGATAAGAGAAAAATTTTGTGTAGTTGCCGATTTCAGTCAAGCAAAACACAGAACGAGAGGCGGCAGCTTAAAAAAAAAGGAAAATAAAAAAATCAAAGCCCCAAAAAAGTTATATTTTTGAAATGCAATTTTTTTTTTAAGTAGTGTATAAAAAATTACCAAATACTTGGTTAATTTATCACCCAATAAAAATTGGCAAGTCAACAGGTAAGACTTGGCGTTTTGATAAAGTACTTGGGTGGCTGAAAACTGCCAAAGTCATTTTATAAATCACACTAGGTTTTTTTCAATTTAACATAAGCTTTTTTTACGGTGTAGCATAACCACGGCATATGCAATGCTGTACAATTCAACAGAAATGAACAACTAAAAGCGTGATGATATCGCTAACAGCGTGATTATATCGCGAATCTATAGTTTTGCTCTCTACCAAAAAGTGCTCAACGCGCCTAAACAAGTTTTCACTTCAAAAACGCAAAAAATTTTGTTATTTTTTTATTTAAAATACGTCATATTGGTTTTTGAAGTTATTATTATGCAAATCTGACTGCACCAATCGAAAGAGCGGTATGTTTCAAAAATAGCAGAATAGGTATGTTTGGAATTTCTTATTTCAATTTTTTTATGGCAGAAAATAAGTCTCAAACATCGTATAAAAATTGTGCTCTTCCCGGACTTAATGGGTTAACTTGAAAAAAATTTTAATTTTTATAGTCCTTCTTAAATGTTATCGGTTGATTTTTCCAGTGCTTGACAAACTTGTTGCTCCAGTTACTCCAGTGCTGCTCAAACTTTTGTTTGAAAATTTTAGAATTTTTAGAAGAATATTAAGAATTGCTTTAAAGTGCTTTTGAGAGCTAAAATAAGCAATTAGCTTTTCCTTTTCGATTTAATGCCTTTTTTCTGATTAAAAATATGTTTGTATTCTATTGCTTTATTTACGTTTAGACAATACTATATTAATAAATTGCACAAAATTGACTTGTGCTGAATTTGGCCGCCACTTATCTAACTAAAAATGATATTCTTCAACAAAATATCTAGTTCGAACTAATGTAGTATCTGAAGGTTTTGGGAACATTTTTTTTTTCGAGAAAAACAAACCAAAAAAAAAAAAAACATGTTTGCCTTTTTTAAACTTTTTCGTTTACTTTCTTAAACCATCAAAAACAGGCTGATTTTTCCCTTAACCCTCTTTATAGTCATTAAGAAAGAAAAAATATTGAAATTTAAAAAATTATGCCACACACTTCGCTAACACTCCACCATATATATATACACAGAATTTTCCAACAACTATAGCTATTTTACTGCACTTTATGCGTATTTGTGGCTGCTGCACTATTTTTAATTTTAATATTGCACATTTTTTGCTGCCTGGCGTTTACGGGGAGTGTTTATTTTGTAGTATTTGGTTAGAGTTGAGCGCCACACTGACTTAAGTTGCGATCGGGTTTCAGCCATAATTAATGCTTGTTATGGTACATGAGATTTTTTTGCTAGCAGCTTCTAAGATGTTTTGCTTTGCTGCTTTTGTTCTCTTTTGCGCGTATTCTGTCGGTAGAATATTTCAATTACAATTATTTACTTGTTTTTATTTTCTAAAAATATCTATACCGCTCTCTGCTAGCTATATGTTTGCCATTAGCAGCAGAATTTATGAAATTTCTTGGAATGCGCCAAATATTTTTTGAAGTATGAAATACTTTTTATTTAGATCATTAAATTTTAAATGATGAAAAAAGCAAAAAGAAATGTATCTTAGAGTCAACAAATATCTTAGTGTTGATCGCCCATGCAAGCTGAGCTAAAAATAAGCTGTTAATAATTTTTGATATAAATAAATTTAGGAAAATTATGAAAATGTGTAAGCAATTTAAAAATGCTGTTGCTGGTGTTTTTGTTTTGTACACTGAAATGTTGCACCCCACACTTTTAGCTCACCCCACCAACGCCTTTTTTGTTTTTTTTTTTTTATTACTTCGCATTTCTCTTCGCATCTAATGATGGTGTTTTTTTTTTTTGTCGAAATAATTTTGTTAAAATTTAAATGAAATCTTTCTTTCTTAGCTGTGTTGCCCTAATAACGTTGTGCACCCCTCCCCCCCCTCCCTGCTCACATTCCAACACTCGACGTTTGCTTGAATTTTTGTTCACTTCAACGTCATTAACATCACATCATCTTGTTAGCATGAGATAAATTTAATTTTTATTTGAAGCGGAAATTATTTGAAAACATTTCTGCCAGCTTCCTTCAGAACGCCTCCCCAAACCCCCAAACCCCCTCCCCCACTGTTCCCGCTATACAAATCGATAAAATTGTGTTTATATTCAATTGAGTTTTGTTTCGCTTTTGTAATTTTTCGCCTTATTTTAAAAATTGAATTTTTTGTAAATGTTGCCAAATGTTCTGATTACACATGCACGCAAACACACATATGCAACACATTTATTTACATATTATAGACGACAGTGAAAATAAGAAGGAAAGAAGAAAAAATTATGTGCTCACTGCCTCGCATGCTTTAAAATATTGCTTGACATCTCAAATAACTAAAGTGTTAAAAATGTCCAAACAAGCTGTATTCCGCCTGAGTGCGCGGACACAAAAAACATCTGTTGTGTCTCAATAAACTGTTCATTCACCTCATATCATTCCTGCTGCTGCCAAACTCAGCTGCTGTTATTTTTGTGGCTGCATTGACACTAAAGACCTTTTTAACCTTGTTTCACTGCATATCTTAAAAGCTAAACGACGAAGCTATGTTTGGCAAATCAGCAGCACAAACAGCAGCCACAAAATGTTTGTCTGTCGCGATCTTTTGGCTCGATCACTTGAAATGGAACCCTTTTGATATTGAAATTTTTTTTTTTTTTTTTTTTGCAAATTGTTGTTTTGTCTTAAAAAATTGTTTTGACTTTTGATCCTTTCGTTTTTTTTATTTTTGCATTTTTAGTCGTCACATCAGCAGCAGCATCATTATCGTCATCGTCATCGTGATCAGCACGATTGCCAGAATGATTTTGTGCGTGTGAAGTTTTTACCAAATTTTGTGGTATTTTTGCACACACTCTGTTGTCCTTTTTCTCTCTCTGCTTGTTTAACGCATATCAAACTGCATTAATTTGTCTGTCAGGCTGTCTGTCTATCTATCTATCTGTCTGTCTGTCTGTCTGTCTGTCTGTCTGCCTATCTGTCTTTTTCATTGTCTGCTCCACAAACGGCCACAAATTCACAACATGTGTTGCAAACAATAAATTTTAAATTTCATGCGATTTATTTTTATCTTTCGCTGCTGTCAGGGCGATCTTCTCAATCAGCATGATTTCTACATTTTCAAGATATTTATCCACTGCACATGCAGGAAATGCAATAAAAATGCATTCATCCAATAATTGATGAAAAAGAACATTGATGGAATTTGTTTTTTTTTTTTTTTTTTTTTATTATTGTGGTTTTAAGCTCAAGCTATTAATATGAAAGTCAAACTAAGTATTTTTATTGAACGTATTCCAAACCCAATTAATTTTATAATCTCAACAGATTATAATCGAAATATTGATAGAAGAATATACAAATCTAATATTCAAGTCTACAGTCTCAGCTCTAAATAGATCCTTACTTTAGATCCTAAATATATTCAAGACTCATGAGATCAAAAAATATAACGCTATAAAGCATTTTAAAATTATTGAACAGATTTGATATGCTTTGTTTTATTTTTGTATCACAAATATAAATGTATTCAATGTAATATTTTAATATTTTTTAATATTAATTTTGAAAGCAATTTTTCTTAAAAACGTAAAAACGTACATCAAATGTAAAATATTCAAAAATATCATGCTATAAAATAAAGGGTGTTTTATAAATTTATAGTAGTTTTTTTTTAAAGAAAACACAGAAAGAAAATAATGAAATGACAAATATTTTGCATATTTTTAACCACTTTTTTCAGCATAGCCGGCCTTAAAAGCATAAAGCGACGAATGTTGGTTTCCAACTGGTCAGTCCTAGCTGGTTCATCAGCATAGACCCGTGACTTGATGTACCCTCACAAAAAGTAGTCAAACGAAGAAAAATCACATCACCTAGGTGGCCAGTTAAAAGGTCCATTTCTTGATATGGCTCGGTCACCAAAATTTAGTCTTAATGTAGCGATCGTTTCACGAACTGTAAGGCTGGTTAAAACACCCTTTTAAAACCATTTAGCACTTAGACGATTGATATTAACGTGGGGAACCAAAATGTCGCGAATCATTTGCTTGTAGCGCTCACCATTGACGGTTACTTTGGCTCCATCATCAGTTTTGAAAAAGTATGGACCAATGATGTCTTCGACATGCAAGCCACAACAGATAGTAACTTTTACTGAGTGTAAAGGAGGGTCTCTTCAGGATAATTCTCACTCCAAATATGGCAATTTTGTTTACGTACAAAGGCTGAAGTGGGTTGATATGTAACACGTTTTTATTTGCTCCAATAAAAGTGTTGAAAAATTGAATTTTTGATTGGTTTAAAGGCCTAACCTTTGCAGAAGAACCAATTCGAAGTAAGGGTTTTCATGGCTGTTGAATATTTTGAGAAGTGTATAAAGTAGAACAAAAATTTCAAATAAGCTTTTTTTAGGTATTTTTCAAAACGATAGGGTGATGTGTAACACCAACAAAAGGTTGGTTTAAAGGCCAGGAACTTTAATTTTTTTATGTTTATTTTGACTTTTTATGTGTAGTCAAAGTGTTATGATAAGAACTTAATGAAATAATAGCACTATCTCGTAAATCTACGTGATTCTCAATGCACACACACGCACATACGTTGAAATAAAAAAAAACTGATCGTGACCCTTCAAACATTCCCTGCATATATTTTATATCGCCTCAGAATCGCCAGAGAATCGCTTGAAAGATGTAACAACCCCCGGCGATGTCCTTTGAGAGTCATCCGGGTATCGCCGACTGTAAGCAACTGAGGCCATAAAAGCGATTCGCCGGGAAGATTCGTAAACAAATCACCTGAAGGGTTCGTAAGCGATTCACTGCGAAGATTCGCGAACGAATCGCCGAGGGTGGCCTTAAGCGAATCGCTGGGAGTGTCGCAAATAAATCGCCAAGAAGAGTCCTTAAGAGATCCTTAACCAAATAATGACATCGTCTGATATATCATACGAAAAAAGTGTTGGCACGTAAAAAATTTTAGCGCGGGCTAGATTAGATTTTTTTTTTTTTTAAAAGAGAAAAAATGGGTCAAAACAAAAAATATGTAACAGTTTAATTTTCCGCGGCTCCTTTTGAAGGTAGCCTAAGGTGTCTTCTATGGAAGTAAAAAAACCAACAGCGATTTTTCGACATTTCTGGAAATTTCACCTGTAACCTTACCCTTGTCATATTTCAGGTGTGTGCTCAGGTAAAATTTTTTTATTTTTTCTATCAACTTCTTCTACCAACTTCCAACACGCTTTAAAACACGCCGCTGAACGATAAGAAAACATTTGACATTTTTGTCACAAGTTTCAAAAGTTTTGATTCACTTTAACGGTTTCAAAGCCTGCCTCATATTCCAACTATATTGTATCTTCTAACGGTCGCCGGAATGAGCGAAGGAAGATTTTCCAAATGTTTCACGAATCGCGCATTCATCCCTATAGCGATTTAAAAGCGATCCATCTTCCAATGATCGCCGGAATGAGCGAAGGAATCGCGCATTCATCGCTAGAACGATAGAAAAGCGATCCATCTTCTAAAGAATCCTTGAGCGAAGTGCGTAGCAAAACCATTTTCTCTTCCAATTGTCTTCCAAATGTTTTCAGGGTTGGAAGACGATTGGAAAATCTGAATTAGGCTTACCTGGACATCAGGGCGTATGATGAGCATTAATTACAATTAATTGACGTGTCTTATATACTTTGGACCATTATACCTAAAGTACTGAACCAAATGAAAAATAATGTTAAAAGCAATTGTTGGAGATTTTGTTAGCTTTAATTTGTTATCTTGTGCAACCCAATGGAACATTTCCAATACGAGATATTGCCAAACATATGAAGCTGGCTTTGAAAAAAAAAAATAAAAAACTCTTATCTCGAAAACCTATACATCAAAAATTTTTCAGTAAGTGGCCCAAAATACATAGGGAAATATATAGTGGCATTGAATGCAAATAACTTTATCCATTTTGTTAACCACTTTTATATTTTACAAGCTCTAAAGAACATATTTTAATTTATTTTTTTAAAATAGCGTTTTGTCAGTGGTAAGTTTAAAAGTGATGGAAAGTTTGCAGTTTTGTGTTTTTAAATACATTTAAAAACCTGTTATAAAAAAAAAATTACTCCGTAATTGAAAACAAAACACTACGTAATTAAAAATATGAGCCCCTTCACTTCACAATACAAGTACATAAATCAATTATAAACATGAAATATTAAAAACCGAAAAGCAACTTCTTACTAAGTCATGTTTTGTAGAAAATTAAATTTTTAACAAGGTATTTTTTATATTTTGTAAATTTTCTCACTCTCAATTTTCATAAATTAACAAACACGCAATTCTTACAAGCTGCCAGAATCACGTGACTCAACAATGCGCCAGTGCAAAATTCACACACTTAAATTTGCAGACAAAGAAAGAAGTCATTGTGACGGTCGTCACGCTGTCATGATTTTTATTTGTAAAATTATAAAATTAACACAATTCTGAACAATTATGCGATGAGCCAAGTCAAGCCAAGTCAGGCCAGCCAGCAAATCATTAAAAACACACCAGCAACGAGCAGCCAAACGAACGACTTGATTCACGCCCACAACCACGCAGCCAGACTATAGAGACAACAAAGAGGTGATGATAACAATAATCAAGATGCGAAGACCGATGCCTCTAGGGTGCTGCCGCAGAAAAAGATCAACCACATAATAAGATAAATTGGCAACCCTAAAACGTGTGCAGCAGCAGCAGGGTCAACCTAATAAAAGTAGATAAAGTTACGATAAGCTACATAATTGAGATAAACCGATGAAACATTTAGTGAAATTAGCACAAGAACGGAGGCAGTAAGAAATGGAACATAAATTTTATCTACAGAAACGCACAAACTAAATGTTGTTGTTATTGGTGTTGTTATTGTTGTTGCAGTTGTGGTTGCTGTTGTTGTTCACTGTTTGCTGACTTTTCTCACAAGTTGGTATATGATATGCCCACAATTAAAGGCAAAACAAATAAATAAACAAACAACAGTTGAACAAACAAATAAAACCAACAATGAATGAATGACCAAACAACACTAACAGCAACAGCAACAACAACAACAAAACACACCACAATTGCTCAAGCATCAGAAAGATTGATGGTATGGTTGGCAGCTTAAGTAGAAGTTTTAGCCTCGAGATGCTTGGCGGCTATTGATGGTCGGCAATTTGTTGGTTGTACATAAACTGAATAGCACCGACAACAACAACATCTCAATGCTGGTGGCGAATATATGCTAATTAACGACATGTCATCAACCGAAACAACAGTAACAACAACAACAATATCAAGCAGCATCTTGCTTAACATAAACATCAATTGATATGATGAGCAGCAACCACGACGAAGGTAGAACGAACGTGTTAAAGTGCTGTTATTCTGCTGTTGTATCTGTTGTTGTTTATTGGAAGAAAAACCAGCAGAATCTTTCCCGCTGTGGAGGCATATTTCAAGTTCAATCCGAATGGCTGGCTGCCATTGCGTGAGCCTACTGTTAATGCGGCTAAAACCACAAATGTGTGCAAAAGTAAACAAAAACCAAACCAAAGGGTGCACCAAAAAGATGCTGATTTTTAAAACAATAAAATAAGCTAAAAAGAAAAGAAAGACAAAAAAAAACGTGGTGGAATAAATTCCAAACCTTGCCAACATGCTGAGATTTGCACTCAGAGCTGACAGCGAATTGATTGGTGTTTGTAAACAAATTTGCGGTCGTTGATGTTGCTGCTGCTTGAACTTTAGCTACCACTTTCTTGAAGACAAACGAAGTAATAAAAGCTTATTTGAATTTATTGATATATCTCATAAAAAAGTGATTTTATTTGGCAAAAGAAATTTATAATTCGCAAGCAGTTTATCGAAGTAAGAGTTTTTAAAAGAAATGTTAAGTTTCTGATTTAATGGTGTACATTTTCATAATATTCTCAAAAATGAGATTGGGAAAGTGTTTTAGTTGATTCATTGGATGCAAACATTTTTCAATAGAGATTTGTAATATCAAATTCAAAGGCTTGCAGGTTGCCACTGTTTGCAGGTTGCCACCACTGCTGTATTTCGAAGTTATTGCAGTGTTGTAAGCTAAGCTTCTACTGTAGTTGTCACTTTTGATCAACTTGTGCAGCGAACTCAGTGTCGGCTCAAGCAAGTGTAAAATATTAGTTTATAGTCATAAATTAAACATTTTTATTGACAGTTCAAGGTAAATAGTTGTGATGTATTGCTTTTTTCAAACAAAACTCCAAAGATATTATGAATTTGCAATTTTATATTGTGTTACTTCTGAAATGGCGCCGAAATTCAGATTGGACCTTTGTTGGACTTTTTCGCTTTTGTTTTGTTTATCATTTTGTTTTGTCATGGAGTCAAAAGTGAAGTTTTATTTTATTTAAGTCATATTTTCGTTGATCTTTTTACATGTTCTGTACATTTTTAGTATGATAGCGCCAAAAAACCGACTAACTCGACGCAATTAAATCAATCAAAGTTAATAATAAATCGAGGAGGAGCACTGCAAAATTCGTATCATATTAAATAAATTTTTATAAATTTCCAAATCAGATCTTTTTACTTGAGTTTTCTCTATTTTCGGCAATTTTTTTAAGGGGTGGCAACCTGCAAGTTAAAATATCAGAAAGGTGATTTTAGGTACTTTTGACAATTTCCAGTACATTTTTTATTTTTTGAGAGATTAAATGATTTATGGCTTCAAAGTTTATAGTAAATCGAGGAAGAGTTCTGCAAAATTTGTATAATATTAGATAAATTTTTGTAAATTTTCCATATCAGACGTTTTTACTTGAGTTTTTTTTACATTTTCAGCAATTCAAGGGGTGGCAACCTGCAAGCCATAATTTCAGAAGGTTGATTTTAGATAATTTTGCAAAATTTACTGTATAATTTTTATTTTTTGAGAATTTAAATGATTTATAGCTTCAAAGTTAACAATAAATCAAGGAGGAGCACTGCAAAATTCGTATCATATTAAAAAAATTCTTACAAAATTTTCCAAATCAGATGTTTTTACTTGAGTTTTTCTACATTTTCGGCAATTTTTTCAAGGGGTGGCAGCCTGCAAAACTAAAATATCAGAGAGTTGATTTTAGGTACTTTTGACAATTTGCTGTACATTTCTTATTTTTTGAGAAATTAAATGATTTATGGCTTCAAATTTTATAGTAAATCGAAGAAGAGTTCTACAAAATTTGTATAATATTAAATAAATTTTTATAAATTTTCCATATTAGACGTTTTTACTTGAGTTTTTCTACATTTTCGGCAATTTTTCAAGCGGTGGCAACCTGCAAGCCAAAATTTCAGAAGGTTGATTTTAGATAATTTTGCAAAATTTACTGTATAATTTTTATTTTTTGAGAATTCAAATGATTTATAGCTTCACAGTTAACAATAAATCGAGGAAGAGCACTGCAAAATTCGTATAATATTAAATGAATTTTAAAAAATTTTCAAAATCAGATGTTTTTCTACAGTTTTTCTACATTTTCGGCAATTTTTCAAGGGGTGGCAACCTGCAAGCCAAAATTTCAGAAGGTTGATTTAAGATTCTTTTGCAAAATTGCTGTATAATTTTTAATTTTTGAGAGTTTAAATGATTTATAGCTTTAAAGTTAGTAATAAATTGAGGCAGAGCCACGCAATATTCGTATAATGTCAAATAAATTTTTAAGAAATTTCCAAATCAGATGTTTTTACTTTGCTTTACTTTAATAATAAATTAAGATAGAGCCCTGCAAATTCGTATAATGTGAAATTTTACTGGAGTTTCTCAACATTTTCAGCAGTTTTTCATGGGGTGGCAAACAGCAAGCCAAAATTTCAAATAGTCAATATTAGATGCTTTTGAAGTTTTGATGTTATGTATTTATTTTTTGAGATATAAAATGATTTCTAGCTTAGAATTGTGGCTTTTTACTTGCTCTTATCAACGCTCTACTTGTAGCGAATCAACAATAAGTTGATTTTATGACGAGTTTTGCTCAAAAAGGCTATGGTGTGGCAACCTGCAAGCCTCTCCGCTACAGGTTAAATTAAACCTTTTATTCAGAAAAGTCGACTTTTTACACTTCAAATACAATTTTTTACAAGTCAAAACACTAATTAAAAAGCTGCATTTTAAATATTAACGATTTTTGTTTTTCTGTACATGTATTTATTTTTTTTATTCAAACCGCATTAATCAATGTCAAAGCTCAAGGTTTTGACAACATTTTTAATGTCTGTAGCTTCTTGCAAAGCTTAGAAACTGACAACAACTTTAATAGTATCAAAATAGAAAAAAAATGTGTTGAAATATTACGACACACCCTTGGCCAGAAAAACCAATAAATCGCATGCGTTAATTTTATCTCACAACAACCTAGAGCGCTATAAAAAGTGGTTAAGCTTAAGCGCTCGTCACCGTGTCATTGTTTTGTTGAAATTAATGCAAGAAATTCAACTCTTCAACTGCCTGCCTGCCTGCATTTATGACAACATTTTTCCAGTGTCTTCTTTTGCTTTATTCCCTCTATAAATGTTGTATTTTTTTTATTTTTAAACAAAAGATATCGAGGGAAAAACAAGAATCGTAAAAAAAAACACGTCAACGTCAAACAATGCCAAACACTTGGAACGCATAAATTAACTCCACTTTTTTTTTTTTTTTTTTGACTCTGCTTGTAAAAAGATATCATCAAGCAGGCGCTACTCAACTTATCATGAGACGCAGACAAAGTGTTACATACACACACACGCACACACACACACATGCATAAATAGCACGCTGTGAAATTACAGGAAAGGATATTAAAGTGCCAGGATATGCTTTCTATAGCCAATCCTGCGCAGCATTTTATTTGTTAGTTACAAGCAATGCTGATGTTGCTGTCAGCAACAACAAAGATACGCTGCTCAAGAATCGTTGGTGTTCTTTTTCGTTAAGAGTTTTTATTAACTTTCTTTGTTTTGTTTTAAAAACAGGTTACTTTAAGCTGTGTCAAAGTTGCAACTTTTATTTTTCTTTCTTACTTTAAAACAGTTTTCTTTCTTTTCAAAAAAAAAAAAAAAAAAAAAACATCTTATCTTTGTATGACAAAAATTGGATTTTGTTAGGCATAATTTGTGTGAAATTCTCACAAAATCTCGAAAAATAAAAGAAAAATTATGCTACAAAAATAATTAATAGATTGGTAGGCTAAGGCAAAACAGTTCAGTACCATTTTCTTCAGTGTTTTTCAACAGATTTTGATGATTCTTTTTTTAAATGAATCAGAGTAGGGAGGAGCATCGACGAATTTTTAAAGAAAAATAGCTGGAATACCCGGCGTTGCTCGGGTGTGGTATGGCGAAAAGGTCGAAAAGTTTCGACCACTGGCGTACTCGTGTATAATTAATACTTCATTTTGGAATTTGAAATGATGATACTCAGAAATAACACTTTTTCATGTTCAACTCTAAAACTCTAAATTTTGAGTTGTGATAGTTTTGCACGAAATAAGAGCTATGTATTCAGATTCTGTTGCATTGTTATAGTATGAGTCAATTCTAGTTCCCCTGTAGGAAAATCAACTAATTTAAAAGTAGTTGATAAAGTAGTTTTTTGTCAACCACATTCATTGTTGACATTCCCTGCTCTTCTAATATTGAACTAATTTGCGTTAAAGTTATACATTGTAACTCTAATGTATATGTTATTAATGCGTATGTTCCTCCTAAGAGTAGTGTAGAGGTCTATGCAAGCCTTGCGGAGTGCATAGATTACATAATTGATTTACTTGACGTTAATGACGACATTTTATTATTGGGCGATTTTAATCTACCTGATTTAAAATGGCATTCTTCTGACGATGATACGTACTATGTTGCATCTAATTCGAAGACCCGCCAAGAACATATATTTGTTGATAATATATGTTCAGACTTACAACAAGTGAGTTGTATTTATAATAGTCTTGAAAGACTTCTTGACCTGGTCTTAACTACAGACAGTAACAATGTTGTTGTTAAGAGGGCCTTTCATGCTCTAACTACTGTTGCTGAATATCATCCACAATTGAGTATTTGGTACGAATCCGACAGAGCAAATATAGTAAATTCTAATTCAGCAGATAAGCTTATTGAATTCAATTTTAAAAAAGCTGACTTTTTGAAGTTGAATCAGTTGCTTAATGGCAAACTTAATGCAATTTTAGAATATATAAATGGAAATTGCCTTGATGACTCCATACATTTTTTTTATATGGAACTCTTTGCTGTGTTTTCTCAATCCGTACCTTATAGTCTCAAATTTGCGAGGAATTCTACGTACCCTTGGTACACAAAGGATTTAAAGACTCTTCGCAACAACAGGAATAGGGCATGGAAGAAATACATCTGTAGCTTAGGCTCAAACGACCTAGAAACTTACAAACGTTTGTTTCTGGAATTTGAAAATCGCTCAGCTACATTATATCACGAATATTTAGATAATGTTAAGCTGAAAATATTGACAGATCCAAAGAAATTTTGGGGATTCGTAAACACAAAGAAGAAATCTGATGGATTTCCTTCTTCATTTAGAACTCCTGAGGGATTTACTGACAATCCCGTCAAAATTTGTGGCCTTTTCGCCAATCTTTTTAAAGAATCATTCTGTTCAGATTCTTTTAATCCTGATGGAGAGTACTTTGAATATATGAATTCCGAACCCAGAGTATCTTTGGAACATATATCCTTCACTCCAGAGGATATTTTAATGTATATTAGATCGATCGATGAGGAGTTTGGTGCTGGACCTGACGGTGTTCCTGCCGCAGTGTTAACACAATGCGGTTCCGTTTTGAGTCAACCACTGTCTTTATTATTCAATAAATCTATTAACGAAAGTTATTTTCCACTTTTTTGGAAAAAATCATTTATAAGTCCTATTTTTAAAAAGGGTTGCAGGAACGATGTCAGTAACTATAGGCCTATCGCTAAGCTCTCATCGATTCCAAAACTTTTTGAGCGGGTCAACTCAAAAGTAGATTAAAAATAGTTGTGTAAATAGATCTATGTATACGCATGGTTAGTTGTTACGTCTTGTGTTGTCCCTGAGCCCAACCCATTTATTGGTGGGTAAATTTTTCCCACATTAACTTGTTTGTGGTCACGGGTATCCATAACATTGATATTTTTCAATGATTACTGGATAGTGGCTTTAGATGGGTTAATGCTGAGGAAGTGCGATATAGCTGTAGTAGCTGAACTCTATTGTTATTGCATGTAACCACAACTAGTTGAAATTATGACTTTTTTCCATAGAACGAACTAACAAATTTTGTATGGTGATGTCCGCTAAATAAGTCAATTGACTTTCGTCTGCATATATTTTCAACTACTTGTTAAATTAGTTATATTTAAATTATTTTTTTAATTACTTAAAAATAACCAATTGAAAACTATTACTGATGGCCTAAAGTTAATAATATTTGATGAAATAACATGGTTAAATATATATAAACTTGTAATCTAATAAAAATTTGCAATTAAAACATGTCAAAATCGGAGTAGTTGCCGCCTTAATATAATTCAAAGTAGTTTATCAATCACTTGTTTTTAAGTAGTATTTCTCATACTTCATATAAAATGCGATATAAACTATTTAGAATTGAAGTGGATGCCGCCTTAATATAATTCAAAGTAGTTCACATACTAGTTTATTTTAAATTAGTTTTTTAGTTAGTTGTTTTTAAAAACAAGTTAGTTTGTTCCTATAGGGTCATTATGAATTTCTGATTTTTTTTTTTTTTTTTTTTGAGATATATGATAATAACTAGCAGGCCACAGTGGTCCGCGATTTCGACTCGGACGTTTTTTTGATGGGAGTGTGGAGAGAGACAGAGCGCAAAATCTTCATATAAAAAAATCCTAAACATACTAAAGGTGTTTAGTCAATCGCCTTGAGTTCAGAAATTAGCAAATTTTTATCGCTTTACAATGTGTTTATGCACTCTTACTGTCACTTTTTTTTTTTTGGCAGTTTCTATTGAAAGCAACAACAAAAAATTTTGAACGCCGTTCAAACGCTCACCGTGTGTCATCAGCTCTTAAGACAACGTATTTCAAACGAAATAAAAACATTTTTTCTTTTGTCTTGTTTTGTTTTGCAGCAGATACATTTATATGTATCTCTCTTTTCGCCTTGCGCGAGGCTCATCTGCGTTTTATGTTCTGCTGTGCTGTGCTAGCTGAGCAGAAAAAGGGAAGAATAGAGAACAACATGAAGTTTATTGAAATTCTCGCAACACAAACACGTGAAAAGAAAACGATAGAGCAATTTGTGGCATCGGAAATGATTTCTTAAAAAGTTATCACTTTAATTAAACATACTTATTATTTAAATTTCGAATGGTGTGCTGTAACACAAATATGATATTTTAAAATTCGACTCTGTACTCTATGAGTTTACCTGGAAACAAAAATTTGTACTTCAATTTTATATAATAGTATAAAGGTAGATATTATTTTGAAAATGATATTTTGTGAGGATAATTTTTACTCTGTGTAATTTTTCAAAATTATATTTTTCAAAAGGCAATTAAAAATTTTGAAAAAAAAAAACCATTTCTCAAAAAACTATGGGCAAAAAATCAAAAATCAAAATCAAAATTTGATGAAAAATTCACTTAACTGATGATCACTCTTTTGGTTATTTAAAAAAAGTCACATTCAAGAATTCATTTAAAAGTAAACGATTTTTCTAGATTCTTGTCTTCCATTTAATTTGTTACAGATATTTTTTTTCCAAATCCCTTCATGGAAAATTCTGGCTACGAGTCTGATATAGTATGGTGATTTTTAATAAAATAGGAATGTTGTGATGGATGCCGAATGATCGATATGGTACGATGAGTAAAATATGGGTTCCGATTTGTGTATGGCTATGATTATTCTAATAACTGGGATAAATCATTAGATTAGATGTGGACGTGGTATAATGGTAAAAGTACATGGCCCCTATGTCAAAGAACCGTAGTAGATCCTGGTTCAAATCCCATCTAACACAGAAAAGTTTTTCAATAGAAATAAATTTTCTAATCAACCAACACCTCAGGGGCAGACATTGGCAAACCTCAGAGAGTAAAAAATGTCATGTAGAGCTGCTTGAAAATATAAACAGTTCGAAGGCAGCATAAAACTTGCAGATTCAATTCTCTTTCAATTGTGTGCAAACATTTAAGAATACGCACAGCACAAATTGATATAAATCAAACAATGTCTTTTCGAGGACTAAAATGGCAAATTATTTTTTTGTTAAGATATAGAAGCTGTTTTGATTTGTTACTCTTTATCTTGTAAGAAGAGATTTTGATGCGCTTTTAGATATCCTTTTACACTATCGTGCATCCTTCACTTCATGGAATCATTTTTTGATTTTCAAAAATAAATTTACATACGACAAAGTCAACATGAGCCAATGAAAAAACTTAACATTGGGTTCAAGCAGCCATTGATAGTTGTCGAAATGTCCTTTGCCCTTTATTATATGCAAATAAAACTACGTACCAGCACACTCACACACACACACACATATACCCATTCATAAAAACTATGATTACCACACTAACGCTGACATCACGTGCCAAGTTCGGACACTGGTGCTACTGGTGTGGACCTCCTCCTCCTCCTCTTTAACTACCACTAACCAAAGAAACCATAAATTTAAATTAATGATCTCCAAGTTGAAGCAAAAGCTGCCAAAGAGAACAGCAATTAGTGGTTTCCAGTAGCATGTCACATGCATAGATTGCCAGCAACAACAATAAGTTAAAGAAGACGAACGAAAAACAACAACAACAACAACAAGGGCAACATTGTTGCCACACAAAAGTATATTTTGTAGCTGTGGTAATGAGGATGCATAAACTATGTAAAATAAAATAAGATAAAAATTTGATGGTCGGGTTAGTGTCTAGCAGCGACGAATTTACTAGCCATAACCTAAACAACAACAACAACAACAACGAGAACAACACCAACAATATGTGTAGCAATAAGAAAAGGGTTCTCTGCAAAATATAGTCAATAAATCCTTGACAAAAACGGATGCTACTCTTGGTAGTTTGTTGCTAAGTTCAATAGACAAACTTTCACGACATGGGAGTTAAAAAAACAGTGCGTTTGAGCCAAGAGACAGTAGAAAAACCATTGGAAAATCTATTGAAACTATGCAATGAAGCGTGCGAGACCAGTTATTTTTCTTGTTTTTTTTTTTTCTTGGGATTAAAAAACTTTTGAATCTTTAAGGGTAGAATTTATGACAGACAAAAAAATGGCAGGAATTATAACGAATTATAACAACCTTCAAAAAGATGCTTCAATAAACCTGATGCTGCAAGTGCCAAGAGTGGAAAAAAAAATTTAAAAATAAAAATTCATAGCTATAGAAAAATCATTGCTACGAAAACAACTTCAAAGAAATGAATGCAAGATTTCCAGCTCACCACCACCTTATTGGCCTCTATAGCAGATGGCGCAGAAAAACTGAAGACCTTCTTCAGTTCAATTCAGTTCAGTTCGGTACGGTTCAGAGAAAAATATTCAAGTGAATTTTTACATCAAGTGAAGAACTTTTGAAGGCAAAATACGCAGAATACGCCCAGAAGGTCAACGAATGAAAGTGGGCTGAGTTGGCTAAACCGTTATAATAAGAATAAATATTTTTCTGCCAAGAGCCATTTAGTACAATTTTATAGATAGATCTTTTGAATATTTAATTTGACAGCTGAGTTAGACAGTTACAGGATGAAATATTTTCATTGGTTAGAAAAATAAAAAAGGATGCGCGCCAGTCAAGCAGACGCATGATAAACTCAGAGCAACCCAGACAGACGCAGTCCCAGTGCCAAGATTTTGTCTTAAGACAATGTTTGACATACAAATCTTGGGGTTATATTATTCAAAGCAAGCATGAAATAAGGACACGATTGTCCTTTTGTGACTGTCAAAGGAGCTGCAAATTATTGCCATTGTCTTGTGGGTTGTTTGGGCAACATAAAAGCATTGAATAGGTTGTCGGTATGAGCAAAAAAGTTGCAGTCTGAGCAGAAAAGGTTAAAAATTTTGAATTTATGACAAGGATGAATGATGTCATTTTGTGCTTTGACACTTAAAGAGTTGACATTATTTATAATTTAATGAAAATTTCAAATTTGTATGCATTATTTTTCTTTTTAAACTGGGGAAAAGCCATAAATTAGTTGCAATTCTTTCAAAACAAGCCGCTTATCATGGTTACAGCACATTTTGCCCTCAATAAATTTGGCCCCATAGAGCATCCATCCATTCGACACACACACACACTCCCAGAGCAATTCACTTGATTGCACAAATCATTAAACAACAACAACACAAAACGTACAGGCAATAAAAATGTTTATGTTAGGTTCTAAATTGAGGTTAAAAGTCTTACGGCTTCTTCTTGTAAATGGCCGGAAAAGAAGGCCAGAATAACACAAGAGCCACAACAGCTACAGACAAAAACAAAAAAAAAACAAAACAAAACCATTCAACTAAGAATAAAATCAGTTAAACTGCAGCAGGTCGGTTGAACGAGTGGATTTTCAGTTAAACAAACTCATCATTAAAGTTGTCATCATCATCATCATTATTTGCAACAACAACAGCAACAACATCAGCTGCTTAAGCTTAACTCAATTTATTTGGCCTTTAGTCTTGTTTTGTGTTTGTATTTGTGCGGTTTTGTTTAGCACTTGCTTATGTGTACGCATGTATGTGTGTGTGTTTGTGTGTGTGTGTGTGTGTGTGGTTTATGGCTTAAAATAGCAAGTTTCACTTAAGCATGTTTAACTGTTTACACTACAGTCAACTTTACATGCGGTATTCATACGTTCCTTTTCGTTCTTCTTTGTTTGGTCAGCCTCAATCATATTTTCTGTTAACTGTTCCCGCCCATCAGCGGTTAATGTTTACAAAGGCAGTGGTTTTGTAATGATGCGGAACCGTGTGCCAGCTATTAAAAGTTCAGTTGTTTTTAATGTTTAAGCAAATAAATTATTTGTCTTGTATGATGCATGCAGAATTTTATGAACACAATATTGGCAGCTTCAGTTCAAAAAAGCATAAAGGTCGTATTTAATTGTTTTTGCACAGCAAATACTTTTTATGAGCATTGAAATTTGTGAAGGATTTTATCTGATGTAATTAAAAATGCTCAGTTATGCAAATATCTCCAAAATAAAGATAAGTTATTTGTAGACTTTTATTTTCTGTAGACCTCCTTTGTTGAATTTGTAGAATTTAGAACTTAGAGTTCAAAGTTAAAAATTTAAAATTGAGAATTTGGAAGTTTGAATTTTGAATTTGGAATTTACATTTTAGATTTTAGATTTTAGATTTTAGATTTTAGATTTTAGATTTTAGATTTTAGATTTTAGATTTTAGATTTTAGATTTTAGATTTTAGATTTTAGATTTTAGATTTTAGATTTTAGATTTTAGATTTTAGATTTTAGATTTTAGATTTTAGATTTTAGATTTTAGATTTTAGATTTTAGATTTTAGATTTTAGATTTTAGATTTTAGATTTTAGATTTTAGATTTTAGATTTTAGATTTTAGATTTTAGATTTTAGATTTTAGATTTTAGATTTTAGATTTTAGATTTTAGATTTTAGATTTTAGATTTTAGATTTTAGATCTTAGATTTAAGATTTTAGATTTTAGATTTTAGATTTTAGATTTTAGATTTTAGATTTTAAATTTTAGATTTTAGATTTTAGATTTTAGATTTTAGATTTTAGATTTTAGGTTTTAGATTTTAGATTTTAGATTTTAGATTTTAGATTTTAGATTTTAGATTTTAGATTTTAGATTTTAGATTTTAGATTTTAGATTTTAGATTTAGATTTTAGATTTTAGATTTTAGATTTTAGATTTTAGATTTTAGATTTTAGATTTTAGATTTTAGATTTTAGAGTTTAGATTTTAGATTTTAGATTTTAGATTTTAGATTTTAGATTTTAGATCTTAGATTTAAGATTTTAGATTTTAGATTTTAGATTTTAGATTTTAGATTTTAAATTTTAGATTTTAGATTTTAGATTTTAGATTTTAGATTTTAGGTTTTAGATTTTAGATTTTAGATTTTAGATTACATATTGTAGATTTTAGATTTAAGAATTTAGAATTTTGAAGTTAGAATTTTGAAGTTAGAATATAGAATATATTATATAGAATTAAGAATTGAGAATTGAGAATTGAGAATTTAGAATTTTGAAGTTAGAATTTAAAATTTAGAAATTTAAAATTGAATAAGAATATTAATTTATCTTTTTGATATTATAAGAATTAAATGAAATAAGAAACTCACTTGATTTCATGATATTTTGAACTTTAAGCTGAGTTTTAAAAAAACTTGAATAACTTTAAAGTTTTGCAGAAAATTGTGTAAATACTACATTGGATGGAAATTGAATTCCTCGACCATTTTCTAACATTGAATTCGCCTTATAGAAAAAAATTTTAATCTCTGAATTTTATCAAAACATTTCTCAAATCAACTTAGGACCAATTTTATATTTGCTTAAATTTGGTTCATATATTTTCACAGCAAAAATCGCAAAAAAGAAACTAATGTAAAAACATCGGCAAAATTAAGATGCACAATAAGAGAAGCAGATATGAAATTGTAACGGTTATTATTTAAAGATATTATTGTTTTTTACGCTTAAAGCACAATTTATGAGTTATTGACAGGTTCACAAATATTGTACGTCGGCGTTCTGGCCGTGCAACAGCAGCAGGGCTCCGACAACAAAGTAAGTAGTGGTGGTATGCAAAAAAAAAAAAACAAAGCAACGTAAACACTTGAAACAAACATTTACTGTTGCAGTAACAACAACAACAACAACAACAACAACAACAACAAGTGTATGCAGCAGCTTGCTGTGCGTTTTGTCTGCTCATATAATTAGTTACAGCATTTAAGGCACTTTTTTTTTATACTCAGTATTTGTGTGCACATGTACCGAGTGTTTGTGTGCAACTATTTGCTGTAAAAATTAAAATCGTTGCAATTGAGAGAATTTTGCGGTATTTTGGCCTAATGTAGAGTCAAACGTTTGTCAGTCACTAAGTTGGTCAACCGCGAAGTCAGTGTAAAAAAGCATGTGCATTAAATAGCAACAACAAACACACGAACAACTACAATAATAAACCGCTTAAGCGCTGCTAAATGTGGTTCCGCGGTCATAAAATACAAAAATGTAACGTGCTAAAATTTATTATAGCCAGTTATTGGATTTGTTTTCTTAGTTGCTGTTGTTGTTGTTGTTGTTGTTGTTGTTGTTGTTGTTGTTGTTGGCTTTAACACTACTCAGCCAGTTTAAATGCATTGCATAATATTTAGTTAGAGTTTTTTATAGTCGTTTTTTTACAGATGAAACGGTGTTTTTTGCACATTTGTAGTCGTTAAAAAACTACTACGTTGTTGAGTTGTTTTTCATTGATTGCAACAGGCTTTAAATGCTTGTTGATTGGTTTATCGAGAATTTGTAGAAACTTTAATGTTCAGAGTTAATTTATGGCTTGCTGACATTCTCCGATTTAAGTGATATTTAGACAGAAAATAATTGCAAAATTTATTGTTTTGACAGCTCTCTTAAGGTGATGATTTCGGGAATGCAGAGAAGTAAAGCTAGAGTTAGAGTTAGAGTTAGAGTTAGAGTTAGAGTTAGAGTTAGAGTTAGAGTTAGAGTTAGAGTTAGAGTTAGAGTTAGAGTTAGAGTTAGAGTTAGAGTTAGAGTTAGAGTTAGAGTTAGAGTTAGAGTTAGAGTTAGAGTTAGAGTTAGAGTTAGAGTTAGAGTTAGAGTTAGAGTTAGAGTTAGAGTTAGAGTTAGAGTTAGAGTTAGAGTTAGAGTTAGAGTTAGAGTTAGAGTTAGAGTTAGAGTTAGAGTTAGAGTTAGAGTTAGAGTTAGAGTTAGAGTTAGAGTTAGAGTTAGAGTTAGAGTTAGAGTTAGAGTTAGAGTTAGAGTTAGAGTTAGAGTTAGAGTTAGAGTTAGAGTTAGAGTTAGAGTTAGAGTTAGAGTTAGAGTTAGAGTTAGAGTTAGAGTTAGAGTTAGAGTTAGAGTTAGAGTTAGAGTTAGAGTTAGAGTTAGAGTTAGAGTTAGAGTTAGAGTTAGAGTTAGAGTTAGAGTTAGAGTTAGAGTTAGAGTTAGAGTTAGAGTTAGAGTTAGAGTTAGAGTTAGAGTTAGAGTTAGAGTTAGAGTTAGAGTTAGAGTTAGAGTTAGAGTTAGAGTTAGAGTTAGAGTTAGAGTTAGAGTTAGAGTTAGAGTTAGAGTTAGAGTTAGAGTTAGAGTTAGAGTTAGAGTTAGAGTTAGAGTTAGAGTTAGAGTTAGAGTTAGAGTTAGAGTTAGAGTTAGAGTTAGAGTTAGAGTTAGAGTTAGAGTTAGAGTTAGAGTTAGAGTTAGAGTTAGAGTTAGAGTTAGAGTTAGAGTTAGAGTTAGAGTTAGAGTTAGAGTTAGAGTTAGAGTTAGAGTTAGAGTTAGAGTTAGAGTTAGAGTTAGAGTTAGAGTTAGAGTTAGAGTTAGAGTTAGAGTTAGAGTTAGAGTTAGAGTTAGAGTTAGAGTTAGAGTTAGAGTTAGAGTTAGAGTTAGAGTTAGAGTTAGAGTTAGAGTTAGAGTTAGAGTTAGAGTTAGAGTTAGAGTTAGAGTTAGAGTTAGAGTTAGAGTTAGAGTTAGAGTTAGAGTTAGAGTTAGAGTTAGAGTTAGAGTTAGAGTTAGAGTTAGAGTTAGAGTTAGAGTTAGAGTTAGAGTTAGAGTTAGAGTTAGAGTTAGAGTTAGAGTTAGAGTTAGAGTTAGAGTTAGAGTTAGAGTTAGAGTTAGAGTTAGAGTTAGAGTTAGAGTTAGAGTTAGAGTTAGAGTTAGAGTTAGAGTTAGAGTTAGAGTTAGAGTTAGAGTTAGAGTTAGAGTTAGAGTTAGAGTTAGAGTTAGAGTAGAGTTAGAGTTAGAGTTAGAGTTAGAGTTAGAGTTAGAGTTAGAGTTAGAGTTAGAGTTAGAGTTAGAGTTAGAGTTAGAGTTAGAGTTAGAGTTAGAGTTAGAGTTAGAGTTAGAGTTAGAGTTAGAGTTAGAGTTAGAGTTAGAGTTAGAGTTAGAGTTAGAGTTAGAGTTAGAGTTAGAGTTAGAGTTAGAGTTAGAGTTAGAGTTAGAGTTAGAGTTAGAGTTAGAGTTAGAGTTAGAGTTAGAGTTAGAGTTAGAGTTAGAGTTAGAGTTAGAGTTAGAGTTAGAGTTAGAGTTAGAGTTAGAGTTAGAGTTAGAGTTAGAGTTAGAGTTAGAGTTAGAGTTAGAGTTAGAGTTAGAGTTAGAGTTAGAGTTAGAGTTAGAGTTAGAGTTAGAGTTAGAGTTAGAGTTAGAGTTAGAGTTAGAGTTAGAGTTAGAGTTAGAGTTAGAGTTAGAGTTAGAGTTAGAGTTAGAGTTAGAGTTAGAGTTAGAGTTAGAGTTAGAGTTAGAGTTAGAGTTAGAGTTAGAGTTAGAGTTAGAGTTAGAGTTAGAGTTAGAGTTAGAGTTAGAGTTAGAGTTAGAGTTAGAGTTAGAGTTAGAGTTAAAGTTAGACTTGAATATGGAGTTGAAGTAAGAGCTGGAGTTGGAATTTTAGTTGGAATTGGAGGTGGATTTTGAGTTGGAGTAAGAGTGGACCTCAGTGGGTCCCTTTTCTCCCTTCGCTCGGAGCACTCATACGTGAGCATGCTCCTTATATAAGCATCCTATGTTACCTCAAGCATATCCTTGTAGATCAGTTGACCAATCTCGGTTTCGCCAATAAATGGACGTCCCAGAATGGTCAATCTTATGCTTGACTCCGCCGGACACTGGCACAGAATATGTGCTGCTGTTTCCGGCTCCTCTAGGCATAATCTACACGTATCGTCCTCGGTCTGAATAATCTTCCTGAGATGGTACGGTAAGAGTTAAAATGACAGTTATATTTAGATATAGAGTTAGAGTTAAATTCACAGTGCAAAGAGAAGTATATTAAAAGTCAACGTAGATGAAATCAACTTGTAGGAGTTACCCGCTACGATGTCGCTTCTTCTATGGCACCCACACCCTATATTTATTTAAGTTTTATAATAAATTCCTACATTCATTCAGCCAACAAAACACCTATTATTAGAGTTGTACACAAAAAAAATACACTAAATAAATTTGGAATTAATTTTGAGATTTGCTTAAATGATTTTGTCAATAATTCAGTATTTGCACAACAGTCGGTTGCACGGCCTGTCACAAGCAGAGACAGCATTTTAGCACCTTTGTTGCTGCTACCAACAAACAACGAGACAGCCAGTCAGTCAGTCAACCAGTCGAAAGAACAAGCATTGAATGTGTTTTGTGCTCAAGTGAAACCAGAGATTGGTGTATTCATTAGAAGGTAAAACGGTCTATGGTGCAAATTTAGCGTGGCATGAATAGCTAATGTCATTAGCAGGATTTCAGTCAGATACTCATTGTCATTGATTAGAAGATTTGAAGCCATGTCATGGAGCACGAATACATTGACAGGCTGGCGAGTCGACTGGCTGGCTAACGGCCAGGTAGATGTTGAATTCTATTCAGCTTTTGTTACAAACAAATTTTTGTGTTGAAGTTTATTTAATATTGGATTTTGTATTTTTTATTATTTTTGTTGTGCAGCTTTGTTGTGCAGCTTTTAAACATGCCTTAGTTTGGCCTTTATTTGTTATGGCATTAATTGAAATGAAAATAAAAAATAAAAAAACTTTAACAGAAAAAACTTTTTGTCGCCTTGTCAATGAGCTGTCATAAACATTTACACATTAAAATTTCTGTCTGTCTGGATCAGTATGTTCAACTTTCAGCAGATTTTATGCAGGTTTTTTGGTTTTTTTTTTTTTTTTTTTTTTTTTGCCAAAACAGATATAAAAGATTTATTTAATTAAAATTTAACACCCTCACGTTGTTGTGTCGGCAACAGTGTTAAGCGGTGGATGAGTGCGCATCAATTTCATTTGACAGTCGTGAGTGAAGCAGGTAAAGGTGCGGGTGCGGGTGTTGGCAGACAACGAAGACTGAATACCAACTTTTTAATATTTGATGTAAGTTTACACGTAATAACCGTTTTGTGTTTACACGCCATACAATTGGCTTTTGGTAAACGTATCTGTGTATCTGTCATGTTATGATGCGATGCGACTGCTGTACTGAACATTTATTTGACTCATGGTCTCGCACTGCTTTTGTTCTGCTTTTATATTTTTTTTTTTTTTTCATATCATGTTGACCCAGTTATGTGTTTAATTCAGCTAAAATTAAGTCGTTTTGAAGCACGCAAGCTGTGCTCTGGAGCCAGAAACAGCACAATAGCAAAAACAAAAATCAACTCTAACAAGTCATGCCTTTACCATATTGCCCCACTGTGCTGCCCCATCTCACCAACATCAGTCATAAAGTTGCATGCATGAATTTTTATTGTTCCGTTTTAACGCATTTTTTGTTTTTCTTTTTTTCTTTAAATGCCTTCAGAGATTTTTTGATTTCTTGATTAGAGAAACACATAGTTTATTATTTCTATGATCATCACAAACACGATGACGTTAATTTTGATGATGATGATGATGATGACTGTTAAATGTTGTTAAATTTTCTACGTTTTATTATTTTTTTATTTATATAGCATTGTTTGTCTATGGTCATGCGCGAAATAAATGGGTGTGTGTATTTTGGTTTTATTTTTCAGCATGTTTTTAGCTGGGTTTTATTTTTTTTTTCTTTTCCTCTGACTTAATAAACATGCTGTTTGTGAAAGTGAAAAAATAACATTAAGCTTTTTGTGATAATAAATACTTCATAAAACAGACAATTAATTGAAAAATTTATTAAATAAATACAATAAATATTTGGAAAAAAACACTAAGATAATTAAAAAAAACGAAATACCGTTCGGCACTCAGCTTTGAATAAACCCAGTAAGACAAATGTAGCTTCACAATACCTATGGAATCTTAATCAGACATAAAAACTTCAACCTTGACCTTTAGACCGCTGGGTTGTGACCCTTTATTTGTTTTTATTCTAGTAACTTGGTCCTTTAATTTCATTTTCGACCTGAATAGAAACCTCGACCTCAACTATCGTCTTATATAAGACTTTTCGGCGATTAACAGACATGAAAACACATTTTTTTCACAGAAGTAGATTAGGTGAGTTCCTATCATCTTGCTCGAAGGTGGGAATGAAAAAAATGTAATTCCAGAGTTGTATACGATTTGATAATGAAACTTGGTATGTAGGTGCTCCAAGCGGCGGTCACTGTATATATAAATGTCACTCTTACTTTTAACGCCCACAAATCAATAGAACTTCTATATAACAGACGGTTTTGATAGTATAAAACTAAAATTCTGTAATTAAGTTCATATGTTTACTCTCGATAACTTTACTAAAAAATTTAAAAAAAAAGCAACCGACTACAAAATCACTACAAAGTAAAAAATAATTTTAAAAATACTTTTCCTTTTAACTTCTTGGTTATATTTGATAATTTATTTAAACATATATTTATATATATTTATATATATATTTATATATATTTAAATAAAAATATATATATGAAATCTTATTATTTGAGTTTTTTTCCTTATTTGTTTTATTATCATAAATATATTAATTTCTTTATGAATACAAAAGCTTTAAAGGTCGGCGCTAATATAATCAGACTTTTAATAAGAAGCGCCAACTTCAAAGCTTTTGTATTCATAAAGAAATTAATATATTTATGATAATAAAACAAATAAGAAAGAAAATTCAAATAATAAGATTTCATATATATATTTTTATTTAAATATATATATGAAATTAAATATAATATAAATTTATGTTTAAATAAATTATCAAATATGACCAAGAAGTTAAAAGGAAAAGTATTTTAAAATTATTTTTTACTTTGTAGTGATAAAAAAATTTTTATTTCTTTCTTTTTAGAGAATATGATAAATTTTCGAAAAAAAGTGTATAAACAACATTAATACAATTGTTCTATTAAATTCTGAAAGTTTGTTGGTTATTTCAAATATCAGTCTCTTAAATTTAAATTAGATGTCACGTGTTTTGAAATTATTATACCCATTCTTGTAACGAGTTCTTTTATACTGGTGTCAATATAATTCGAGATATAGTGTTTTTCTAATATTGCCACGCCCCTTTTTAAATAAGCGCCCACTTTTTTTAGCGTTATTTCTAATAATTGTGCCTACCCCTGTACTTTATTTCAGTACCCCAGCGTCAATATTGACTGAGATAGTGTTTATCTAGCATTTCCACGCCCATTTATCGAATAACGCCTACTTTATTATTATACCTAGTGTCCATATTATTCGAGATACAGTAGTATCTTATTTTGCGAGATCTAGTATTGCCACGCCCATTTGTCAAATAACGCTTACTTTATTGACCGTAATTTTTAATAATTCTGCCTACCCCTGTACTACAATAAATTTCAGTGCCCTAGTGTCAATATTATTCGAGATACACTGTTTTTCTTATATTGCCACGCCCAGTAGTCGAATACCGCGCACTTTATTGACCGTAATTTGTACTAATAATGCCTACCCCTATACAAAATTGCAGTACCATAGTATCAATATTATGCGAGATATACTCTTTTTCTAATATTGCCACGCTCATGTGTCAAATAACGCCCATTTTCTTGACCGTTATTTCTATTAACTGTGTCTACACCACCACTAAATTGCAGTACACTAGTATCAATATTATTCGAGATACAGTAGTTTCTAGTATTGCGGGATCTAGTATTGACACGCCCAGTTTTCGAATACCGCCCACTTTTTACGGGCACCTCCATGCTTATGATATCTATCTGTTCCCCAAAAATTATGGCGATCAGGCATATGGTTTAGGAGTTATCGATGTACACTTCATCATCGATCATACACTTAAAAAAAAAAACAGAGAAACCGACGAACTTGAGAACCTCCTCCTTTTTGAAGTCGGTTAAAAATGGGTGTCGCACTATATCTGCTCCCACTTTTCAGAAACCATTTCAATTCCATAGATGTGCTCGTTTTGAAAGTCAAATTTGGTATGCAGGTGCTATGGGTCAAAGTGGCGGTCATTTCATATATGCTACTTTCATGTTGCTACTATCACTTTTACCGCCCACAAATCAGTAAAAATTATACGCCCACTTATCAGAAATCATTAAAATTTCTGAGTTGTACACATTTTGATATTCAAACTTGGTATGTTGGTGCAATGGGACCAATTGGCGGTCACTATATATATAAATATTGCCACGCCCACTTTTCGCCAATCTTTCTATGTATAAAAAAATGTATGTGTGTATATACGTATGTGGGTACGGTACCATACCATAGTAAAAACGAAGCATACACTTAAGAATGCGTCACTTCCACGTCACTACTCAGGGTTTTACGAATAAAGGATTTCTTTTTTGGGAAAATAAATGCTAAAAAATCGTGAAATTTTCAAGTGGCGCTTATTACTTAAAGTATTTTTGTTAGATTAACAGCATTATCACAAACCTCATTATGATCAGTGCCATCATTATACCTCAACAACAACAACAACAACAACAACAACAGCATTTTTAGCTTCATTAAGTGTTATACCGAGGGCTGTTGGCTGATAATCAACGGCGGCGATGGATCGAGCTAGATGGTGTCTTCCGACAAACGTTTTGGTTTTAAATCTCATTAATTTAATCACATGAAAACCACTGTACCACAAATGACAGTGCCGCATGCCGCCCTACCACGTTGCCATTTAATTTGCACACAGCGAGACTAGCTTACACACATGCACAACTTTTCAGCGCCAGCGCCAACACTGACACCACCAGCACCGATGGATGTTGTATTGAGTTTAGTTACGTTGCGCCACGTTGATGCAATGCATCTTCATTTGCAACAGTCACCCCGGTCGGGTTGCACTGGGCTGGGTTGGTGTCGAAAGCAGTGTTTTATTCAAATGATATAAATGAACAGAATTCAAATTCAACTTTATCTTTGTGTAATTTTCTGTGTAATCCTCCGAAAAGGTTTCACTTCGCAGCTTTCGTCCGCCTACTGCTGCCAGCCAGCCAGCCAGCCAGCCACTTGGCCCAGGTAGTTTAAGCGAGGCAGTGAAAACAAATGCTTCGGCATGTGTATGGCTGCAGCTGTGGCAAAAGGTGTTGCTGTTGTTTTTGTTGTTGTTGTAGTGATTGTTGCATTGTGTTTTTGCTGTTGTTTTGTTGTGCTTTATGCTAGATAAAGCTGACATTTTAACAAATTGCTTCGATTAGTTTTGTAAGTCTGAGCAGTTGTTGTTTTTGTTGTTGGGTAAGAGTTTGAACGGTATTTAGTTACGCAGCGTTGAGCTGACGAGAGTGTTACTGGCGGTTCATTATTAATTAAATTAAAAGTTTACATAAGAAGCTAGCGTAAATCGGAAAATACTGAAGCAAAGCTTATGAGTGGGTAGTTTAGCGGATTAAGCTGTTTGTTGATTGAAAGTAGATTTATTTAACGTCAGCATTTTGACATTTTGAGCAAATTTTATTTATGGCATTTCATTATTTTTAGGTATTATTTTTTTAATTGCAACTGATTAATTGCCTTCAAGTCATAAAACATTTATTACAGCAAATTTTTATTGTTTTGAATGGTATTTAGTACTTGTGTTCAATTTGTATAAGTTTTTCTTTACACATACAATAGATACTATTTTTACTATAAACTTAGTTGAAGTATTGTTCTTTTTTTTTTTTTGTTTTTTGTACAACTGATAGTTTGAGTTGAAGATATTATATTTATTGGATAACTTAGTTGAAACCTTCAATTTGAAAGGTCTCATATTTTTTCTATTATTGGTTTTATTTTTCAAATAATGTCAATTTAGACAATTTTAAAATAATCAAGTGTAGGGCCAGTTAAAGCAAAACTTGTTTTGCGTTTGAGTGTAACGAGAAGATGTAGCGAAATATCATAGAAGATATCGAGGTATTTTTTGTCATTATCGATAAGCAAGTAACAATTTTTATTATAAATTTTGAAAATTTTACATAGCTATACGAGATCTGTGGGAATTATACATGTCATGATAACTAATTTGAAGGCTTTTTTTTCAAAAAATTTATCAAGAGTGTAAAAACTATCTTATTAAACACTAGTGTCACAGACTTATTACCCCTATATCGGTGATTTTCACATATTTATAAAAATGTTGGTACTTTGCACGTCAATATCGCTTCGGTAATCGCTTTGGTAATAGGTTGGTAATCGCTTTGTAAATCGGTAATTGGTTTGTAATCGCATCGGTAATCGGTAATGGGTTGGTAATCGCTTTGTAAATCGGTAATCGGTTTGTAATCACTTCGGTAATCGGTTAGTAATCGCTTCGGTAATCGGTAATGGGTTGGTAATCCCTTCGGTAATCTGTAAATGGGTCGGTTACCGGTTTGTAATCGCATCGGCAATCGGTAATTGGTTAGGTAATCGGTTGGTAATCGCTTCGATAATCAGAAATCTGTGGTAATCGCTTTCGTTATTGTTAATTGATTGGTAATCACTTCGGTAATCGGTAATGGGTAGGTAATAGCTTCGGTAATAGGTTGATAATCGCTTTGGTAGTCGGTAATTCGCTCTGTAATCGATTAGTAATCGCTTAAGTAATCGGTAATTGATTCGGTAATCGGTTGGTAATCCTTTTGGTGATCGGTAATTGATTCAGTAATCGGTTGATAATCGTTTCGGTAATTGGTTGGTAACCGCTTTGGTAATTGGTTCGGTAATCAGTTGGTAATCGCTTCGGTTATCGGTAATTGGTTCGGCTATCGGTTGGTAATCGTTTCGATAATCGATAATTGGTTCGGTAATCGCTTCAGTAATCTGTAATTGTTTCGCTAATCGGATGGTACACGCTTCGGTAATCGGTAATTGGTTGGTAATCGCTTTGGTAATTGGTAATTGGTTCGGTAATCGCTTCGGTAGTTGATAGTTGGTTCGGTAATCGGTAATTAGTTCGGTAATCGGTTGGTAAAGCTCAAAAAAAAGCTCACCAAACATGTCAATGCTGTACAATGCAACAGAAATGAACAGCTAAAAGCGTGATGATATCGCTAACAGCGTGATAATATCGCGAATCTATAGTTTTGCTCTCTACGAAAATGTGCTCAAAAGCGACTAAAGAAGTTTCCATCAAAATATCAAAACTGTAACTTTCCAAGCAAATGTTTACAATGGAACAGTACACGCCACGCGAACGCTCTAAAATTGTTGAAATTTACATTCAACAAAACAAGTCAATAGTGAAAACTCAACGTGCTTTCAAAAAAATAAATAAAGTGAAAAGTGCGCCTTCCAAGATCGTTTGTATGAAAGATTTACAACTGGTAATACTCTTGGTAACCCAAAGAGGCCAAATAAAAAGCGACCAAGGCGATCGGATAAGAATATTGCAGCCGTACGAGCCAGTATTGAGCAGTCACCAACAACATCCCAAAATCGCCGTTCTCAGCAGCTCGGCACTCCCCGATCCACTTTACAACGCATTTTACGTGTTGATTTGAATTTGTTTCCGTACAAAATTCAATTGGTAAACAAATTGTTGCCTACCGATAAGCCACGTCGATTGGAATGGGCCCAAAGAGTCATCGAAATGGCTGAAGAAGACGAGCAATTTTGGCATAAAATTATCATGAGCGATGAAGCTCATTTTCAGTTGAACGGAACGGTAAACAAACAAAATTGCCGTATTTATGCCACTGAAAATCCACAAGAGATTCAAGAGGTACCTCTTCACGATGCAAAAGTCACTGTTTAGTGCGGCGTTTGTGCTAAAATGCTCATTGGGCCGTTCTTTTTCGAAGATGATAATGGCCACAGAGTTACTGTCAATCAGGAGTGTTATCGCGATATGATAAACAATTTTTTCATGCCAATCGTTCGTCGAAAGCGTATCAGGCACTACTGGTTTCAACTAGACGGCGCGCCACCACACACAAGCCGCACTACAATCGATTTTTTGAAGCAATTGTTCCCTGGCCGTTTGATGTCAAAAAATGGTGATTTCGATTGGCCGCCAAGATCACCAGATTTAACGCCTCCAGACTTCTTTTTGTGGGGTTATTTGAAATCAAAGGTTTACGTCAACAAGCCAAAGACCCTAGAAGAGCTGAAAACCAACATCCGTCAAGAAATAACCGCCATTCCCATCGAAATGTTGAAGAAAACCATGGAAAATGCTGCAAAACGGGCACAATATGTCGTAGACGCCAATGGCGACCATTTACGAGATATCATATTCAAGAAATGATGTAAGCAAATCTACTTGAACCCAATTAAATGATATTCATGACGAACAGACAAAAAATTGTGGTTTCTTTGATTTATTTAAAAATAAAATGGGCGCTTCGAATATGGACAGCCCAACCCCTTAAGATAAGCAAAAAAAGAATTCAACTTTTTGAAGAGTTCCAGAACCTGTACTTCTGATTTTCATCGCATCTTTGGTTCCCCTCTATAAAAAATGTCTGTTTTAACCTGCGACTCGACAAATGTTAAGCAATAAATAAAAGTAATACGAGACTAAAAAACAATTCTGAAGACTGAACACCAACCTTGAATTATTTTTGCTGTTGCTCGGTGTAATTGTTATGAAGCCATTCCAACAACGTGTTTTTGTCCTTGTACGCATCAATAGATTTTAATTATAAACAATTATGTGAAATATCTCTGATTGTTGATGTTGTTTTTGTTGTGTCTGCTCCAATATCTGCTTGTATACAATAACAAATGTATCTGCGCCTGTTCCATTTGGGCTCACACTTCACTTTATCATAAATTAATCCTCCTTCTGACCATGAATTGCTTTAATAATTGCCTGCTGCCTTGTAATGCCAATTATAATTACAAACTTAATTACAGTTGGAATGTGAGGGCCAACGAAGCAGCAGCGAGACAGACACGGGAGGCAAGCAATATACCGCACACAGGGTCATGTCTTGAACAGCAACAACAACACAGGTTCAAAACTCAAAAATAAATCAAAATTTATAAAAAATATCATAAGCCAACAAAACAGCAGTTCCTCTATTCGGTAGAGAGGAAGAGTTGAGCTCCAACAACAAAGACAAAATAAATGCAAAAAGGATGTACCATTAATTTAAAAAGTGAAAAAAAGACATACGTGAAAAACCTATAAGCACCCAATCTATAAAAACCTGCTTAACAATCTATACGAATGTCAGATTTGCAGTTGTTGTATTTGTTGTTACTTGTTTCCGTTCTTTTTTACATCGTTATAGCCATCATTCGTCTTTGTTTTCATTGACAATTTGTTAGCGCTACATAAATATCGGGTAGACATGACAAGGCTACCGGTCAAGCCAAGCAGCACCAGCAGCAGCAGGATGGGGAAACAAAGTAGGATAAAAAAGAAAATACAATAAAATCAATTTAAACAGAAAAGATGACATCGACCGACACTGCTGCTTGGCTGTCATCGTCATCGTCATCGTCTGATGATTGAAAAACTTTAGTGGCCTTGTGTTGATCCGCTTTTAACTAAGCTTATTTAGTACAAGTTGTGCTACTCTTAATAAGAACTAGAGGAGCAAGGTACACTAAGCTCAAGCTTATTAATTTTTGCTCGCAATCTTGTCGTTATTGTTGTTGGCATGAATATCTTTTAAGCGCATAGCACTTAAAAAACATTTTTATAAAAATAAACTTTAACGACGCTTTAAATACAATACGTAATATTTAGTTCAGTGCTGTTGACGATCTGTATTATAAAGATTCAGGGTTTTAGCTTAGAGAAGCGCATTTTTTTCCATAATTCCCATAAATCTATAGTTTAAGGCAAAAACAAAAAAAAAGTTTTTTTTTGTCAAAGCTATCTAATAATAAAGCCCAAAGGTCTGCCTTGTTTCCGGTGCAATATTGCAATTTTTTTTTTAATTTTTCCCCTGTACCCCTTGTTTTAGTTTTGTGTCTACCAACTCGTTAGTGTCCTCAACTAGCTGGTCCAGTTTGCAGTTCCTTGCGCATCAACAATTTTAAAAACTATTTTTACCATTTCTTTTTTTTTCTATCTCATATCCTCATGTTGCTTTTGCTGCTGCTGCTGCTTCCTGCTCTACTCACACCTTTTGACCATAGTCACAACATGACTGGCAAAACAAGAAGTCGTCTCAGTACCAATGTTCAACATGGAATTCTATCAGATTAATGCTTGTTTAATACTGTCGCCAATTTAATAGATACATGCCTGAAGTCGATCCGTCTGTCTGTTTGTGTCTTCTGCTCCTCTGCCTGTTTTTTCGCTCACTATGAAAATGGTTTCTTGCTAGGCCTAGTCTCCTAGCCCAGCAATTTTATTGATTTTTCTTTTCGCAACACATTCCAACAACTAGTTAGACCATGAAACTCGGTACCATGGGTTTTGCTTGTTGGTGACTATATTTTTCTAGTGTTTTTTTTTTTTTTTTGCTGTTGGTTCTCAGCTTATGTTGCTGTATTAATAGTTAAGCAGGTCCTTCTTGTTACATGTTCGTTTTAATTGATGAGGGATTTGCATTAAATCATCATTCTTTCCCCCCCCCCTCTCCCTCTCCTACTAAACACCAAGCAGGAGCAGCTGTGTTTTTTTGTCTCAGTCTTTTTTTTATTTATGGGAATGTAAGGTTTCTTTGTGCGTCACAGTGATACACGTTTTCCGTCAAAATCGAAAAATTTATCTAAGCTCAAAAATAAATTTCTCATGTCTAGCATACCCAAGTCATACACACCAAGTCAATTAGGTTTGAACCGCATGACAATTAAAACCAAAGAATTAAACTCTCATTTTAATCGAATTTAAATACTGTGTCAACGATTCCAACAAACCACGAAATCTGTTCCCCATACTCACCAAATTAATGGCAGCTAATTTCTGTATTCCCTGAATCTCAGAAATATGTTTCCAGTATCCAAATCATTCCAGAAATTGTATCGCCAATTTAATTGAAGCAAATAAAATATGGGTTGGGGTCAAAATTCCTCATATACAAAATTCCCCTCTACAAAATTCCCCCTACACATAATTCCACTTTATAAAATTCCCCTTCATAAAATTCCCCTTTCTTATATTCTAATTTGTTTACTGAAGGTTTATGCATTTATTTTCCGAGTGTAAAGTCGTGAAAAACAGAATTTATTAAAATTGAATTTTGTGAAAGGGAAATTTTAAAAAGGGGAACTTTGAAAAGGGTGAATTTTCAATGGGAATTTCGCGAGTGGGAATTTCGACATGGGGAATTTTTGAAAGGGAATTTCAGACCTGCTCCCATAAAATATACATAAAATGTGCATTATTATAAAGAAATACGAGGGCCACTTGATAAGTTAGTGAATTTTTTAACTTTAAATGCAACACTGATCCTGTCAACTACCACCTGTTAATCAGAGCTGGGTTGTAATGATTCCTTTTGGAATTAATTCCATCTCAATTCCAATCCCTTGGAATTCCAAGGAATTGGAATTGAATTGTAATGAATACTTTTCGAATCAGCTCTGCTGTTAATAGACTAATGTCAAAATTTCAGCTCGCTGCGATGCTTAGTTTGTGTTTGGTAGCCATTGACAGCAGACGATCGTTCGGCAGACGGTGAATATTGGCGAAAATGGAAAAAAGTGAATTTCGTGTGCTCATCAAGCATTATTTTTTAAGCAAAGAACCCATCAGCCAAACCAAAGAAAACCTTGATAAATATGTGGGGCATCTCAGACGAACGGGTGTGGAAAATTTTGCGAAATCATTTAGATATGAAAAAATGATCCGCAAGATGGGTGCCGCGTTTGCTCAATGTCGACCATAAACGTGATCTGATTCAAAGACGTGTTCGGCGATGTTGAACAGAGATAAGAAGGATTTTTTCCGTCGATTAGTATCCATGGACGAAACATGGATCCATCACTACACACTAGAGATAAAGAAACAGTCGAAACAGTGAACTTCACCGACCGAACGTGCTCCGAAGAAGGCGAAGACGGTGCAATCGGCCGGAAAGGTTATGGCAACAGTATTTTGGAATGAACGCGGTATTATCTAAATCGATTACTTTCCATTGAAAAGAACGATCAATGGCAAATACTATGTAGCCGAATTGGACCGTTTCAACGACGCTTTGAAAGAGAAACGTCCCCATTTGGTTCTGAAAAAAGTGCTCTCCATCAAGACAATGAACGCGTTCATACATGCCCAGCTCCCATGGCCATGAATTAAAGTACGAATTGCTTCCTTAACTAAAGAGGAGCTTATCACCGAAACAGAGGCTTATTTTGAGGACCTTCCGAAAACGTATTTTTCGGGTGGGATCAAAAAATTGGAGGAACGTTTGAGGAATAAAACTTTTTTGTCGTAAAACACATTCCTTGTTTCATTTCCACTGAATTATCAAACGGCCCTCGTATGTACAGCTGCGAGCATTGAAATAGTAGTGGGGACAAATATTTTATACTTTTGCAGACTATGAAAAATTTTAAATAATTTTGCCAACGGATGCACTGAAAAAGTACAGCTTACTATCCTTACTATGTCTACATTAAAAAATTTTTGATTCACATACCATATTCACATTTTATGATTATTGTATAAAAATTTGGTTTACATGAAAATTACATGGAGCAGTAAAATAGTAGTATATGAAAAATTTTAATATTTTGATAACAATGATGAATTTCGTGAAGTTCTATCTATACGTTTAGTTTATTGTAGTATTAGTACTTAGTTGCATTGCCTTTATTTTTAAATACGGCTGAGCACCGCCTCCCCATGGAATCTACAAGTGTCCCGCATCTCTTCAGGGGTATAGCTTGCCATCCGCGCTGAACCACTTGTCAAAGTTCATTGTTGTTTTTTGGCTTAGCCTCCCATACAGCTTTCTTAATGTCAGCCCAAAGATAGATGAATGGAATTGAGGTCAGGACTCTGAGCTGGCCAGACCATAACCTCAATTCCATTGACCCGAAACCATTCCTTTGCAAGTCTACTGGTATGTTTCGGGTCATTATCCTGCTGGAATATCCATTTCAGCGGCATGTCCTCTTCAGCAAATGGTAACATCACATTTTGCAGTATATTGACCTACGCGTGCTGATCCATTATGCTTTCATTCCTGTGATTCGGACCAAAACCTCTGTAAGAAAAACCGCCCCACACCAATATACTAGATCCACCATGCTTTAAGGTTTTTGTGGTGAACCGAGGGTCGTATTCCGTATTAGGTGGGCGTCTTATATACTTACGAGACCAACTTCGCCAGGTTAGCAACTTAGTTGCGCCTGCCTGTCCACAGCCAGGATAAAGGAGGATGGTTGTTTGTAGAATACGTCCCGCAAACGTAAAAACTGATTGGGCCAACCAAGAGCTCGGGGTGGCGCCCATCTTGGTAGCAGGTCATATTCGGCATATCGATATGAAACAAGCCTGCGAAGGTATAGCAATTGACCTTAAAACTTGTTAGTACGGGGACAGTCTTAACCCGTCAAATGGGGTAGACCCTATCTATCCACCGCACTGAGACCTTAAATCGGCTGAAAATTATAGATGTGAGTGTTTGGCATACATGCTATATATGTCGACACTCTGGCTTTCCTTGTGGTTTGCTTGTCGACGTTTTGACTCGCACCCTCAAACTGGCACGGCAGTCACTGAGGGAGGTGTAGAAATGGGTTGTAAAACTTGGGTTCTCATACTGAGCACGGCAGTCCCTGAGAACAGTGGCCTATACTCTGTCTGGATGTTGAAATCTGGACTGCCAGAGTAAGAGTGACATTTGCAAAGGTCCTCCAAAGTAGGTACCAGTCATGTGCAATAGTTTGCAGTTGAGCCGGTAACTTGGAATTATTAAAATAGCCCTTTCAGTGCTCTTTGAGCACGGTCATGCATAAGAATGCACTTTTTCATAATTGCATTGGTGTATTTTTGGTCTTTTTGCGGGGATGTTGTGGATCCTCATTGACGGGATCGAGTTGCACAGATGACTGTCGTGGGCTGGCCCTTCGGGGAGTCTCGTACTGGTTGTGGTTGTGTGAATGCTACACAGGTCTAGATTGACCGGCGGGGTCGCGCAGTGGTACGACCGGGCTGGCATATCTGTCTTAATATGCAAGAGATTGGGTAGGTCTCGTCTTCACCAGTAGATGGATTGTAAGTACGTCACTACTGAAGTCTAAACTGGTACTGCTATTACGGGCAGTATGTAATTTATTGCATAATGCTCCTAATCAGCAGGGCAATGGGTGATGCTTTGTGTTTGTGAAACAGCTTCCATGTTCGTGTTGCCACACCGGATCCCCCGTATGTTTTACTAGTTAAAATATAAACGGGTCCGTGTTGTGGTATAACACATAAGTTCTGGTTGTCTGTTTCATGAACTATTACCCTAGGTCTGGAAGACCCAAGTACTTAAGCCTTGCGGCAGGTGTACTTGTCAAACCGGATTCTAATACTCACAAGACCCTTTGCCACCATACAGCACAATTTTAGATTCGTCTGTCCAGAGTATGTTCCTCCACTTTTCTATAGGCCATGTCAGATGCTTTTGAGCAAACAGAAGACGTCGTGCTATGTGGTTTTTCTTTAAAAGAGGAACCTTACGAGGACTACGGGCAACAAAATTATGTTCCCGTAGCCTTCTTCGTACCGTATGAACACCACAGGGCAAGTTCAGCTCGTCTCAGATCTCCACAGCCGACATTGTTGGTCGAATTTTTGAGCACCTAACGAGTTTTCTTACCGTAACCTCCGATAGAATTCGTTTTCCACCCCTATTTTTTTATCCTTATTTTTTAATCAATATTGCATTGCGGATCATTGTAGAGGAGCAGCCGATTTTGGAATGTTTCTACTTCCTTGTAGGTTTTACCGCTTTTTATTAGACTTTGAATCAACTCTCGCTTTTCTGCACTGCAATGTTTTCCGCGTCCCACTAAAGGAAACAGATTCAAGTATTTTTATTTTTCACTGCTTAATTTATATGAAAAAGCAATAAAACAATAAATAAAACTTCTTGTGTATTACAAATAAATATATATAGACGTTAAAACAAAATCTTTATGTGATTTTATTGCTCGCTTAGAAAAACTGATAATTCAATTTAAGCTGTTCTACAAAGTAACAGTAAACTTTTGACTGCTTTAAATTGTGAACAATAGGGATAAAACATATTAGTTAACATAATTTTAGTACTGGTCGGCATAGATATCTGATAGGGTATAAAATATATAGCGAAACTTGCTTTTCAATTACGCACTTCTATTTCAGTGCTCGGCACTGTACATTACATCTTTATACAAAAACAAAAAGTTTGGAAAGTGCACCACTTATTTTAAAGATGCCCTTGAGCAACTCCATAATGAAAAAAAAGTTTTTAGACCCCCAGCAAAACCGCCAAAATAGTATTTTTCCATAACTTATGCTTTTTTTAGCCGATCTTATGAAATGATATACCATTAAAAAGGGTATACTACATTTCTTTCTCAAAGCTTTTGTACTTCAGAGTTCATAATCGACTGGTAAGCCCCGTTACCTCGTTTTTGATCGAAAAAAATAAAAAACATGTCAAAAATCAATTCTCCAGCTTGTAGGCATAAAGTTGCTATAATAAAATGTAATTAACAATATCTTTTTTTATGTGATGTTTTCATTTAAAAATTTAAAAATAACGATTATTTTGGGTCCCTGATTTGTAAAGAAAAAAAATTTCAAAGCTTTTTTTTTTAACCAAAATTTTTGTATGATCAAAAATTTTTATTTTTTTGCTTATCTTGGGTATGCATACTGAAGAAAAGAAAAGGTGCATGCAAAAAATATGGTAAAAAAAGAGGTTCAGAAGAACCAAAACCGCTCCATTGGGATTTCTCCGATCAAAAAAGAAATAGTACAGAAATAGTTATTAAAAGTCTTTCTACATTTTGAGTCGGTGTCCGGCTGACTTTTTTTCTCCATACAAATCGATCTGGCTAATCTTTGCTAAATCTTTTGCTAATCTTTGCTAAATTTCATTTCATCTCTGCTTGCAAAAACTATAACAAATGGCGCTATTGACATCAGTAACAGTCTACTTATGCCATAATTGGTAAGGATTCGGAACACTTTGTGCAATAACAAAAAACAATTCATACTGCCTAAAATGACTATATTTGATTTTTTTTTTTTCAAGTTTAGTCCTTTAGAATTTAAATGCATTATTTTAAATAAATAAATTTATAAATATATTTTTAAAGACTTTGTAGAGAAATCAGTTTATTCTCCCAAGGATAAAAAAGGAAACACGAATTAATGTTGACGACTAATCTAAGCTACTTCACGGTCCAGCCCAATGCCTTATGGACACAATATTTAATGCCATTACTTGGCTGCAAGCCAATCGACACGACTTAAATTTAAAAAAAAAAAAAAATCATCCATGACAAACTTACCTGAGCATTAAAATCGAAGAAAAACTCTGGCCGCAGCGGACATGGCAGACCACATTTGCAGGTACCCGGTGACAATAAGTAATCCTTTATTTGAAATTGTGTGCGCAGCGTTGCACCGGTGGGACTGAAAGGAAAGAAAGGGTGAAAGAGAGCGATAGTTAGTTGAATACGTTGAATATACAGAGCAAGCAGTAGGCAAGAGAAATTAATTAATTTGTTGTTATTTTGCAGCATGTATTTTAGATTTTACAACAGCGATATGGGGCGACACAAGCAAACATAGAACTGTAGTAGCTGTAAGAATTGTGTTCGTGAAGTCAAAAGGTGCGCTGGGAATAACTGCGTTATTATTTATTTTTTATTGTATTTTTCATTTTTTTTTTTTACTCTAGCAATTTAAATTAATTACTTGCATTGAGGTTAATTAAGAGAAGAAAATGACACAAGCCACACGTAGCGCCGAGTGAAGAAGTTGGTAGTATGGCAGAGTGACCAAGTTGTGAAGCAGGTGCAGGTTCAACGGATACAGCGCATATTGTGTTTCCAAGTTACAGGGGTAGATATTCAGTTTTATATTATATCGGTAACCATTGTTAATGACTGTAGATCTGAATCTTTGATTTAAACGGTTTTTCTTAACACCTTGATAAGTAGGTAAAATTTAAGTGGTTACTGAGGAGTGTTATTATTAAAACATTTTTACATCAAATAAAAAGTAATAATGTTAATATGGTTGTGAATGACAACTATGTATGGAGATTGTGTATGCATGAACATTATAAAGACCAATTTTTCATGGTCGTTTTTCAGTAACTAGTGTTAAGCATGATGTTCATGTATGATGTGATGATGATAATGTTTATGTATCGGTTATACATAATGGTTACACATGACAGTTTTATATAACTTTTATACATGACGGTTATATATAAAGATTATACATGATGGTTATGCATGGTAATTACTTATGACGCCTATAAATGATGGTTATAGATGACGGTCATACATGACGGTAAGCAACATGATCTTTAAATACGAATTTTGGTTATAAATGACTGTTATAGATGACGTGTGTAGTTTACGGTCATAGAAGACGGTCATACATGACGGTAAAAAATAGACCCTTTAAATATGAAGGCGATATATGACATTTACACACGACGGTTACACAGTGTCGTGACGCATGTTGGTTAACTTGTTAACTGACGTTTACATGACGACTTTGCATGACTGTATATATGAATGTTACACTTGATGACTATAGATGAGGGTTAACATACATTATGTAATAGTTGGCATGATATTTATAATTATTTATTACTGCAACCGAACTTATTTGTCGTAGCAACTAAAAAACTTTGTTTCCCAAACAGAAAATATTCTTCTTCCAATTCTGGGAAACCTCCAAATTTGTTATGTAAAGTCTATGAAATGTCACCTTATTGTGTTCAAACTTTGTTGCTTAAACAAGAACACAATTATAGGCCAACGTTAATGAAACACACACACAGGACCGTGATCTTAATCTTGCAGTATCAAACTCTCACCGACTAATCATCAAGAACAATGGCACACCAAGAAGGAAAACAATGACATAAAGCAATGCGACGACTTTTCCACAAATTATGTGAAAACTTTTCACGTACTTATTAATAAGATATAAGCCCGAAACAGCACTAGAAGAATCAGAAAGTTCTTAATTTAAGCAGTCACTTCAAATCTTAAGACAAATAGGACAAAGATAAGCAGAGCAACATTTATAACACCAACAAAAATCCGCCTGCTGCTTATAGCGACGCTTACATTGAGAAAACTTTTAATAATAACCTTGAACTTAATAACAACTTGCCTGCAATGAAAACGAAAAGTTTTTGTTACTTTGTAGCTATAATTTTTTGTTGTTTTATTTGTTGTCGGAGTGGTAAACTAGAAGGCCCTTAGGTGTTGTGACAGATAATATGTTGAGCATGTGTTAAATCGGAGAAGGCCAACCACGTATAAGGGCAAGAAATCAAAACCAGAACACAGACAGCAACAACAATGATGGGAATTATAATGCGACTAACATTAACATGTAACCCAGTTATTGTGCAGTCCAATGGTTATATTTATCAGCATTTTATCAAAATAATAATAAATAGTGTTGATGAAGGGTCTCTTTAACAAAGAAGCACAGAGTTAACAAGACGATGCTGACGTTGTCTTTGACGTCGAGTAAAAGTTATAAAACATTTTAATAAAAAGACGTTTTTATTAAACTCATAAAAAAACATCTATGTTAAGTGGCAAAATTGAGGTGTCTTACAAGTTTCTACAAGCAGTAGCTGTGATTATGTAAAAAAAAAGTTGATTGAAAATAATGCTCTGACACGCTTTAAGCAAACTGAGTGGCAAATAGAGAAAAGAGGATCAAATATTCAAACTATATACCAAAAATACAGGCTAGCTGGGCTTAGCCAATTAATGCTTTAATCAAAAGTGTATGTTACAGGTAAAGATGACGGTTGCTCATGACAATTATAGATGACACGATGGTTATATATAACAATTTAAACTTTGCTTCAATCAAAAATTTAAGTGACAGTTAAAGATGACGGTTACACATGACAGTTAAAGATGATTGATAGGTTATACATGGCGGCTATACATTATGATTTGACATGACAGTTATACATCACGGTTGTGCGTGCAAGTTATACATGACTATTATAGGTGACGGTTATGCATGATAGCTATAGATGACAGTTAAAGATGACATGATAGTTAAAGATCATAGTTTTACATGACGGTTATACATTATGATTATGCATGACAGTTATATATGACGATTATACATGATGGTTTTACCACATTTAAGCATTTTGGTTGTAGTAGTAGTAATACGTGACGGTTATACATAATAGCTATAGATATGGTTATATGTGACAGCAATACGTGCTAAGTTATAGATAACAGTTAAATGCGACGGTTAAGCATGACAAGCTTTGCGGTGATCAAATATGTGCATGAGTTATATATGATGCTTATACACGAGAGTTTTACATGAAAGTTTTACATGTCAGTTACAAATGACGATTATAAATTATAATTATAGAAAACAGTTAGACATGACGGTGATACATCTCAATTATACATGACCGTTTTACGTGATGGTTATATATATAAATTTACGTAACTGTTATACATGATGAGTATAGATCACAGTTATGCATGAACGTTATGGATGACAGTAATACATAGGTATATGATTGTTATACATTACGGTTAAACGTGACGATAACGTATGATGTCTATTCAGAACAGTTCTGCATGATGCTTTTACAAAACTGCCACCGAATTGATTACTGTACGCTGAGCTAAAACGGTCTGAACTGAACTTAGCTCAGCTGGGTTGGGCTGAACTGTGCTGAGCTGGTCTGAGTTAGGCTGAGTTAGGTTAATCTAGGCTGGGCTTGGTAGATCTTGGTCAAGCTAAGCTTAATCGAGCCGATCTGAACTTAGCTGAGCTGAGATGCTAGACTAAGCTCAGCTGAGCTGAGCTGGGCTGGACTGAGCCGAATTGAGCAAAGCTTAGCTAGGTTGAAATGCTAGACTGAGCTGAGCTGAGCTGAGCTGAGCTGAGCTGGGCTGAGCTGGGCTGGGCTGAGCTGAACTGAGCAAAGCTTAGCTGGGCTGAGCTTAATAAAACGGGACTGAGTTCAGCTGAGTTTAGCTAATTGAAACTTTACTGATTAGAAGAATGTTGTTCATTTGATTAAATAGTGTTTGTTTTTGGTATTGTGTGCTCAGTTTCAAGATTTCGAAATTGCGCACAACCATTTTTATTTTTATACACCTACGCATACTATGTTGGTGGCATATCCGCCTTGTCACTCGTCCGTAACGCCTATATGGAGGGATGGCAGGTAGAGAAAAGTCAGCGTCCAGATCAGAAAAGACCAGCATCACCACCTGAATCGATTTTGAGATGTCCGTCAGTCTATCCGTCTGCCTGTGATCACTTTTACAGCCGTATTTTTTGAGCTATCCTAATCAAATTTGTTATAACCAACGTCTACCTTTTACACAAAGTGACATCACCAAAACGATGAAACTCTTCAAATTCAACAAAAGCCAATTTTCTGACATGAAATGTAGCATATAAGCCCTGATTTCTTATGTAAATTCTAACAATAAAATTTGGCAAATTCTAAGGGAAACCACGATAACCACTTGGCTATATGAAATGGGTAACTATGCTATATGAAAACGGGTAAGTCTGTTAAGAGGACTTATATCCATTTTTTGTGAAAAATGTATGCTTTCTGAAAAGATTACGAAATAACGGTTTGCATATTTTTTTTTCATTTATTTGCATATTTTGAAAGAAGTTAGTTTTAAAAACAAAACACTTTTTTGTGAGCTGAGCAGAGCAGAGCTGAGCTGGGCTGAGCTGAACTGAATTGAGCAAAGCAAATAAGTACTTAGTTTTAAAAACAAAACACTTTTTATTTGGTGATTATGACGTCATTTCTTCATAATAATTAAATCCACGAGGATTTTCAATCCACAAATTGAAATGGATTTTCCACATCCGAGATATCCTGCCGGTCAAGATACCTTTTTTGTTGTTGCCTCAGAGATTTTATTATTTCGAAGAAATGATATCACCAAAAAACTTTATTTTACCCCCTTTAAGGGGACTAAACCCCCTTATAAGTCCCCTTTAAAATTCTAAAAAATTAATCTTGTAACTTAAAATTTTATGCATACGCTTCAATTTTTAACATGCACTCCGAGTTCTTACTTGGCAAAATCGAATAAAAACTACCCTATACCTCCTATAATACAAAGTGACGTCAACAAAGTAGAAAAAGATTCATCCGAAATCCAAACCTTATGACGAAAATATTTTTGCACTTAAACACTTTATAGACTGCTAAAGACTTTGAATATACTTAAAAACGACCGTGGCGTTATTTTAAAATCAACACAGTCGAAGATAATTTTTTTTTTTTCTATAACAAGGTTTAAATGATATTTTAACAAGGAAATAAAATGATTTCAAATACATTAAACCAATAACGTTGAGTAATAGGATGTATAGCAAAAATTTAAAATTGTTCTACAACGAATATGATGGCCATTTAAAATTTTATACTTTCTTGATTCACAAAGACTTCTCTAAACCAGTCAGGAATCATGGCATGGCAACAACAACAAAATACGAGTTCGATTTTTGAAATTATGAGAAAAAACATAAAGTTTTGTTTATTTCTGTTCAATACTAAAATGAGCTAGCAAATAAAATCAAAACTTTTTCTTTCGATTTTGCATAATTTATAAGCATATTAAAATAATTTTTAAATGTTATGCCAAATATTTGTTGTAAGCAAGCTATTCTAATCGTGCTCATGAATTCGTTTTTAATATTTAGTTTTCTAATTAACAGCATGAGCACAAAATAACACAAAGCAACAACAACAACAACAATAGCGTCGTGCATGTCAGCAGCTTAAAATGTATGCAATGATTTATGGCTTTAATATGAGACCGTTCTGGCTCAGAAGTGGGCAATTCAATGAGACTTGAGAGCTACGTAAATTGAGCGATTTGTGTTGGAATTTGTTGGCTTACTTAAACCAATGCTTGCTCTGGTGGTAACAGCAGAATAAACGTGAAGTTGTGAATTTTTTAATTTTTCTAAAAAACCTGTTGGTATGAGCGAGCGTAACACGTGATGGTATTAGCTGATTATGATGCTGCTTCATTTTATTAGATGTGAAACAAATATAGATAAACGAGATTTTTTTTCGACTTTAATTTGTTTCGAATTAATTAACTTATTAATTGTTGAAAAGCTGAATTTTTATGCAAATAGCTTGTATAGGATTGCTATAAAATTTTGATGATCATCTTTATCTTCATAGGGCGATCTTCTTTGGAGATTAAATTAAATTTAACTTGAAAGTGGAGTTTGAAGTTTTACTTTAATTAAACATATTTAATGAGGATCGAAGTAGGTTAAAGAGCTGTTATTAGTCAGATAATATCTAAAATGCTTATGATGGGCGTTAAGCTAAGCCTTCAAAGAAGGTCGCCATACAACAAAATGTTTACGTCGACTTCACAAATAACAAATATTTTTAGACAGTTAAAATGCTTCCAAAATATAGGTATTGTTGCGATAGGAATAATATTAGTTTGAACAACACTTATAAGCTTATGACTCCATAAATACGAAATACTGCGCATGACTGAGTTTATAAACAAACCTAACAGCACAAAAACAACAACATGTAAAATGACAACAAAACAAATTAAATTCAATTAACAAAATTATCACAAACAATGAAAGAAAAATAACTCTTACATTCGACTAATTATTTTACCGCCATGTTGCGCAACACCCGTCATCACCCACCACCCCCGCTCTATCGCCCCAACAATCAGCACTGTATCATTAGAGAAGCGACTGTCACAGTTGGTCAATTACAGGCACATGTTATGGCAGCAAAAAAAAAAAAAACGATAAATAAAACCTTGTAAATATTCAGAACGCTCACTATAAATTAGCTAACTACGTTGCTCTAGACACGTTGGAAGAAGCCTCAACAAATGAAGCCGCAATCGGCAAGATTCACAAAACTTCAAGCTCAACTCAACTAGTCAGTTGTTGCTGGGTGATTCCTGACTGCCTTTGTTTTTTTTTTTTTTGTTTTTTTTTTTATAATTTTTCCATTATTATTTCGATATTATGTAGTTGAGGTTGATGAAGATGATCTAATTTGTGATGACGTTTGTTTGAATACAAACAACTAGTAATTCCAACAACAAGCAACAAGCATGCATGCAGTTTTTATTTATTTTTGGAAAAAAAAACTAAGTTGTCGGTTTATGCTTTTGAACTTTGTTATTTGTAGCGCATAAAGAGTCTACAACTATTATTTTAGTCGTAGTTTTTTTAATGCGCTATAATTCGAACTTAGCTCAAAGCTACTGTCAATATTAGGTCATGATTTTGCAGCTAGACAATTAATGATGATGTTAATTATTGTCGATTTAATGAGCAACAAAGTCATGTTTAATTTTATATTTATAGACAGCAAATATCTTTTTATCACAAAATATCTAACAAAATAAGGGGAGGAACATGGATTTAATTGTGTAGAGCTTTTCATGATTTTATTTAGATGCAGAAAAATCTTCAAACAAGAAATGATAAAATCTGCTTTCAATTTAGGAGCATAAAAAAACAAGCTCGTGTCAAAAATGGAAGAGCTATGTATTCAAAGCGAGCGTTGAAAATATGTATGTTTGAATGTGTATTTATTTTTATGTAGCATATAAAAAGATTGAAATATTTTTGAGTGTCGCATACAAAATAACACAAGTTTTTATAAAGTCAAAATTCAACAAAGAGCCGGTCGCAGCTAGTCGAAAAATAAAAAAAAAAAATACATGCATCAAGACACATCAGTGACATGTCAAATTATGCTTCAGACTGACGTCATGACATGGAGTGCAAAATAAATAATAGAATTGTAGACAGTGGCAAATCAAATTTATCACTTTTTTATCCGTGGCAGAAAGTTAACTCAATATTTCTTTATTTACATGCTCTTGTTATTACCGGTCAGACTTAAATTTGAATGGCTTGTTGTCATTTAAAGACTACGGTGGCCGCACTAGAATTTTGATTTTAAACTTAAATTTTAAATTTAAATTTTAAGCAAAACATAGTTTCTAAGTGCCTCTTAGTTTTGTCTAAAGTAGATATGGATAACTCAGCGCAGCATTGAGTTATTGAGTTGAACCAAATAGGTCCGTTATTGCGCTGATTAACTTATCTTGAATAAAAGTAAAGCAGTAGAGCAGAAATTAATACTGTTTCTTACTCGTTCTTTTATTTTCATTCGAAGGTGAACGGTTTCAAAATTGGAAGCAAATTTAAACACAAACTAGATATGAGTAACTCAGCGCAGCGTTGAGTTATTGAGTTGAACTACATAAGTGTGTTATTGCGCTGAATAACTTGCTTTACTAAAAGCAAAGCAATAGCTCAGAAATTCATACAGTTACTTACTCGTTGTTTTTTTTTTTTTTGTTCATTCGAACGTATTCGGTTTCAACTCAAATACTACTGAAAACTTTTGTTTTACAACTGAAAATATCAGTTTGCTTGTTGTATCGACCTTGAACAAAATACAGTTTGGTTGCATGTTTAAAATTTAAGCTTTGTTCATTTTTTGTAAATGTTGTGCTCTGTGACACGTTCAAGTATGCTTCACCCACTCAGATAATTAATATATAATTAAACTTATTAACTTTTTTTTTAAATGATTTTGTAAGTAGTATGACTACATTAGATGAGTTATAACGATACAGGGAGTGAGTTATTGAGTTGGATAGCACAATGGGATGTGTGGAACATTTTTTGAGTGCATTGAGTTGTGTAGCGCATTGAGTTACGAGGTAATGCATACTACTAAGCGCAGTTTGATCTCATCTAAAGATAATAAAAGAAATCAAGTTAGTACTAGAGATGATAAAACAAATAAAATAGCAAATCAAACTAATTTTATTCGTGTTATATCTCTAGATGAGGCCAAACTGCGCCTGCAATTTACCACACAACTTAACGTGCTATCCAACTCAATAACTCACTTCCCGAATTGATTTATTGTTGATACAGGAATCATAGTAGTAGAGGAAAACTATAGATAATACTTTAATCCCTATCGATGATTTTCAATTATCGCGAATATCAACATTATTCAACATTATTATAATAGTCAAGTTTCAACATTATTATAATTTTTAAAAAAATCATAACTAGAAAACAAAATAATAATATTCAAAAAATTCTTTGCATTATTTTTCGGGTAATTCTTCTTTTTATTAATTTGAAATGGTATTTTTCATGGTGTTGAGATTCGGATTGTTAGTCCAAAAAAACTTAAACCCTAAAATTAGTTCTTGATGTCGATTCAGCAAAATTCACATCAATGAAAACACGAAAATTTTGCAAGGGAAAAATTATTTATTAAAATTAAAATTCATGTCATTATAGTTCTATACTCAGTGAGCATTTTTATTATATTTTGAGGTGTCCTTAATAAGTCGGTTTCTTATGATATATGTCATGTTGACAAGATATAGAAGACTTTTTTTTTAAATGCTGTCTCAATTTACAATATAATATTTTTTGCGACTATAGAAAAACTATCGATAGTTTTTTCAGCATCATTGATAGCAGTCCACAATTGGTAGTCATATTATCAATGGTCCCGACTATTGCTAGTATTCCACGATTGCTAGTATGCCACGGCGCAACTGAGTTAGCGCATTTTGCTGATGAACATGCTATCGTGTTCAATAACTCACTACGCGGATTTAAATCTTTTTGATATAAGAATCATGGCATTTTTTAAGCTATGCTATGGCACAATTGAGTTAGCGCATTTGGATGACACAGTAAACTGCGCTTGGGTTGATGTGTTAGCGCAGTATTTTTTGCTGCATTTGACCCATGTGTAGACAAAATTTCTAAAAAATGATCAGCTCCCATTTTTTAGTATTTTCGAAGACCGATGCAATTGTTTTTGTTCAAAACTGTTATAGGCGGCATGACACTCAATAGGAGGTGGATAAGATTTTAAGCCAGTTTCACATATCTTTAAAAATTAACATCTTAGAGAAAATTAAATCAATGAAGGCCTTGCATTTTGTGTAGATACATAAGCCTAGTTTTTTGATTTTGCTAAATTTAAGCTTAATATAGATTATTAAAGATTTCATAAAGGCTTATGTCGAGTCATTTGATATATTTTTTATAGAATTTTAAAATATTTCAGATTGCTTCAAAATTAAATGTAAGAAAGATAAACTTGTTGACGTGACAACGCTACGTCGCACAAGATCTGTTATTTAAAAAGTTATGCAAGACATACTAACGAAAATACAACGGCGTATAATTTTATTGTTACTCACTTTATAAAATTACTACGCCAAATATTGAATCAATAAATAAAGGTTGATTTTTTTGCCCCATGACAGTAATTTGTAAGGAATAATCTTCGACTGGTTATACCCACATCCACACTGGTATGCAATACCCACACGGCCGTATAATTATATTCGAAGTCTTTAGCAGTCTATAAAATGTTTATGTGTAATCTATAAAAATATTGTCGTCACAGTTTAATTTAATTTAATTTAATCAGTTATTGTTAAATTAATCACCAGAAATTCCGTGCCTCCCGATTAAAATTTCATGCTCCGCAAAATCGGAGCTTTGGCACTTAATTTTTTTTTTTATACAAATGATAAAAAGAAACCTACAGAATGGAATGGAAACCTACAGAATGTACGGTAGAAATTGTGGGGGTGAAAAAATAATAGAAAATACATTTAACCCCTATAAAGGTCACCCCGGGGAGCTGTGATTGATTTTCGACATTTTCTTTATGTTTTTTTTTTTATTTTTTGTAGGGGCGCCCTCAAAAGGGTGGCAGATAGAGGATAGGTATGTTCAGAAGAAATGCTGGGGTTGAAAAAATAATAAAACTAGTGAATTGACCTACATTTTACCCCTCTAAGAAGGGCGACAGATAGGCGATAGGTGTGTTAGGGAAAAATCTTGAGGAAAAACATAAGATTCATCTAGGGGTCACCCGGGCACAGTTACATAGATTTTTTTCAAAAAATTGGATTATGCAGGGGGACCCCCAGAAGAGAGTCTGATAGGGGGTGAAAAATCTTCTGCTGACTTTTTTCCGATTATTTCAACCTTGCGGGTTAGGGGGTTAAGATGTTATTAAGTTGGGAAAAAACCACGAAATGGCAATCAATTCCAAAGTAATAAGAAAGAAAGGGGTAAATTTTGACAAAAATATTTTCTTAGCTTCTCTTAGGGTGATCCCTAGAGGGGTAAAATGTATCACCAGATCCCTATTATTTTTTCAGCCATTAAAATTTTTTCGAACATACCCCTATTCGAACATGTGAACCCCTATTTGTTAACCTTCTGAGGATATCCCTACAAAAATACAAAAAAAATTGGAAAAATGTCAAAAATAATAAATAAAGAGCTTACACGGGATGACCCATAGAGGGATCAAATGTCCCATTATTTTTCAGTTTTTATGTCCAATTGATCCTATTATTTTTCACTTGCAACATTTTTTCCGGGGATTCCTCTTCGTCATTCATAAAAAAAAAAATATTTAACAAAAAAAAAAATTGAATGCCAAATTTCCGATTTTACGGAGCATAGAATTTTGATCAGGGCGTTCAGTTTCGAACCCTTATCTTATTTAAAGTTTTTATTTTAACACCGTCAGAAGTGAAATGTTAAAAAGAAAGGAAATAATTTAAGCAGTTTGTTTTTTATTACAAAAGTTACTTTATTTTTTCTAACATACTGTCTAGTTCTAGTTATAGTTCCTATTACGATTTTTTTCAGTTCTAATTTCAGCCTACTACTGACTCCAGCAAACGAACTTACATGGAATTTTAGAGAAAACTCGGACATAGAACCATTTGAGCTTTAGTTAATTTTACATAACAATCCCTTCGCTTTTTGAAAAGTATGTTAAAAAACTGTAACCAACAAGACCGCAGCCGCCAAACACGCTTCAGGACGAAAAAATGCAAAACAAAAACAACCACTTCGAACGACCTCATCATCAAGGAAGTAGATGTTGAAGTATGTTGACGCATACCCAGCAGCAAACACAACCGCTGTAAAGTGCGACGTTGCAGATTATGGTGAAACATAGCGGAGGGGCGTTTTTTTTTTTTTTAATAAGTAGCTTTTGCAGCTTTTGTCTACATTTACGTCAGCACAGAACTGCCAACGTGTAATTATTATTATTTATAAACTTTCCCGCCGTGGTTGCAAAAAACAACATAACAATGTTTTTATTGTGAACATTTAATTGTTGTTGTTGTCATTTATATTGTTACTGCTGGCATGTTTATTGTTTTTGTTTTTATTTTGTTATCCTTCTTCGTTGTTGAAAAATAAAGCACATGCGCGTAAAAATGTTAACATTTTTATAGTCATCGTCGTCGTCGACATCGTTGACGATTATTAATGCTTGGCTATATATTAAAATGGCTAAAATATACAAAAACAAAAGGAAACAGAACAAAATGTAACAAAAATAACATACTTAAGTGCATGTATTTTGTTAACGTTCCAACAACAACAACAATAATAATAGCAACTTAACAGCGCTCACAAAATAAAAAATAACATACAACTTATTATGCTGCATGTGTGAACAATGAATTATTATTGCAGTCGCTTTGTTGCTGTTGTTGTTGGAGTTGTTATTATTTACATATTTACACCAAATTGCTTAACAAGTGTATGATTCACTTAAAAAAAGTTGCTATAAAAGGAGCTCTGGCAACAGCAACAAAAAAGAGCTAAAATTAAATGAAAAATAAAACACAATACAACAAAATAAAATAAACAAAAGTTGGTTGACTGGCTGACGGCTGGCTGCTTGACTAGTATGGAAATGTTTTGGCCTTGGCTTGCGTTTAAAATGCCGTTTACGTTACGGTTTACGTTCATTAAACAATGCATTCATTTTTAATGTAGGCTAATGCGTTAAATTGGCGTATAAAAGTTGTCGAAACATGAGCAACATTTTTAATTTATATGAAGTGTGCTGTACTTGCTCTGAAAATGCAAGTTTTTGAGTTTAATTAAATGTTAATCATACGCCGTGTTGCACTCATGTTAAAAACGAAACAAGTTATGATAAGTACGCAAGTTTTTAAGCAGCAAAGGTAAGTTAATGAGATTTTTATTCTTGTAGACTAGGCGATGTTATTTTAAAGTTGTTGTAAAGAGGCAGTTAAAGTTCATAACACTCAATACACTCTTGCAGTCATGACTTTTGACACTTGAACCTCACTCAAGGGAAATTCTGTACAACTTATTGAATTGTATATCTAAAAATTAAGTTCTGCCTATATATTTATAGCATTTGATGATTTTCGATGCCAGCACATAAATTCTCACTTAAGGCGTTACTGCATTTTAGAAGTCTGTTCTTTTTTTACGGTCTTAAATGATATTTGAAGTTTCCCAGAATATGCCCTATCGGAAATTTCAAAGTGCTTTATTAAAAAGCAAGTAAAAAGGGCTTCACTCTGCCTATGAATAGTGCTTTTGAGAAGTGCTTTGCTCTCGCTACGCATTGAGCTTTAAAAAATTGCTTTTCTTTCACGATTTTTCCTAATTTGACAATTCGTAGTTCGTAAATCTTGTCGTTGCTGTCGTACTAGTTCGATATATTTATTTTTCTCATCACTACTTGTCATTACTCATCACTAGTGGGAAGTTTAGTGTTTCAGCAAAATAGTGAAAGGTGAAAAATAGTAATAAAATTAGTGGGAAGTGGTGCGGTTATTCAAAACGCCATTTTAAAAGATTAGTTCGGGCAAAAATATACACCATATAAAATGAAGTTGTGCTTGCATAAAATGAAGCTTGCTTTTCAGCCATGGCGGTGTGGGCTCCATACAAAGTGCCAATATTGAAAATATAGAATGCGAAAGAACAATACAAATTTCGTCAGAAATTGACATTCAAAAAGAAATTCGAGTAGTGCAATTTAAAGTTAGGCGAGACGCTAGTGATGGCATTTTGCGAATTCTACAAAGAGTGGGCTTAAAAGTGCCCTCTTTAACAAAAACTTTATTTTCAAGGGCGGAAAATAATACCACTACTTACACGCGTGAAGTCAGTCCGGGAAAATACTTCCACTATGGACTAGAGAGAAGTATTTGTCAGGATTTGAAGTTGTCGTTAGCAGAAGATATTGAAATTTTAGAAGTAGATATTGGAAGAGACGGATTACCCTCATACAAAAGCTCTGCAAAAGCCTTGTGGCCTATTTTGGGTTCCATATCAAACTGCGGCAATATCATACCTTTTCTTATTGGAGCATATCTTGGCAACAGGAAACTTAAAGATATTAATGATTTTCTGCTGGACTTTGTTTTGGAGATGGAGAGTATAAGTGGAAGAGGTGTTATCGTCAACGTTAGAAGGGTTTTTATTAAATTGCGTGCATTTGTTTGTTATTCTCCTGCGAGAGCATTTGTTATGGGAACTATTGGTCATACTTCCTCGGCAGGATGCTCCAAACGCTACCAGGAAGCTAGAAAAAAAAAACAGTTGCAGAATTAAGAACAGATTCCGACTTTCAAATGCAAAAAGATAAAAAATATCATTGCAAACGTTTTGTCAATGCCGAACATATTTTGGAAAAAATTGGTATTCAAATGATTACACAGTTCTCTCTAGATGCAATGCATCTCATTGACTTGGGTATAATGAAAAAAATGTTGGGTTTAATTTGGAATGGGAAAATGTGCGTATGTAACTTGACGTCTGATAAAAAATTAGAAATAAATAGAAGATTCATATCGTACAAGTCATTCATTCCAAGTGAATTTAATAGAAAGCCTCGTTCTATGATATTTGTAGATGGAAGGCTGTAGAGTTCCGTGTAGAGTGTGGATCACTTTTCGAAACAATAATTAATAGCTTTTTTTGAATCACTTTTCGTAGCCAGAACTAAGCGCTTTTTTAAATCACTTTTCGTAGCGAGAGCAAAGCGCTATTTTAAATTATTTTTCGTGGCGAGAACAGAGGTCTTCTTTCCAATGACATGCCAATGTTAAAAAAAATTACTATTAAAAACGAGAACAAAGCGCAATTGTAATTTTTTAAAGTGCTTTGAAAGTAGTTTCGAACCGCTTTGTTTCCTAAAGGGTGTTCAAATATGTTAAACATACTTAGAGCTTATTTTTCTGCTTCAAGTGTCTTGAAGCTCATAACCAGGGAGGGAAACAATTGGATTTTTTGCCGGTTTTCAGATTTTCTGAATATAAAAGTGCTGTTCTGATTCAAAACTACATCTATGAAGAAACTGATTTATCAGACGGGGAACCAATCAGTGTCAGCCACAGTTTTTCAGTGTTCTCTTGATTCTCAAAGAAAGAAACCAAATTTTTTCATAAGAGAATCAAGAAATCAAAAATATTCTCGATATTACTTTTTATTTGATTTTAATGCATATGAATACTTTTTTTTGAACAAAATATAACACAAATTCTTATTCAAAAATATTTCTTATTCTTTCTTATTCTTATTCAAATTATTCAGGTGATACAATCAAGTGTAATGGTTTTTGAATAGTTATAGAAAACTTAAAAAATACTTTATTTTCCATTTCTTTCTACTTTTTTGTTTCTTTTTTTTTCAAGTACAAGTATTAGCGGCCGAACAGCGATCGAACATGGGCCGAAGGTTCAAACATGGCCTAAATATATGCCTAAAAGCATTTTCTGCTGTACGTGTAAACTCAACCGAACAGCGTTCAAACAAGGATCAGTTTATAGTGAAAAAGTCTATGAGTCAAAAGTTGTGTGGAACCTCGTCCATACAAGGCTATGTTACATGAGCAGCTTACTTACAAAATTTGGTGGCTCCAAGGACGATATTGCAAATCGCATAAAGCTAGCTAAACAAACATTTGGGCGTCTCAACAACATCTGAAGATCTTTCTCTCTCTCTCGTCAAATGAAGGTAGCTGCTTTGAAATCTAATTATTTCAAATAAATGATGGTTTATGCATGTGAGACATGGGACGCAACAAAGCTTTTAAAATTTTCATAAACAAATATTTGCGTTTACGCGACGACATATCAAAGAACTCGACTACAACCCTTTGAGAGGAGCCAAATGAAACTGACTTAGGACAATCTTCTTAAACCTATGAAGAATTAATATAAACTAGATGAGGAACGCAGCAAAAAAAAATTTGCGCTGATGCACCAACTCAAGCGCACTTGCAGTATGAGAGTATCGCGATAACGCATTGCGCCAGGATGTGGTTTGAAATGCTATAAGTTTTGTATCAACAGAATTTCATTCAGAGCATTAAGATGTTGATTTGTATACCACGTCGAATTATGAGGTACAATTTTTGAAAGTGATGAAGTGGTAACGCACTGTGTTATAGGGTAAAGTAAGCGCCATTTAGCCTCACTTAGAAAAAATCTCACAAATTAAATCAAATTATTGTAGCTTTAAGCTTAATCAAAAAAGAAAGAGCTCAACATTTACCAAAAAACAGAACTTCGTTCAGAGCAGTGAGATGTTCGTTTGAATAGCGCATCGAATTATAAGATACATTTTTTGAAAGTGGTGAGTTTGGTAGCGCACTGAGTTATGTGGTAAAGTAAGCGCAATTTAGCCTCACTTAGAAAAAAGACAGCAAATTAAATCAAAGTCTTAAAGCTTTGAGCTTAATCAATTAGGAAAGAGCTCAACATTTACCAAAAGATTACAAGCCTAAATTTCAAACTGCAGTTCGTTAAAGGTTGATACAGCAATCTAACAGACACACACACGTTTTGGTCTGCAAATCAAGTTGAAAGTTTGAAATGTGATTCAAGTTTGCTTGCCTTTTTGAAAACGAATTGGTTAGAATTCACAAATAAAGAAAGACGAACAAAAAATTATTTGTATTACTGCGCTATTGCGTTACTTTTAATAAAACAAGTGTATCAGCGTAATAGCGCAGTTAAGTGCTTTAAATAATGCATAATGCAACGCAGCGCTGCGTTAAATAAGCTAAAGATGATGTGGGATTAGAGGGGGAGAGGGGGTTGAGGGTTTAAAAAATAAAAACGAAATGACCATTTCAGCCCTTGAAAGGACTTTGACCGAGCTTCTTATGATCAATTGTGAAAGATGTGAAATGTTTGCACACAATTGATCGAGAACTGGACCTACATGTTTTACGCCGACTCCGAACGGCTTATGTTCTCAAGAAGCTTTTCATGGCAGTTTTTACTCTTTGAGGTTTGCCATTGTCTGCAGAGAGGTGACGGCCGAACAGAAAAATTAATTCAATTGAAAAAACTTTCTGTGTCGGATGGAGGATTCGAACCTGGGTTCTCTGGCGTAAGAGTCATACACTCTACCCACTACGCCACGGTTGAGGGTTTTAGCATAAAAAAAAAGATATATTTTGTGAATTATTTTTTTTTTAATATTGATAGAGCAAATTCATTGAAACCTTTTATATAAGGCTTATTTATAAGGTATCAGTTTAATAACACTCTGTAATTATATTATGCACAAATATTGACAGGCAACCCGATGACAAAGCTTTCCAAGAACGGCTTTGAACAGCTTTGAAAAGCTCAATTGAAAATCTATATATAAATACGCATAGAGAAAACAATTAAGAACCATTTTTTCCTCATGATTTCATGATTTCATGATTTTTTTTAAATGAATCAGAGTAGGGAGAAGGAGTGCACCGAATAGTTTTAAGGTGATATTTTAGGTCTAAAATTCTATTTAATTTATTCTGCAGACTATTAATCTGCAATAAGTTTATACAATTTAAGTTTATATAATTTGCAAATATTGTTCGAACATAAGTCTATTTATGATGAAATAACAAGTTGAAGTGAGCATTTTTGACTTCAACACAAGTCCACGAATCAACGTAAACTGTCAAAAACAATAACTTCAAAAATCAAAAGGCTTAAATTTCCTCCCTATATAATCATTCTTATACGTTAAGTGAGCGCTTGGGTTCTGATTTGTGAATTATTTTTAAAGTTTCTTAATGTCTTGGCAATTTTGATTAAAAAAATTTTTTACATACCTGAATAAACCAGAGTTTTTGTAAAATATTTTGATATTGTTAATATAAAAACATATAAAAAAAACGAATTCATTTTTCATTACATTATAAATATTTTCTGAATCATTTTTTCTGATTTTCTGGAAAGAGACCTGGAGAGACACACAATGATGCAAATTTTTAAATATGTGCTTGTGACCGATTTTCACAAATTGTTAATATAAAAAATCGAATACTTTTACTTTTACTTTTTCCAATGTCACCAATTTTACACCTATTAGGTGTTTGAAGTTGAAATTTTGCCAAAGCAGGAGGTGGTTTCTGCTAATTACAGCTGATTTGTTATTGAGTAAAACAAGTATTTGCTTAGCTTCTGGAAAGTGTAATTTTCAAATTCATTAGTTTGCATTTTTATCGATGATTTGTAGAGTTCTTGTTTTTAGCTGTTGCTGGTTTTTTTTTCTTTTCTTCTACTTAAATGATTTCTTTAGTTCTAATATTTCTTAGTCGTATTTTTTTCTTAACTTAACCAGAACGTACTCAATAAAATACAAAATCCTTAAATAAATAATACTCATACGCCCCGTTGCACCAATATAAACCAATTTACTTGCTTTATTTATTGATTTAATCTTTATTTTCTTGTAAATTATAACCTGTAATTAAAATAAATGCTGACAACTATTTGGAAATAGTAACCGATCTACAGAAAATTAATGCCAGTCACTAACTCATGCGCCTCAATAAGCCAATTATTAGATTAAAGCGCAAATTCATTAAAATTCTAAGCACAACATAACTACATGCTCTCGCCCATAGATTCAACCACTCAACACTTTGCACCCTAATATAAATACATCGTCGTACTCTATCAATGATGCGTAAATTAAATTTAGGCCTCTGGTATAACCATAAAATTACGCCCAACTCTTTATGTACAACATAGTTATGTTTAGTATTGAGTAGTGTTGACTGACCCTCTTTAAGTGGCACTCGACGACGTTGTTGTTGTTGTTGTTGTTGTTAGTGTTTGAAACTAGCTGGCAACAGCAGTAAAATAAGCAATCAGCACACTAATTACTCAATTTGTGCTGTGTGGCAGGCAAATTTATATGTGTAGAGTTGGCAATTTTCAGTATTTTGCGTGTCTATTTAGACTAGCCTAAAGGCAGGTCTACTAAAAATGGTAGTAAGTGAGATATAAGATGGGATTCAAGAAGAAGAAGAAGAAGAAGAAGAATGACAAAGGAAAGATAGACCAACATCAAAGTAGACAGTAAAAATAAGTAGCTTATGGGAGCGGGGCGACAAAATAAAGCAAATTCTATTTTAAAGGGAAATAAAAGAGGCTAAAATTTGACATAAGTCGTGAAGCATGCAAATTTGTAGAGCAGCTGCTGCTGCTGTTACCTGCTCTACTAGCTAATTTAGTCTAACGACCGGCAATTTGTTGCAGCGACATTTAAGCATTTCATCATGCAACGTTAGCATATAAATTGCTGCTATTAACAGCAAATTGAGTACCGTTGTTTGCTTCAAACTAAGCAAGGCAATATTTAAGAGAGCGGCAAGATTTTCAAGAATGGGAAAAAATTAAAGTTTTCAAGTGAAGCATATAACAACTGAAATTAGACAAGTGAAATTTATTTATTTTTTTTTTTTATTTCTCAGGGCAGCACAATTGTTTGAAATTTGAAAACTATTTTGCAAGTTTTGGCACAAAAAGTAACTATTGATTTTTTTTTTTTTTTTTTTTTTTGCTAGTGTACAGCTCAAGTTTGCCACTTTCTACAGGGATGTCGTACACAGACTTTCATTATAAATGGTTGGCAACTCAATCATTGTCCAGCGCTGACTGTCGACAATCATTCAAGCATATGTAAGCCAGACATAAGTTGCCAAGAATGTTTGAATTGAACAAGTTTTCTTCACATTCTCATGATTTTCATTACTTTCAGAAGTTTTTTTTTTTTTTTTTTTGTTTTTGCTTCGACTCGATTTTGCACTGAATTAATTTGATGCCAGTGGAATTCAAATAGAAAAAAAGAAATTGATTTCAGCATTTCACAAAATATGGCTTTTTTATGTCAAAGCAGTCGTGTCCGCTGCACACATTTTTGTTCTCAATCTCTTAAATATAGACTTTTGCAGCTGTGGGTGGTTATGGTTCAAATAACCATTAGTTCAAGAACAATTATAAGACCAAAATCTAGAAATACTTTGAGGAATATAATGAAAATGCTATAATGAGATTTATTAAAATTAAAAAAAAAATTTATTATTTTTCTATATTGTGTTCTTACATTTGTTTTATGTCTTTATGTCATTGTCTGGTTTTTGCACCTAGTTTTTGTGATGGGGGAAGTAAGACTATCAAATATTATTTTCATATAATTGGAATTGATAGTTTTGTCATAAATTGCTTAGATGGGTGTAGTTAGGGGGTAGAAATTCTTTTTTATAAGTTTAAAGTTTGATTTGTAAAAAACATTCAACAGGATAAACTTGAATTTGAAGTGGAAAAACTTGAATTTGATTTTAAAAGACAAATTTGTTGTTAAAAAAATCGCAACACATTAAGGTCCAATTTTTCAGTATGAGCTTAAAGTTTAGTCAAATTAAACCGAGTTTAACTCACCAAAATTGAACATTTAAACTCAGTTTAGGCAAAAACGAAGCACATCTTATGGCAATTCAAGTCAATTTAACTACTACGAATGCTAAAATATCTAGTTAAACCGCGTTTAAACGTCCAATTTTGGTAAGTTAAGCTCGGTTTAATTTAACTAAGTTTAAACTCGTAGTGAAAAACTGGCCCTAAGAATTTTTTACTATATTATTTTATTCTTCGGATTTTTCTGATGACTAATGGTCAACTGACGCGTTTCCTTTTTGATACGCTCATGCCAGCTTACATAAGATATCAAGGAATGTTTATCAAATATCAATAATTTACTAGAATAAATAAGGTGAAATTAATTAAATGTTACTCATACGCCATGTCCAACAAAAGTGTGAAACAAGCTGAATTCAACGCCTAGTGCGATTCAAATAAAATTGAATACATATATATTTTGAACGATCTTAATCAGTTTTATAAGATTCCCATCAAGGTTCGGGGCGGCCGTGGCGTAGTGGGTAGAGTGTGTGACTCTTACGCCAGAGAACCCAGGTTCGAATCCTCCATCTAACACAGAAAATTTTTTCAATTGAATTAATTTTTCTGTTCGGCCGCCACCTCTCTGCAGACAATGGCAAATTTCAGAGAGTAAAAACTGCCATGAAAAGCTTCTTGACAACATAAGCCGTTCGGAGTCGGCGTAAAACATGTAGGTCCAGTTCTCGATCATTTGTGTGCAAACATTTCACATCACACACATCACAATTTATCATAAGAAGCTCGGTCAAAGTCCTTTCAAGGGCTGAGATGACCATTTCGTTTTTTTATTTTTCGTTTTTCATCAAGGTTCGATTATTTTAAGAGAATATAATGCGATTGAACTACAACTACATATTGCAACTAAATTTTGTGAAAATGTGAAAACCAAGCAGAAGACCCGGGTTAAGACCCAATTAAGGGTGACATTGGAAAATGCAAAATAGAGCTGTTGAGCCAAGAATCTATTACCCCCCCCCCCATAGCAGATAAGACTAAAAAAACGTTTCGAAAGATTTATGAAAAATGATCACGGATTTAGGTCCCATTCTATTAAAAAAAATCATTCAGTTTGGTCTAAATTAATGCAGAAAAAACATTAAAAACTTGTTTTGCAAAAACCTTAGAGTAAAATTTGTGTATGCAACATAGAGGTTCTGGGTTGAGACCCGACTATTTAAAAGAAATATTCCTTCTGAACTCAATACACGCACGTAGGACCCATTTTATAAAAAAAAAAACAAAAAAGTCGGCCTGAACAAATGAAGATAAGATTATTTAAATTTGTTTATAAGAAATATTATATCAAAATTTGTTAATGTAAAAAAATAAAGGTCCTAGATCTTGACCTCACTTTTTAAAAGAAACATTCTTTATAAGTTTTAACCTGTTTTCAAGATATGTGAAAAAGTTTTTATTTCAAATTTAGGTTCAAAATTTCCTGACTCGAAAAAAAAGGATCAGGGTCTAGGGTCACATATTTTTTTTTTTTAATAGTCAGTAAACCTAAATAAATGCAGATAAGAATATTTAAAACTGTTTATAAAAAATCTTAAGTCAAAATTTGTGAATGAAAAATAGAGATCCTGGGTCTCGACCCCTCTATTCAAAAGAATAGAGTTTTTATTTCAAACTAGTATAAAAGCCCGTCCCGTTCAACGACGTTATTATTATATTATATTATATTATATTAGAACATTACTGTTCTGAAAAATGTTCAGCCGGAAAGTATGCACATACATAAAAGGCAAGCATTTCACTGATAAGTATCACATGAATTTTCTGTGCATACTTTCAGGCTAAACATTTTTCAGGACAGTACATGTTAGGAAGAAACTGTAATAATCGCAAAAAAAAAAAATTACAGTCTGAGCGTCATTAGGTGCAGAGCATTGTGCTTGCTTTTTATATATTTAGATTCGTGTTCAAAATTTGGCGATTCGAAATAGAGGTCCAGGGTCTAGTTACTTTTTTCTTTTTTTTTTTAAATAATCAGTATGATCTGAATGAAGATAATACTGTGAAAAATTGTTTATAGCATATTTTAGATTAAAATCTGTGAATTTAAAATAGACACCCTGGGTCTTGACTCCACTTTTTTAAAGAAAGATACGTTTTAAACTCAATGAACGTTAGTAAAAGTTGTTGAGAAAGTTGAATTTTAAATTTTGTGTTAAAATTTTAAAAAAGAGGCCCTGAAAAATAAAATTGGCCTGAATAAATGCAGATAAGACGATTTGAAATTATTTATAACAAATATCTGTTCAAAATTTGTGAATGAAAATAGAGGTCCTGGGTCTAGACCCTACTATTTATAACAAACATTTGTTTTGAACTCAATAAACGTTTTCATAGGTTTGTGAGAAAAATTTTTATTTCAAATTTGGCTTCAAAATTTGGTGATTCGAAATAGAGGTCCCAGGTCTAAATTCCATTTTTAACTATTAGTATGATCTGTATAAATTAAAATAAAACTGTTCAAAATTGCTTACAACAAAGCTTAGATTGAAAATAGAGATTCTGGGTCTAGACCCCCACTATTTAAAAGAAATATTTGTTTTTGCACTAAATAAACATTTCTGCAAAACTTTTTAAAGTTGTAATTTTAAATTCTGGGTAAAAATTTCTCAATTTTAAATAAAGGTTCCGGGTGTAGAACCCGTTCTGTAGAACTATATAGAAATATTTAAAAATCCAAAACAAGGTTGATAAAGATTTTTGAGTGTTAATTTCAAAATTTGGGTCAAAATTTCGAAATTAAACAAAAAAAAGACATTCAGGTTTAATTACATGTATGCAAATAAGAGTTTATGCATTGTTTACTTTTCTAGCTTAAAGACCTATCTTTCCTATGATACCAATTTAATTTTATTTTCATTCAAAATGTTGAAATACTAATTTAATGTCATAAAAAGTATTTATTTTCCTATTAAAGCCAATTATTTTCCTATTTTTGATAAGTATTAAGTTAGTGGCAGCCGTGGCACAATGGTTAAGGTGCGTGGCTGGTGTGCAAAAGAACCCAGATTCGAATCCCAGCTTACACAGAATCTTTTTTCAATTGAATTAATATTTCTGTTCGGTCGAAGCCGGCATAAAACTTGTAGGTCCGGAACCCAATCATTTGTGTTTATACATTTCACGCACACAACACAATTGATCATAAGAAGCTTCGTCAAAGTCCTTTCAAGGACTGAAATGGCCAATTCATTTTATGTTTTTCGTTTATTAAAACTAAACACATTGTGCTGCAATGTGCCCAATGTGTGCTATCGTGTGCCGCAATGAATTAAACTGGCATTTTTGAAGTTTGATTTTTAGAGGTGTGTCACCAATAACTTTTTCAAAAATTCAAAAATTGTGCTGTAATGTGCTCAGCTTGTGCTTCAATTTCCCATGAAAGAATAAAACAAATTTGTTCTTAGTGATTTTACAAGCCCAGATTTAGAAAACAAAAATGGCGATGTAAGCTTAGAACATATATATTTTTGTCTGTTTTATTTAAGTTTTTATAAAAACGAAAATAGATTAGGGCAACATATTTTACTTAAAAATTATACTTTTATACTATACTACTATACTATACTACTATACTTTTATACTAATACTACTATACTAGTGCTTAAAATTTTTAACATTTCCAAAAAACGCATCATTTTAATTTCAATTCAGAAATCAAACATCAGCGATTAAAAATATCTTTGCTACACTTTTATAACCTAACTATTTCGTGACAAACATAGCCTAGAACCAGTTTTGAAGAATATTTCAATTTGATTGCCAATGGAATATAAATAAACACTTGCAGATATTAACTCCATTTCCTGTCTATCAGACTCCTTTTTAAATATCTATTAAATTTGGTGTCTTGGCCAGTCAGCAGATTTTCTCGACGTTGTGCAAATGAATAAAAATGTATGACATTTACTGACAGGCTAGCTTGACTGTCTAACAATAAAGGATTTTCAAATTATTCAACCTTCATGAAATTATTGAGAATCAAAAACTTTATTTTATTGTCGCACATATGTTGGCAGTCAGCAGCAGCATCTTGTCGAGTTTCTTGCTTCTTTGTACACGCTTAATTTATACATGTGCAAACAATGACAACAAGCAGATATTATTTATGCACACCATTACCAACATTGTCAACGAAATCGACGACGATGATCACAGCAACAACAGACAACAATACTTTGTATTTAAGAGCTGCCAGTGCATATCAAATGTTTCACCGACAAACACCCCAACGTTCCCCCATTATCACGCAGCACATAGCAACCAAATCAAACCAACCCGAACCAAACTTCTAAGCCATGCGAGGACGTTGGAGTTGGAGCGAAAATCATAAAATATGGTTCAGAATAACTGAATTTCGTATGCTTGGCGCTCATTTAAAGTTCATTTCCACTCGCTTTGACTGCTTTTGTGTTAGTGTTAGCGTCGTGTCGCTTTGTGGGTGTGTTTGTAATTTTCTTTTATTGACTCTATTTTATGTTGACAATTCTTCTGCTGCTTCGTTCTATTCTTCGCTTCTACTTCGTGCTCCTTTCATGCTTTCTATTTGCATTAAGCAACGAGCTGAATTTTATTTGTGTTGCGATTTTTGCACACAGATACAGAGACACATTTGTTAGATCCTTGTTAGCCATGAACACATCGGGCATGTTGGGCATGTTGTTAGCCATGTGTGTGCATGTGTCAGTTTGTAAATGATACGTTCACAGACTGCCTGCTGCTGCTGCTTCTGTTACACATGTATTTGCATAATTTTGCGCTTAAAATTTTCGCGCAGTTCCATTGCTTGATTTGTTTTTTTTTTTTCCTTCAATAATGTGAGTAATTTTTGCTATTTGCACTGTTTATTGCTTTTATGTTAGTGAATTTGTGTGACTTAATAAAATGTGAGAAGCAGAAAAATCTATGAATCGATAGCATCTACATCTTCATTACTTGAGGTCGATGTTTTATTCAGATAGGAAGATGCTTTTATTTCAGATGAAATTTTGTTGAGTGAATTTAAGAAACAATATCGATTTCATTGTCAAAGGAAAATACAACAAAGTTCATTATTCGACTGAAACCGAAGAAACAAAATTTTGTTTTTTTTAATACGGAAATCGGAAACAAAAAATTAAAGTATATTACCCAATGATAAGATTTATTTATAAATAGAAAAATAGTTTAAAATAAAAGGAATAGCTTAAATTAGTAAATGAATATAAACAGCACGCTATTAGAATGCATTGTTAGTGTCATAACTCTTTATTTTGTAGCGTACATGTTTGTGTACACTAACGCAAACACATACAATACACTACGATCACATAAGGAATGAACATAAATATAATCATTTTATACCGATCGACAAAAGCACATGCAGTACTGTTTGTAATGTTTGCGTAGTAAGTACTCAACACATACGGTAACTTTTAGCGTAGGTTACGTTCTGTAGTTTCAAGATGGGTCACAGGAATTTTTATAAACGATATCTAGAGATTAGTGAGAAACAATAGTTCTGCAATATATCTTTAACGATAATTTCTCGATAGTTAAAACGAGAAAATTATCGCTAAATCACCGTTCTTAATATCGTTAACGATAATTTAACGATTAAAGTTTTTGCTCTCTTTGCCTCACAAAAATCGCTACACATGCAGTTATTTAAGTGAAGTTTACGTTACGGAATGGCTATATTTGCGCTCATTTTTAAGCTATCGTAGTGTATTGCTTGTGTTTGCGTTCAAGTACACAAACTTTTACGCGACAGTATAATGAGAGAAGTCTTGTACAATACACATCGTTAGTGTACTATTCTTCCAAATCTACGTTAGCGTTTATTTTTGTTCACTTATATAAATAAATAAAGCTAGTGATAAGTACATAAAAAGAATATAATGATATATACTATATAAATCTTGATTATTTGACGAATTTTGCATTCATGTCCCGAACTAAAAAGTAAACATTTGCGTTAAATTGTTATAGTCTTTATAATTCGCAGATGGTTTTAAAAAACACATTATCACAAGCAAATAATGTGAGACTTCTATCGAAATAACATCTATTGTAGGCACGTGTAATATTTAAAGCTTTATTCGCACTCCAAAAGTTGTGTCCCAACTTATTTCCTTTTTCCTTCTCTCGATTACGGTCTCAGTCCCAAGTTTGTCGTTATGCGACTTCTCTTATTTATACAACCTATCGGACTACAGGACCTGGGACAATTTGGTTTTCTTCAAATTTAAGTATCTGGCTACAACTATTCTAAGAAACAAAACCTTCTAAATTCTGAAATCGGAAGCAAAAAATTCCAATAATATTTTCAAAGTAGTGATAAGTAAAAAAATTTATCAATAAATTAGAAATTGTTTAAAATTAAATATACAGTATAATAAATAAAATAAGTTATTCACTCAATTTGTGATATTCGGTATATTTTTCAAGTGTGCATTGTTGTGTCGCAATAATAGGCTGTAATGATAGATTCACTGTTGGTTCGGTATAAAATGTCACACTTATAAATTGCAGTGATAGGTCACAATACTAGGTTACAACGATAAGTTATGTATGATAACTTTTAAAGTTTTTAAGGAAATAAATTCTTTAAATATAGCAAAAAAAAAAATTATTAAAAATGTTTAAACTAGATAAGTCGCAGTGCTAGATCGCAATGAAAATTGTAAAATGCACAAAAAAAATCACTAGAAATAAGTATATATAATAAATCTTGATTATTTAATGAATTTTGCATTCATGCCGCGAGCTAAAAAATTAACATTTGTATTCAATTGCCACTATCCTTACAATTCACAGATGGTTTAAAGAAAAATATGATATGAAGAAAACACTATCACAAGCAAATGGTTTGATACTTCTATCGCAACACTATCAATTGTAGGTAGGTGTAATATTTAAAGCTTTTTTCGCTCTTCACATATTGTATCCCACCTTAGAACCTCCCTTCATTACGGTCTTAGTCACCAGGTTGTCGTTATTCGACTTCTGTTGATTATACGTATACACCTCTTTGGGTTACAGGCTCTGGTATACTTGGATACGTATACACCTCTTTGGGTTACAGGCTCTGGTATACTTGGATTTTCTTTAATTTCAGTGCCTATAAAGGCTAAGAGACATTAAAGCATTAACTCGTGACAGACATCTGTCAGTCGGTTGAAAGCATCAGAAGCTCATAGTAGTTTTTGAGAATTGAAAAAGCAACAAATCCAATTCAATGAAATTGCTCGAATTTCAAAAAGTTATTTGATACTAGGTGGCAATTACTTCTAAGATTATAATGGCGTTGAAAAAAAGGCCACTCACCCTCTCTTTGACCCCCTTTGCACAAAACAAATTTTTGCAATTCAAGCAGTTTCATTAAACTACAGTTAAGCCTTGAAAGTGTTTTTAATAGGGTGAGGTGGGGTAGTATGTACCATGGGGTGATGTGTAACACAGCGGTTTTTCGTACAAAATGTTAACAAATGAGTGAAATATACAACTGTGATATCTTTGTTTTGAAAACATCTAGTTTTTCATAAGTGTTGGAAGTAGGAGAACACGCATTTAATTAGAGTTCTTAAAAAGCGTGAAAATGTTTGTTGAAAAGTTTTTTCATTTACAAAAAATAGCGTTTCGGATAAAACTTTCTTTCGACTTTAAAAGTGAGTAGATCTAAAATGTGGTATTGTTTAATATCTTTAAATATACCAAACGATTTTAAAATTTTGCACGTTGTGGTAAAATTCCATCGATGATAAAAAAGTAACTAACATTGGGGTGATGTGTAACACTCAAGGTGGGGTGATGTGAAACACATATTACAGATTATAATTGCCATTATAGAGGCAACAACGTCAAACTCTGAAATGCAATCACATCAACGGCATTAAAAGAGATCGGCCCAGTTCATACTATTCAGCCCAGACCAAAATCCAATCGTGGTAGTAAATCAATGAAATCTGTGTTCTAACAACGCCACGGAAATGTTAACAGTTGTAGGAGGTGTGGAAAAAAAAATGTTCATGGTCATCCGAAGAATATCGAGATTTTTGCATGAATTGTTGCGATTTTCACAAAAAGTCATTTGAATGCAACAAATGCAAGCGTAGTAAGCATATTTTTTATTTTTGTGAGCCATTTAATTTGTGAGAATTGTCACTCCGATATGGATATTTTCAACGAATAATCATTATAGACTTGAAATGTATTTATTTTTTTTTTTGCAAATAATTAAGCCATTCATATATTCTATTGAAATATGTGAGTGTGTGTGTGTGTGTGTGTATTGAGAATCAGATATACTTACGAGATATTGCTATTATTTACATTAAGTTCTTATCATAATAATTTTACTAAACATAAAAAGACAAAATAAACATAAAAAGTTAATGTTCCTGGTCTTTAAACCAACATTTTGTTGGTGTTACACATCACCCCACCGATTTGAAAAAGACCAAAAAAAACGATATTTGATATGTTTGTTCTACTACATCATTCATTTCTCAAAATATTTAACAGCCATGAAAGCACTCACTTTGAATTAGTTCTTCTGCAAGAGATAAGTTTTTATAGACTTTTATTGGAGCAAATAAAAACGTGTTACACATCACCCTACTTTAGCCCACATAATGCAGGCACAATTTCTTTCCTGAACTTATTCCGTTTGCGTCAAATAGCTACTTCCGAACGCTTAATAATCGGCCAAGAATTGAGGTTCCGCTCTCTTATGCAATCCAGTTGGGTCAGGCGTAAGGCTCAAAGATCCTACAGAGTGAGCCATCACAACCTTAACCACAACCTATACCACAATCAAAACAGCGTAATGCTTGGCCTTAGTTTATCTCGTCTTTCTCACCAATTAACAAAGTTTGCTATTAATGTTTGCTAATATTTTGTCAAAATCACTGATTGCTGATTATAAAAAATAGATTAAGATTCATTAAAAGTCAATTTCACACACTTTATATAGATGTCTCCAGCGTCATTTTATGTTCAAAATAAACACAACTGCGTGAAGTAATCATAAACATAGCAAAAAAGTAGGCAGTTAGCGTGACAATCTTTTCACACTTAATTTTCATTCTAAGCACGATTCAATTTGCAAGATTGTCAACTGCGTTTCAAACGTTACAGTAAAAAAAAAGAAACTCAGAAAGCCAGTTAAGCAGTCAATAATAGTGTGAAGAAGGGAGACAAGCTAGTTGGACAAGCAACAAGAAAAGGCAAAAGTAGCAGGAAAGATATCAAGTAGAGTTGCATGGCCACATTTAAGCAAAGCTAACACACACAAATATCAGCAATACGCTGCAGCAGCTTGCGGCAAAATATTAAATTAAAACATGTCTGCTGCGAGGCTCGTGAAGTTGGGTTTTTTACGATTTGTATTTGTGGTATTTGCTTAAATTTTTTCGCCATGTACGCGCATGAGTTTGTGTCTGTCCAATGTTAAGTCCGTGCGCGCCACAAATACGTCCAATCAGCGGTGCTTAAGTCGTCGTGTCGCCAGCGCTTAACGCATTATTTAAAACAATTAGCTAAAACGCAATGAAATGCTTGCATAAATTTACGCAAAAGTTACGAGACATTAGAAGCGATCGAGTGTGCAGATAGTGCATTTAAGTGTTGGAGGAGCGTTCGAGTGTTTGAATGAAACTCAGGCAACGCCAACACGCCAAAGTTATCACAAAGCGCTGACATTGAAATTGAGCACGGATTATCATCGAAGGAAAAGTAAAATAAATGTTATTGCGCAGTGTGATTCCGGATATGTGTTTCTGTTTTATAAGCTGTAATCTCAAAGGCAATAAACTGGAATTAATTTGGTTTTTTTTTTTTTTTTATGGTTAATCAAGTCAATTTTTAACTTTTTGTAGAAGAAATTTGTAAAGACGCGATGGCAATTCTTGAAAAGAGACGTCGTCATATTTTTTTTTAACAGTTTTTAAAATATTTTATTTTTTAATCAAAAATAGGTCACAAGGAAAACATGTCCCAAGAAAAAATAGCCCCAGTGAATTTCATTGCAATGCTTTATTTAGTAACATCTAAAAACATCTCATTTAGATTCATTTTAAGTTTCAATGGAAAAATTCGGAAAAATTAGCCCCTGCTAATAGCTCAAAATGATATGTCGCAAGTCGCAATTGTTTTATAAATTAAACTTAATTCATTTACTAATTCTAATGAAGCAAGCCTCAGCAAAATTGTTATTTCGAGATTTAATAAAATTTTTTACAGTCTAAATCGACAAAGGCAAAATTTTAACTCATTAGATAAATTATTTGCATTAAAACACAACTCAATAAAATAAGTAGCAATGAAAAATCCCAAAGAAATAAGTGCCAATGCCTAGTTGATAGTGCTTATAGGAATTCATCTTGCCTGCTACAAAAACAATTCTTATTCACACATGCACATATCGCTTCGAGCTAAAAGCAATTAATTGTCAATCATGTCACACCAAATGAGTAGCACTCAATCGCAAACATTCCAAGCATACTATATATCTCGGTCGTTGTGCTAGTTTTGCATATGAAGAGTTCTATGCAACAATCACAGTCATGAGTGCCATCACGTTCCTCCACGCCTCCTGGTCATTGCACTCGCCCATTTAGAGTCTCAGCCTAGCATTTTGCGATAATAAAACAGCGCCAAATTTCGTTGAAGCAGCAACAGCAGCAGCAACAATAATGCAGCAACAATAAAATATTGCCTACAAATTTAATACCGCACAAACAGACGGACAGACAGATAGATATGCATATGAACGTTATAACTATTTATATGTATAACGAATTTATGTGTGCATTTGGCGCATTGAACACTACTATCCACACATTGAACGTGCTGCTGCTGCTGTTGGATGTGCGCTCGGTCTGCCTGATTCGCATTTAAATTAGTGCGCCGCAGCGTGGTCAACATAATACAAAAAAATATCGTAAGACATTAAATATGCATGAACTGGTCTGGGTGGGTGGATAGGTGGGTGGGTGGATAGGCAGCTAGGCTAGGTTAGGCGACTGCTGCTGCGTGCATTATTTGTGTCACCAACTGCTGCCGATGAAAATTATTAATTACGATTTTTAATTAATTGTCAGGATTGGCGTCTGATGCACATTGAGGCATGATTTTGTTAGTTCGCTGAGCGTGTGGAATGGCATGCGGAATGACGTGCAGCCTTGATTTGTTGCAATTTTGCCAAAGTGATTATGAAGCAGGCCTCGACTATGAACAGCGGCTATTGACCCTCAAATATTTGGACGTAGTGTTTAGACGAAGATTTGTGATTTTCAAAAATTACTCCTTGAACACACATCACAGCGATGCTAGCCAGAAGCTAAAAGTTTTAAAAAAAATACCTTAGGTGGGAAAATTTGCGCTATTTTCTTGCTCGCTCATTTAGAATATTTATCGATCATCGATCAATAATGGAAATTGAAAAAATTGCTGACTGGTGTATTTTTAATTAGTTGCGCTCGGTGGCTGAGTTTTTGTTGGCAGTAGTTTTTGCCATTATTTTGATGCACTCTTGTTGAAGGAACCCAGACGCGTATTTTATGCATGCTTTTATAATTTTGGACGACTGCCAATCAAGCATTATGTAAACGACATGGCAACAAAAGTTCTCAAAATGTTAAGGTTGAAGGTTGCATGTTACTGAGAAGCAATGTGGAATTGCTTTTGGCAGTCACTGTAGAAGGAAAGTTTGCGGAAGAATGTAAATTTATAATTTATGACAAGGTTTGCTGAACTTTTTATTGCAAAATATGTAAACGGTTTAGCTTTGGGTAGATTTAATTAAGGCTGTGACAATGAAATCGTGACCAAAGTTCACTTGATTGGGACTTTTGATTGGCGCAAAATGAGGTTTGAATAAAGTGTCAACAAATTGAAATATATAGTATTTTGCACACTTTAGGCATAGTGTAGCATAACATAATATAACATAACATAACATAACATAACATAACATAACATAACATAACATAACATAACATAACATAACATAACATAACATAACATAACATAACATAACATAACATAACATAACATAACATAACATAACATAACATAACATAACATAACATAACATAACATAACATAACATAACATAACATAACATAACATAACATAACATAACATAACATAACATAACATAACATAACATAACATAACATAACATTACATAACATAACATAACATAACATAACATAACATAACATAACATAACAACATAACATAACATAACATAACATAACATAACATAACATAACATAACATAACATAACATAACATAACATAACATAACATAACATAACATAACATAACATAACATAACATAACATAACATAACATAACATAACATAACATAACATAACATAACATAACATAACATAACATAACATAACATAACATAACGTAACATAACATAACATAACATAACATAACATAACATAAGATAACATAACATAAGTTAACATAACATAACATAACATAACATAACATAACATAACATAACATAACATAACATAACATAACATAACATAACATAACATAACATAACATAACATAACATAACATAACATAACATAACATAACATAACAAAACATAACATAACATAACATAACATAGCATAACATAACATAACATAACATAACATAACATAACATAACATAACATAACGTAACATAAAGCTCGCCGCGAGCAAGGCGAAAAGTGAGATATATATACATGCAGTGCTGTGCTGCGAGGCAAAACAAAAGAAGGAATGCTTTTTATTTCATTTGACATATACTGTGTTAATGCTGATCACTAACTAACTTAAGAATGTTTAAGATTTTTTCTAACTAAAGTTTTAGCGCTGTATCTCCCTCCAGCGCTCTTTATAGATAAACAGATAAATTCCGTGTCGAAGGTACAGAACAGACTAGGAATCCAAAGATTTAAAGGCTTCTCGAAATCTACGACTTTTTTCGAAAAAGATTTCTTAGTAGAAAAAATATTTCTATTGGTAATTCAGTAATTTTTAAGGTGGAGTATCCAAGTTTTATAAGAAAAATAAACAATAAAATTTTTTTAAACTTCAGCATTTTTGAAATTGTTTTTTTATATCAAAGAATATAATTTATTCATTTTAATTTTTTTTAGATTTCAAATGAAGAAATTATAAAACTTACAGTTGAATTTTTTTATAAAAATTTATTCAATCAGATCATATTTTGATTTTACCTCTATAACTCTCAAACTGTTCGAAAATTAATTTATGATTTTTTTTTTAAGCAGTGAATCTTATGGAGTACTGAATGAATTTTTTTAACTTGACTTTTTTTAAATAATTTTTATTATTTCAAAATATTAATTCAAAAGATCATTTTCCTTTTTGAATATACTAGTTTTAATTCACGAAATCGTTCTCGAAAGTCATATTTTAATTTTTTTTCCGATCTAACAAAACCCGAACAAAGCTTCGCACAGGGCCAAAATTTTGTACCTAAGCTGTGTACCAATAGAGGTCATAGCCAAAAAAAAAACAAAACAAAATCTAAAGAATACCATTTTTTGGATTGTCCTCTTCATGTGAATTCGTTTTTCTTGCTTCATAATTTCGACTGTTGAACTGATTCAAAAAAATTTTATTTTTCTATTGTTAATTTTAATTTTCATTTAAATTAACTGCAAAAAACCGTTAAAAGTTTTTATTATATTTTGTTTTTTTTATAAGATTAAAAAAATTTAAATGTATTTATTTAGAAATAATTAAATTTTGTGCTATTTTTGCGTTTTAATTATTGAAGTGAAAACTTCTTTAGGCGCGTTGAGCACTTTTTGGTAGAGAGCAAAACTATAGATTCGCGATATCATCACGGTGTTGGCGATATTATCACGCTGTTAGCGTAACAGAAAATATTGCTATAAAGCATTCCATTTAAGGGATTTCCTAACATCGTCCAATCCGAAGACCAAAACTATCACCGAACCGACTACCGAGGCGATTACCAAACGATTACTGAACCAATTACCGATTACTAAAGCGATTACCAACCAATTACCGATTACCGAAGCGATTACCAACTGACTACCGAACCAATTACCGATTACTTAAGATATAACCATCCGATTACCGAACCAATTACCTATTACCTAAGCGATTACCAACTGATTACCGAACCAATTACCGGAGCGATTACCAACCAATTACCGAAGCAATTACCAACCGATTACCGAAGCGGTTACCAACCGATTACTAATTACCGAAGCGATTAACAACCCATTACAGATTACCGAAGCGATTACCAACGCGTTACCGTTTACCGAAGTGATTACCATCCAATTAGCAATTACAGAATCGGTTACCAACTGATTAACGAACCAATTACCGATTACCAAAGCGATTGCCAACCGATTACCGAAGCGATAATCAACCGATTACAGAACCGATTACCACCCAATTACCGAAGCTATTACCGATTACCCAACCAACGTAATTTTGTTACAAATATATTATATATAAACATTAAAAAATAGCCGTTTACACATTCAATGACGCATAAATTGATAAAAAAAAAAACAGGTAAAAAAAAGTAGAGCGCGTCTGATTTGCCGACTCTAGCTACTTCGGAAATTCATAACAGCTACGTTATTTCATAGCTTTAGGTTTTCACTTCGGTCGGCAGTCCCCTCACTGCCTACTTTTTTCTTAAATTATATTGTTTTGCTAGTGAAATTTTGTAAGGAAATTTTTACATTTTATGCTTATTTTTGCAATTATTTTTTCTAAAAAACAATTAAAAAATAGTCAATTTGGACCATATCTCCAAAAAATTATGGGCACAAATCTAGTTCTCAAAATCATTTCGATTCAACAATGAGCCCTGATGATCAAGAATATTTAAAAAAAAATTCAATATTCTTGTTTTTAATTTTTGACTGGCACTTTTGGCAAAGATTTTTGTTTTATCAAAAACCGCAGCCAATGGAAAATTATGGCTATTAGCCCATTAGCGAGTTCTTAAAAAATGTAAATATTTTGCTTTTTCGACATATCGAAAAAAAACAATTTTATTGGCGATTTTTTTACAATAATTTTGATTATCACTTTGGCTAATTATTTCCACTTATGCGTTAAAATTTTTGCATAATATTGCAGAGTCTTAACAAATTAATTTACTTGCACCTCAAATATTTTCCCACACTTTCACTCGTTTTGTATCAAAATAGCGCATCTTGAAATTTTAGCCAAGTGAAAGTCTGTGCATGCAATCACGTTTTTCGAACGTTTTGTAAATTTTGCAATTAACACCTTTACACGAATTGGCAAAACGAAAAAAACAAAAAAAAAAACACACACTCACAGTGGGCAAACAGCAGCTGAGGATAAATATCAATTTTAAATGCTTGTAAAGTCAAAAGGCACAAAACTAAAGAGTCAAAAATACAAATTCATAATATCAGCATTTGATGCTGGTAGCACACAGCGGTGCACATGCATACACACACATTACATGGTGCTGTCTTATGCAATGTAACTAACGTCAAGCAATGACAATTGTTGGTAATTGTAACTAATGAAAATGAATCACCTTGTGTTAAACCATGATGTTGAATACTCAATGGTATTTTTTTTTTGTGACTTTTTTGTTTTAAAAAAAAATTATTAACATTTGGTAACTAGCTACTTTTGTTAAGTTGTTAGCTTAAATTGTAATTTTAGCAAAAATGTTAAAATGGAAAGTGAAGAAATATTTATTTTTTTAATTTTTGTTACAAGCCATAAAGCTATAATTATATAACAACGATATAATAATAGCTACAAGAATTGCTGTTGCTCAATCACTGACAACAAATTAAGTCGTTGTTTTTGTTTTTTTTAGTATTTTATTTAATTGGATAATTGCTGTCAAGTTACTAGCATAGCGTATTATGTTGGTTGTTATTGTTTTGTTGGTTTTGTCATTAGTTTCTGCGCTGTTTATTGTTGTCATTATTATAGCTGCTATAAAATAAAAAGTTATCGTGACATTATTTTTAGCGTTCAGGTGATGAAATCAATCAATTTTTATTGCAACAATGTGTTTAAGACTATTGGCAGTTATTTTAATTTGTTAAAGCCTTGTTTGTGCGCTGCGTTTGTTGTTATTAACTGTTACCTCTGCGAAAGTCAGAGTGTTTTTTATTTAAATTTTTTCTCAATGATTAATATTATTTTAATCTTGTCTTAGTTTTTTTAAAACATTTTATTTTAATGGGCTGCAAATTGTTGTTTCATGCTGTGCTGTTGTTGCTATTGGCATTAAGTAATTATGATGAATTGATTGTTGTTATTATGATATAATAAAAGATTGCAATCTGCGCTGTTGCATAGTGTTATTATATTAAGGTGTGAACGTAAGATAAAAAAAAAAAATAAGCTTGTTGAGAAAACTATTTTCCAACATTGGAGACATTCGAATCTGGCACACAAACTTTTATAAGTCCAAGAAATTTAAAGGTTCGACAATTGAAGCTTCGATTCAACTTCTATAGAGCTTTTACGAAGTTGTAGTTGACTGAGAGAAAAAGCTACCACAAAATTAGTTGCAGAAGTAAAGTAGAAATACTTACTCTAGCTTCTATAATGCTTTGTATAAAAAATTAGTGAAACTGCGTAGCCAGGAAGTCAGTCAGGGCGGAAATATAGGCTGAAGTGGGTTGATGTGTAACAAGTTTTTATTTGCTCCAATAAAAGTGTTAAGAAATTGAATTTTTGATTAGTTTTAAGGCCAATCTTTTGCAGAAGAACCAATTCGAAGTGAATGTTTTGAAGGCTGTTGAATAGTTTAAGAAATGGATGCAATAGGACAAAAAATTCAAGTAAAAGAACTATTTCTTTTGTCTTTTCCAAATCGGTTGGGTGATGTGTAACACCAAAAAAAAGTTTGGTTTAAAGACCAGGAACTTTCATTTTTTATGTTTATTTTGACTTTTTATGTTTAGTAATGAAATCTCCTGCACCTGCAACTGTAAACAATTCTGTGGAGTTGTTAGAACACAGCTTTCATTGACTTTCTACCACGATTGGATTTTGTTTTAGGCTTAATGGTATGAACTGGGCCGATCTCTTTTAATGCTGTTGTTGCTATTGCATTCCAGAGTTTGATGTTGTTGCCTCTTTAATGGCAATTATAATGTGTAAGATGTAACATCACTCCACCGTGAGTGTTACACATCACCTTTATACAAGTCACTTTTTTCTCATTGATAGAATTTTAACACAACGTGGAAATATGTAAAATCTTTTGTTCTTTTTAAGGATATTAAACAATACTACATTTAACATCTACTTACTTTTAAAATCTAAAGAAAATTTTAACCGAAACGCCATTTTTTGTAAATTTAAAAAAAATTTTAACAAAATTTTTCACGCTTTTTAAGAACTCTAATTAAATGTATGTCTGCCTACTTCCAACACTTATGAAAAACTAAATGCTGTCAGAAGAAACATATCACAGTTGTTCATTCACTCATATGTTAACATTTTGTACGAAAAATTGCCGTATTACACATCATACCATGGTACACATTACCCCACGTCACAGTAATATTTTTTTATATTTTTTGATATTGGTTGAATTTGAAGTTAAAAAACAAAAAAATAAAGCCTGTCTTTTAGAAAAATTTTAATTTAAAGTGGAAGAACTTCAATTTGAAATTAAAAACTAGTATATATTTATACCCCAACGCGTACTGCGTAAGGGGTATATTAACTTTGTCATTCCGTTTGTAACGCCAAGAAGGAGACGTGGCAGGTATAGAAAAATGTATATATATTTGATCAGCATCACCTCCTGAGTCGATTTCCGTGTGACCGTCTGTCTGTCCGTCTGTCCGTCGACACGATTACAGTCGTAGTTTTAAAGCTGTCGCGATGAAATTCAAAATATAAGTTTATTTTTAAAAAAGGAAGATCAAGTTCGAAAATGGGCCAAATCGGATGAAAACCACGCCTACCTCCCATAAAAAGTGACTTTATTTTAACCGTAAAATGTCTTTAAAATCTGATCAAATTAAAGAAATGTCTTGCACATTGGCTTTGATATTTAACATAGACCATCACTATAATATTTGACAAAATTGGATGAAAACCACGCCTACCTCCCATACAAATTTGCTCTGTATAAAAAATATGCAAAAATTAAAGATATGTTTAAAACTTTGCTCATAGGCTTTAATATATGGCAAAATCGGATGAAAACCACGCCCACTTCCCATAAAAAGTGGCTTTATTAACAACGTAAAATCTCTTAAAAATTCACAAAAATTAGAGAAACGTCTTGAAATTTTGCACATTAGCTTTGATATCTTTGATATTCCATGCAAAGTGGCGTCATCAAAATAGGAAAACTTTCGTTAGTATATAAAACTGAATACTTCATGGTGCATGTCGTGGCCACAGACTTTAAACATACTTCAATATAGCCGCGGGGGGATATTTTAGCTTCGGTACCCTGCCGAAGCTCCATCCTTACTAGTTTCTGGTTTTCAATCAGTATATTTTTTACACTTTTAATTTTGTATTGAATATTATTTCATTATTTTCATTTTGCTGATAGCTAGGCGGCAGCTGCCCCCCTTACCCTTTCACTATGCCCATGGCCGTCGCTAAGACTACGAAATAAATTTATCAAAACTAATGAAATTTATATTACCATTAAATTTCCGCCAAAGATTTCCATATAGCACAGCATAAGTAACCACATCTGTAGAAACAACAAAACGAACATGTCCCTTTAAACAAAACCATTATGCAAACAATGCCACACAAGTATTTAAATAATGAAGTCAAGCCAGAAAATACAACGTAATTTCGAAATTATATGCCTATGCCTTGTTTAAAAAAAACAATGATTTTGGGTACCACAAATCTGCACGAAAAAAAAAATTGCAAAAACTGGCAAAAACCAAAAAAAAAATACACAACATCGAAAAAAGACCAACAAAAAACTTCAACCAACATCTGCCAAAAACAGCCAGCCAAAGGGTGCTGCTTCAAAAGATAAAACAAATGGAACAAAATATCACAAAACAAAAAAAAAAATAAGCCAAATAGAACAAAGAATCCAAAAACTAGGCGGCCCCGTTCAGTCTAAGCTGCTACGCCAGTTTTACATTCTCAACTAAATGATAAAAATCAGGCATTTATTTTGGGGAAAAACAGGATTACCACAAAATAAATACAACAGCAACAAGAAAAGTGGAGCGGGGCAAAACGGAACGCTGTGAAATACGAGGCATTGTGGAGTGAAGAATAACAAAAAGTAAATGAAAGGATTCAATGTAGTCAAACGACAGCAGAAGACAATAGTTTTTAGTAACAACAACGAGAAAAGCAAATACAACCCAGAAACAACATTGAAAATTTTAAAACTTTGAATTGTTATGCAAATGAATGGGAATTGAAATAGTTTTTAAGCACAGGAAATACTTTTGTCGTGTTAGAAAGTAGTCGGTGAAAGAAAGAAAGAAAGAGAGCAGATATTGAAATCTCTGTGGTGTGAGAGAGTACAATTGTTAAACAAACAAAAAAAAGAGTTTGTTGAAAAAACAGACCCTAACATCCTTTGGCAGGAAATCGTGCTGTTTTGAAAATTTTTATTTTTTAAGCCAACATCTATAAAACAGAATAAAATAGCAGACTGGGAACGCATTTAAGAATGGTTTGGCTTGGTTGGCAGCCAGATATGCGGCTTGATAATAACTTTTAAATTGGCAGGAAAATGTTTCTGTTTTTATTTGGAAACCATTGAAGTGGTATGTTCAGAAGGATTGTGGGTAGAGAGCAAACTACTTGCACGCTGTGACACTTACAAGTTGTAAGGTTTTATGGACTTTTTTAAAGAAATTCTTTTTTGTAGTTGCTGCTATTATTTGCGGATTAGTGTCGAAAGAGCGAAAGAAAATAATTTTCAATGTCCTAAAGCAGAAAACAGTTTATATAATCAAGATTTTTATTGCACTACAAACAATCTGATTAAACCCAAATTAGGTTAAAATGTGGCTAATACAGGATTTTGTTTTATTTTTTAAAAGAAAATCAAATAAATGATGCATAACAAAAACGGAATATTATGTCAAAAAAGTAAATCAGAAATATATAAAGATTAGCCAAGAAACAAAAAAAAATGTTTCAAAAGATATAGTTAGGATATCTTTGTAGAATATTTAGTACTATATTAAGTTGTAAATAGTTACTGTTGGAAAGCACGTTCGCAGGAATGAAATTATATATGTAATATAAAATTATTATGGGCACTTAGCCAATATTTTAGAGCTGAACTTGATTGTCTGTCTGTCTGTTTAAATCTGGGGAATATTCAAGTAGTTTCCGTGTATACATTCCAATATAAAACCTATACAAGATACTTAAGCACCAAGCATTGCGTCAATACCAAAGAGAATTAAGAGAGGATTGAAATGCTTAATATCCTTTCAAATATATCCCCAGTGGTAAATGAGCACATAACGTAACCGACTATTTCTTTACTACGATGTAGCTGTAAGGTCTCTAACGCGTGTATAAAATGTTCTATTATATTCTTTTGGGCATGGCCGCTCAAACACATTGCCTTACAAATCTACCTTACACAGTAAGCAGGCAATGGAGTAGGTAGGAACACACGAAATTGCTGAATTCCGCTTTATGCCAAAACACAATTAAAACGAAGAGAACACACCGAAACTAGTTAGTAATTTTCACAACTTTACTTAAATTCAGAGCTTCTTGTTTCAAAGCACGACGCACAGTGGGTTAGATCTCGAATCTAGGTGAACAAAAATCAAAAAATTAAAGCAGCCAAATCCACTCAAATTTACCTCAGACGCATTTCTAGAAATATGCTGAAGTGTTTTAAACATTGCTTGAAAGACCCTTGTAAAAACCATGCAAATTCCATTCCATATACATATCTTATAAGGCTTTATATTCCATGATACTTTTAAGGAAGTCTTCAAGAAGTTTTTGCTTAATAAAATCTCTATTATAAGCAAATCTTGTCATCACACGTTTTTTATTTCAATAATAAAAAAATAAAAATAAAAAATTGTATGAGCCCGGAGTCAAACCATGGAACTCTTGACTGATAGTCCGCAAGGCTACCAAAGCAATTATAGGTTGTTGAAATAAGTGCTTATATGAAATGATTGCATTTGAGGCTTTTATAAAGTTTTACTTAAGAAAATTCAGAGGGATTACTAATTCAGTTTTAACGATATTCAAGCAAGTTCCTGAACAGACGAGTGGATAGTATGTGCAGCTGCCGAAACAAAGGTTACGAGTTCAATCCGCGCTGGGTGAAAATGGTAAACAGACAAAAATTTTTAAAATGCACAAGATTTCTGTTCTAGAATGAAATTAAATGACCTTGTAGACACACACGTAATAACAATTAAATTAAAATCGCATTTTTTCACACACATTTTTTCCGACATAGTGAATAAGCCTTGAATAAAAACCTTGTATAAAACATATGTAAGACTTCATATAAGTTCTTGAATAAAGGATTTAATTCATACGCCTTTTCTCCTTGCATAAGCCTTGTGTAAGACTTGTTGCAGAGCTTATTCAAAGAAGTTTATATTCTCCTTCCTACATAAATTCCTTATATAAAGCTTAACTCGAGGCTTATTTAGGTGAAATTGTTACCTAGGTGCTCAGTTATCATACAAAAAACTTTTTTGAGAGTTTGTAAACTTTTTAAAAACGTTTATTCACCTACATTCGAAATTCATCTCTTTTCGTTCCTCATTACTCCTCCCCCCCTTGCCAACATAATTTACAAAATACCACTAGTAGTAGCAAAAATTAATTCAGCTACCTTAAATCTATATAAAATGGTGTCTTTGAAGCAAAACTCGAAAATCCACTCTTTGATATAAAAGAAAAGATATAAATGAAAATAAAATCAGAGACTTCCAAAATATACAAAATGGTACATTGGAAGCAAAACTCGAAATTTGACCCCCTTTTTACTACCCCCCCTGTGCTTAATTTACTGTACAGTAAAGCGAAAATATGAACAAAAACAGATTCAGCGACCTGGAAAACATAAAATTAATTTTTAGAGGCAAAATTCGTCAATTCATCTCCTTTGTTCCATTCCACACCTCCAAATACAAATTCACAGGCAAAATACTACCAAAAACATGATTCAGGGACCTCAAAAACATAGAAAATTATGTGTTCACTCTCCTCTCCCACCCTTACATAAACCATTATTTATCAAATAGCAAAAGGATCGTCAGACATCGATCCAGCTACCTCAAAAACTATGAGGCTCAGTACATTTTTTTTTTAAAAGATATCGCATTAATGCTTTTATCCAGCGAGATTCATACTAAATCCCACTGTGCGACGTTGCTACACAGATGAATAGAGGCACATTGCTTGTCAAATGACAGTTCGTGTCATATTTCGTGTCATCGACAAGTTTTTACCAGCGTGATCACACGTAATTTACTTCAATTCAGATTTTACACATAAGATTTTAAATCTCCTGCCAAAAATGCGGATGTGGGTTTTAAAAGTCATAATGAATGCACCATTTTAAAAATATCTTAAAACATAATTTTTATTATATTTATTTTCGTAAGTACTGCAACTAAATTATATGGTAAGGTGGGGTAATGTGTACCATGGGGTGATGTGTAACACGACGATTTTTCGTACGAAATTTTAACATATGAGTGAATGAACAACTGTGATATGTTTCTTTTGACAGCATTTAGTTTTCATTAGTGTTAGAAGTAGGCAGACATGCATTTAATTAGAGTTTTTAAAATGTGTGAAAAATTTTTGTTAAAAAGTTTTATTTAATTTACAAAAAATAGCGTTTCGTATAAAATTTCCTTCAGATTTTAAAATTGATTGATGTAAAATGTCGTATTGCTTAATATATTTAAATATAACAAAATATTTTCAACAACGTCATAGAAACATTTACAGTTGCAGGAGGTGGCAAAAAAAGAAAAAATATGTGTAAAATAAAACCAAACAAACGACAAAGAAAGCTGCAGGTGCTCGGCCGCAATACCGGCGCCGTCGTCATCCGAAAAATATCGAGATTTTTGCATGATTAGTTGCGATTTTTTGCCAAAATATTTAAAACACAAAAATTCAGTTGAATGCAACAAATGCAAGCGGATTTTTTATTTTTTTGTAAGCCATTTTATTTGTGAGAATTGTCACTCTGATATGGATATTTCCAACAAATAATCATTTTACATTTGAAATGCATTTTTTTTTTTTTTTGCAATTAATAAAGTCGTTCATATATTCTATTGCAGTTAACGATAAGTTTTTTTTTAATTTCAACACACGTGTGTGTGTGCATTGAGTAAACAGATACATTTAGTAGATATTGGTATTATTTCATTAAATTCTTATCATAATACTGTTCTAAGCATAAAAAGTCAAAATAAGCATAAACAAATTAAAGTTCCTGGTTGTTAAACCAGCATTATTTTGTTGGTGTTACATATCACCCCAACGATTTGAAAAAGATCAAAAAAAAAACATTTGAAATTTTAGTTTTACTTCATTCATTTCTCAAAATATTCAATAGCCATGCAAGGGAAAAATTCAGTTTCTTAACACTTTTAATGGAGCAAATAAAAACGTGTTACACATCACCCCATTTCAGCATTTAAATAAAGGTGAATTTATACACATTTTAGTTTACAACTCCTTTCCAACTCATTTCCTGATAATAGTTCCGAATCTTCGAGTGAAATAAATTGGAGCTTTATCATTTTCCTTTCCTATTATATATTTATTTAATACAAATATAGGGCTCAATATTTTGATTTAATAGCTTCGGCTCATTTATATATTTCTGTGGACACGACTGCTTAAGAACTTTGAAATCAGTTACGTAAAGGTTGATTACGATTTTATATTCGACTGATGCTATGAGTATTTGAGTTCAAAAATTAATTTACAGAATTTTTTTTTTTTATTAAATTTCTTAATACCACCTCCGTCTTTAAAAACTTCATTCCAAAATTGATAAAACGGGTATTTTATCAGGTCAACAAAAGAGTTTTAATTTGCATAACGACTGACAGCAGACAACAGACAATATACTCATATACATAGAAAAAACAACCCTCAGCAATGTACAAGCAAATGAATTGAAATTTATGCAAGTAAAGCGTAAATAAATCAATTAATTAATTAATTTTGTGAGGAATAAAATACTTCAGATATAAAATTCATAAAGTTAAGTACGAAGAAGATTTATTAATGTAAAAACAATGTGAAGGCAGGTGAAACAGAAACAGCAAAAACAACGACAACAGAGAAAAGATACGCCAAGAGCGAAAGTCAGGTTGGCGGACGAATAGACAGTCAGCCAGCAAGCATAGAGACATTAGCAGTGAAAATAAAAAAAAAATACACACAGATATACATTTAATAATATGATATTTCCATAAACACGAGCATTTACACGCTTTACCACCTCAAGCAGCACCCCCAGCTTCACCTTTACCCCCAACACCCACATCCCAAAGAATCGAAACTGATGAAGGACAAAACTGTTGTAGAAGCAATGCACAAGAAAACATTAGCGCACGGAAATGATTATTAAATGCAGGAAATAAGAAGCAGCACACGAGGTAAGCGAAGAAGAAGAAGAAGTAAATTTTGTCAATATCCGGTGAAAGAATACAAACAACAGGCACACGTATAGCGCACACGAAACACGCACACGCACAACGTTTTGCTACGAAGAAATAAAGTGCGTGGTAAGAGTCATCATCTTGGCGCTTTTGAGTAGGGCTCTGCAACGTCCTTGCGTTTAATATCAGCAAAATGTTTTTTAAGGCCAACTAAGGAAATAGGCAATTTTTTTTTGTGGAAAACGCAATTTCACTTGAATTGCGTACAACGCATATGACGCAGGCAACCAGAAACGTAATCAATGCCCGGGCTGCTGCTGCTACGTATACTTGGGACGAGGTAAATGAATTACGCTGTTGGTGCTTGTGGCCAGGGTGAATGGCAACTTTTTTTTTTATGCAAAAATAAGGACTTCGTAATTGCCTCGTTGCAAGATAAATGCCAGAATGTTTTATATGAGTGTGTCTGTTTTTTTTTTCACATGAAATACTTGAATGAAATCTTTCTTTTTATCTGCAACCAGCACAAAAGAATTCAACGATGAAGACGCATCGTCGTGGCAAGTGAAGTCATGCCAGAGTATTGTATAGCTACCTGAAGGAATGAAACTCAGTTCTGAGTAATACCGTAAAATGCAAGGCTTTGTATGTTATATTAAGATGCATATAAAGGGTGTCTAAGAAGTCGATGACATTTTTCTTCGGGCACTACTTTTTTTTTGTGGCAAGCGTAAAGTACTAAATCTATGACAGCTGTCAGCAAACATTGAGCAATACAAGGTACACAATGTGAAAATTCTCTAACAAAATAGTAAAATTTTGCGGAAACGGTTAATTTGAGTCCACAGGCTCTGTAGTGCACACGGAAAGGAGTGGTTATCCCCGTTCTGCCAGTTTGGACGAAAAAATTTCGTAAAAAGGGCTCGTGTATGCAAACAATGTTGAAACCCTTTTAGGCGATATTATATTTCATCAATAACCTCCATGTCTCTTTTTCTTTATAATTCAATAAAAAGTCACAGAAATTTCAACAAAAAAATATGCGTGTTATTAAAAAATTAAAATGTCAGTGTCTTTTGGGACAACCTTTAGAATAAGTGACTCTAGTATAAAAAAAAAATCATAAACCATTTATGAATTCTACAAAACAATGGGTCTGCAAATACAAAGAGTCTGTATAAATTTGATTTTTATTTTTATTTTTATTTATTTTATTTTTTTATTTCTAGCTTGCTATTTCTATGCGAAAAATAATGCTTGAAACAAAAAAAGGTCACAATAAAATTGTTTAACATCAATTTGTATTATTCATGAATTGTTTACGATTTTTCTTATAGTCGTAGGAGCACGAATCATGATTAATATTTTGGTGCAGCAACAACAAACTCTGGATAATATTTTGAAATCATTTCCATTATTCACTCAAGTCGCTAAAGGTTATTTTCATTGCATCATGTCCAGGATGGTGAAGTAAAAAACAATGTTCCATCATTTATTGGTATGTAATGAAAAAATAAGTTATTATAAAAAATTTACTTTAAAATGTTATGAAAATATGAATACCAAATTTCATCATCAACATTTTTCACTTCAGATTAGCCAATTTTTGGAGTTAAAAGGTTAAAATGAAGAAAAAAAAATCCACAATTAATTGGAATGTATGGAAAAGATTAGTCATAATAAAAAATTTACTTACAATTTAATGAAAACAGGAATAATTTGAAGCTGTTATCAAATATCATCATCAACACTTTTTCACTTCACATTTTTTGGTGAACTTTGTCGTAGTGTAGCTTGTTAATGTTTTTACACTTTCAAATAAAATTCCGTTTTGACATTTTTTATTTCTGATTATTAGAGCGAAGCTCCCGTATAGTGGTTTCGATAAAAAAATGTTTGTGAGCTCAGATCTCAGCAATGGGTTGAATGATTTTAAAAATTTTTTTACTGAACAGTTCTTCGCTTCCAAACTTAGGTCGTGACGAAGCTTGAATTTTGAAATTTTATTTTTTTAAATCAGATTTCAGCAATAGATAAGCCTATTCTAAAATTTGTTTTACTGAACAGTTCTTCCCTTCTAAGCTTAGGTCGTGATGAAGGTCGAGTTTAAGAATTTAAAATCTTTTTCATTATTTTTTTAAAATTTAAATAAGTTATATTTAAAAATTTACAAAAACATTAGACAGGGCAAATCAGGTATCTATGGTTAACTACTTTGGAATAATTTTCGCGTGCTTTTCGAATGTTTTGATCAGAATTTTTATATAAAATTAATTTTAGCATCAACGTATATTTTTATTTTTATTATAATTTCAAGCCAACATTTTCTTTGAACATTCAAAACAAAATGCCGGTAAAAAGCACGTTGTGAATTTTCCAGATTTACCCAATTTTTCAGAACGCTTGCGTAAAATATGCTACAATTTTTATGCAAATGGGTAAATTTATTCTTTACACGCATATCACTCTACTGTTTAGCTTGAACATAAGCGATTAGCTTTGCTTACGCTTAGCGAATATTGCGACCTAGTACACAAAATCGTCAACGTTAACGCTTTTAACAACAAAAATTTTCTTCAAGTGTATCCTTTGAAGCCATGAAGCCATCTTATGAATCATTATTTGTATCATGCATTTGTTTAGAGCCCTTTAGGCCTTCTAAATTAAAGTCACTTCAAAATACGTGAATTTAAAATATTTTGAAAAATCCTTAACGCAATATTTTAATGAAATTCAGGTGACCACGAGGGGAACAGATTCATTATTCCCTCAAAAACACTGCACTATATAAATGTAAAAACAAGTGCCTTGTTAAAATTTCTTCGATGTCAACCCTTACACTTGAACACAGACCTTGTGGGAGAAAGAACAATGCACAGAAATATTTGCAAAAATATTTCCTGCCGTTTTGCCTTTGCCGAACATCTGAAACTTCAGAAAATGATTGAGCTAATACAGAAGTTTCCAGTTCTTAAAAGAAACGTGAAAAGATTTCTAGATCTTAAAGCCAGAAATAATGATTACCCAAAATATAAATCACTGTTTTTATTTTAGGGGGAAAGTTTGAAGAGAGATTAAATATGTTCACTGGAAAATTTTTGATCTACTTATGTTTAATGATTTTGCTTAAGACGTCGAGACTGTATCTTTTTAAAATAGGTTTTTCTTTTTAAAGATTTTGTAGAACTAATTTTTCCGAAGTTATATTTATATAGTGAGAATCAGACGTGATAAAAAAAAAATGAATTTAGGTCTTAATAAGCACCTTCAAATTATGCTTCGTTCGTTGAAAAATTTAAAATACTAAAAAATTTTAATAATTTCTCAACCCATATCTTGAGTTGGTGACAGAAAAAAAAGTCGTTTTGGAAATAACTATACACTCGGACTACTGAATGGCAAAAATCTTTTTTAGTAGAGAGTTCAGATTTGGGAAAACAGAAAAAGACAAAGTGGTTGTATTATTTGCCGTAAGTAAAAACAACTTAACTTGTAGATGGCTACATAGGAACTGATTTATTCTTTCTTTTAATACAAATATCTTACAAGAGCTTATTCATATATGAGCGAGGCAACTATATAGTTAACAAAAGCTATTACAATCTTTCTATTACATGCTTACATCAAATTCAAAGTCAGCATGAAAATCTTTAAAATGTGATGGAGTTTTTGAAACTCTTCCAGATCTTGTTACTACATTCTTTGTTACATCATTTTCATTGGTAACCCTTATAATATTTTGATCATTACCATTAACATCAATATTACTTTCTGAAACAACCATCGGTCCAGTTACATTTCTATTAATCTTACTAATACAATCATAATGATCAATAAGTCTTGCCTGGGAATGAAACTTAATATTTGTCTTTGATAAAAATATTCTACTTCTTCTGTATAATCTTCCCATTTCATCTTCAACAAGAAATGAATTGCCATTTAAACATTCACGAATCAATGCGGGTACCCAAATATCATCCTTTTTTAATAAAACCGTTTCGTTTACTGACACATTAGGTAGACCTTTAGCATTTTTATCATAGTAAAATTTTTGTTCCAATTTTCTAAATTCAAGTTTCTTTTTAATTTGTTCGTGATCTATATATTTCGGAACCAAGTTTGTGTTCGAGCAAGGTAGTGTCGTTTTCAAACTTCTTGAGAACATGAGTTGAGCAGGGGAATAGTTAATAAACTTAAGTGGTGTATTTCTATATTCCATCAAAGCCAATGAAATATCTTGATCACTCTCTGATTTTTTAATAATGTTTTTGCATATTGACACTGCTTTTTCAGCTAGACCATTACTTTTTGGGTATCTAGGACTAGAAGTTATATGGGTAAAACCATACTTCTTTGCAAAATCTTTAAACAAGTAACTATTAAATGGATTATTATCTGTTAGAAGAAATTCAGGGATGCCCAATCTTTCAAAAATGGCTTTGAAAATAGCTATCAACTCAGAAGCAGTTTTTGTTTTCAATTTTGCAATTTCAATCCAGTTAGTATAAGAATCCACTATGACCACATAGTTTTTATTAAAAATTTCAAAAATATCCGCAGACATTCGTTCCCACGGCCTATCTGCTACGGGATGTGGTCTTAATGGCTCCTTACAATTAGATTTTTGGAATTTCTGACATTGGTAGCATTTACTTATATACTCCTTTATGTCATTAGCCATCCCTGATCAGTAAAAATTTTGGCGAGCTTTCATGCATGTCTTCTCAACACCTTGGTGATCTAAATGCAGGCATTTCAGCATATCATTAATCAGCACCCTAGGAACTATGATTTTATTTCCCAAAAACAACACGGAGTCGGAAATAAATATATTATCTTTTATATTATGAAAATGTTTTAGCTCAGGACTTAAGGTCTTTTTACTTAGCTGGCCATGAGTTCGTAGAAACAAAATAATAAACCTTAGATAAAACGTAATCTTTTTGAATTTCCGACTTAAATTCATCTCTTCTATTGCCGGAAATTGACATGTTTTTTGAGAGTACATGAATAACATACAGCATTTCAGGGTCATCGTCTACATTGTCTTTCAAATATAAGCGAGACAGCGCATATAGTTAACAAAAGCTATTACAATCTTTCTATTACAGTGGTCAAGCCAAATACATACAAGCCAATACATCAAACACATACAATGAGATTGTATTTTTATGAAGAAATTAAAAAAAGAAATAATAATGCCATTTGAAATGGTATTTAATTTTACAAATAAAAATACTCCCCCCAACTTAGGAAACTAAGAAACTAGAAGAGTTTTCTGTTCTACGCAGTGTTTTGAAAATTGTCAAATAAATTTTTATCGGTTGCTTGTTTCTATTGCTTGGATTACTTTGCTGGTTGCTGTGTCGAGCAAGACCGAGAAGGAAAGTTCAAAAAATACTGCACATACAATCAAATGAAATAAGCTCAAGATGCGTATAGTGCCAGCCGAGCCGGTAGCTTAAAGCAACTGGCTAGTGTTTTTTAGCCCTCCTTCTCGGTTCGGTTCGGCACAACAACCAGCCGGCAGGCATCCAGACGAGCAGGCAGCTTAAAGCAACTGGCTGGCACTGTTCGCACTTTGAGCTTATTTCATATGATTGTATGTGCAGCGTTTTTCAGCTTTCCTTCTCGGTTCGGCTCAGCACGGCACAGCAACCAGCCATAAGGCCACGATGAAAGTGAACGCTTATGCCGAAGATTATTGTTGAAGCTGAAAAACACTTCATGTATAATCATATGGAACAAACTGAAAACGTTTACAATGCAAACTTATTACGAACTTAAAGCTACTTATTGATTGGTTTTCGGCACATTTGGTTCTCTGTCTCGCTCGCTCTCACAGTTTTCATTTTTGTTTTATTTTATTGTTTATTATGTTTTGTCGTTATGCATTTTATAGGATGATTTTCGGAGCTTATTTCTTCAATTTCGCTTGTTTACATGATCTTCGTTGTTTTTGTTTTATTTCTTTGATATTTTTTGTGCTGAACTTTCAATCATGCTTGTATTGATGTTAATATTTCGGGTTTAAGTCTACTTTAATAAATCTGCTGAATTTCAAGGGGTTGCTTGGGCCACAGGGAAGATAGTGGCCTTTTTTCAATACCATTATAATCTACAAAAGAAATGCTACCTTGTACACAATTGTATACAATTATAATTCTGTCATGCCTTGTACTAAGGAACTTTTTGAAATTTAAGCGGATTCATTAAACTAGACTTGTTCCATATTTCGTTTTGTGGTGCTTCTGAAGATTGTTTTCTGTACTTGTGTCTTCTATCTCGCCTGTTGACATAATTTTTGTTGTTATTACGTGCAGCAATCAATTGGATATTTTTTGCGGTAAACTTCCAGCCGTTGCTATGCTTTGCGTTTTCAAGTTGCTTTGAATGTATTTCTTATTGTTTTGATCTTTTGTTACTGATCATCATTTTGTGCGTGGAGTTAATAAAAAAATTAGATTTTGTCGCTATTTGCTACTTTCTTCTATTTCTTCTCCTACACTCGAATTTTTATTAAAAAATATGCACATAAATATAAACAATGCTTAAATTCATAAAAAGTTTAAACCGGCAGATAGATGCCCAGTGCTTGTAATGCGAATGGATTAAATTTTAGGGTGAGGTGAGGTAATGTGTACCGTGGGGTGATGTGTAACACGGCGATTTTTCGTACAAAATGTTGTCATATGAGTGAATGAACAACTGTGACATGTTATTTTTTGACAGCATCTAGTTTTTCGTAAGTGTTGCAAGTATGCAAATATACATTTTATTAGAGTCCTTAAAAAGCGTGAACAATTTTTGTCAATAAGTTTTTTTTAATTTACAAAAAATGGCATTTACATTAGATTTTAAAAGAGAGTAGATGCAAAATATGCTACTGTTTAATATCTTTAAATATAACGAAAGATTTTGCGTTTTTACATAGTGATAAAATACCAACAATGAAAAAAGTGACATACATTGGGGTGATGTGTAACACATCTCACACATTTTAATAACCATTGAAGAGGCAACAACGTCAAACTCTGAAATGCCATTCACATCAACGGTATCTGTTTATGCAATATTAAAAGAGATCGGCCGAATTCATACCTATTCAACCCCCCAGACCAAAATCGTGGTAGGAAGTCAATGAAAAGCTGTGTCCTAGCAACGCCACAGAAACGTTTACAGTTGCAGAAGATGGCAAAAAAAGACAAGAAAAATGCAAATGAAAACCAAACAAAGAAAGCTGCAGGTGCTCGACCCCGAAACCAGCGCTCTTCGTCGTCGTCCGAAGAAGATCGAGATTTTTGCATGATTTATTGTGATTTTTTGCCAAACGTTTAAATCAAAAAATTCGCTTGAGTGCAACAAATGCAAATGCCCTTTTTTTATTTTTTGTGAGCAATTTTATTTGTAAGAATTGTCACTCCGATATGGATCCTTCCGACAATTTTCATTTTAAATTTGTAATTTATTTGTTTTTAATCAATTAAATAATTCATATATTCTATTGCAGCTATCGATCAGTTCTTTTTTTATTTATTTTAACGTATATGTATGCATTGAGATTCAGACAGTTTAACGAGATATTGCTATTATTTCATAAAACCTTTGTCATAATACTTTTACTAAACATAAAACGGCGAAATAAACATAAAAAATTAAAGTTCCTGGCCTTCAAAGAAACTTTTTTTCGTGTTACACATCACCCTACCGAATTGGAAAAGACCAAAAAAGCCATATTTTAAATTTTTCAAAATATTCAACATAACACTTTTATTGAAGCAGTTAAAAACGTGTTACACATCACCCCACTTCAACCTACTTTATAACTTGGAACTGAACTTGAATATCGTATCCGTATGAAAACAGAAATTTCTAAAAACAAGTAAGCTCAAGAACAAAATACGCTCTATTTTGCATACATTTCCATTTTCATTGAAGTTCTTATCTATTTAAAATTTATGTGTATTTTCAAATTTAAATCTTATCATCATTCCCTTTGTTATATTTGTTGTTATTCTTCTTCTGTTATTAACTTAACAACCACTCTCTATCTCTCTATACTTCAAAGTTTGTCAGTTGGAAAAGTTTTCATAATGAAATCAACATAACAAATCTTCTATACAAAACTGGTTATTTTTATTGTTATTGAAGCAAAACTCAATGCTAACAAATATTGTCAAAATGATACTTAAATTATATCTACTTTTGCAATAACTGGAAATGAGTCCACTTTATGAATCGCCTTTTTCTAACAACACATAAAAAGGCGCATCATAAAAATATCCTTTTTTCTTCTTATTGCTTGTTGTTTATATGTTGTCGTTCCTTCCTATCTTTCTTGTGTCATTGTCATTATTTTATTAGATACTCTTTTAAGCCAACACACACACACACACGCACACACATACACACGTTGGTAAAAATTTTCTTGCCCTCTGCATAACCTTGTATATGTTGTGATTTTACATTCGTGCTGCTTAAGCTACCCCAACGCTGGATATATCCTGTTTAACCCTTGTTGGTTATAAAAAAAAAAAAAAATTAAAATACATTTGATTCAATTTCTCAAGCCAGTCAAGCAACGACTGTTGAGCACCCAAAAAAAAAAAAAAAAGAAAAACACAAAGAATCAACTTTAATATCATTTTGGGAAAACGTGGTAAAAAAGCACCATAAACGCACCCAAATGGGTAGACGAGTTAACTTTGGGTCTGTCGGTTTAAGGGTTGCACAAAAATATTGCTTTCGAGAAAAACAGTTGCTGCACAAAACAAACATTATGTTATTTTTATGGTCGATTTTATTTTATAATCCTTTATTATATTTCCATTTTGTGACTTCTACATCTTGTACGGCCTCTTCTCTTTCTTCTTCTTCGTCTTTCTTTGCTTCTTCTAGTTAATATTGCTTGTTTTATTTACTTTTAAAACGTGTGTCTTTATATTTTTTTTTCCTTTCTTTTCTGTATTTTAATGTTACATATTTGACAACGCAGACTACTTAATGTTTTTAATGTGTGTGTGTGTGTGTGTGTGTGTTAGCTTGTAGGTATGGTTGTGTGGGTGCTTTTCTGCTGTTTGTTTGGCTGTTGCTCGTTTATTTATTCTTAGCAAAACGTTTATCGTCGCTGTTAACAAATACGACCGACGTAGTCAAAAAGAATTCTAAAGCAAAGCGTTACCGTTTATTTTTATTTGTATTATAACACGTGTTGTTATTGTTGTCGCTGATGTTTGCTGTTATTGTTGTTGTTTTTGCTACTTTATATGCTCCTTTTTGTTTGCAGTGCTGCTATTATTTGAAATTTGGAGCTATATAAGGTTGTTATTGTTGGTTTGATATAAAATGCAAGTACATTGCTGTGTCGCAATGTTTAAGATCTTAAAATAATAATGTAAGAGAATTTTAAATTTTTTTTCGATATTATAAACTGCTAACAGCAAATTCTGTTACAAGAGGCAAAGAAAAATTCACGTGAATTGGCGTTTGAAAAGTTTAGGTCTGAAGAGCTTTTGAAAAATTTTCCACGAAATTTCGTTTAAAGAATTTGATTATAAATGAAAGTGCACCGTGGCGTATGAATGTCATTTAATAAAAAATCATATAAATCCAATATATAAAAGGCAAGCACATTGCTCTGCACCCAATATTGCTCAAACTGTAATTATTTTTTGCAATCAGCCTGAAAGTATGCACAGAAAATTCATGTGATACTTACCAGTGATGTGCTTGCCTTTTATGTAATTGCATACTTTCAGGCTGAACATTCTTTAGAACATTTTTCAGAACTCGGTCCGCGATCTGAAAGCCCTGCAAACTCCTGAAACTCTTGACACATTTATTCCTTTTTTGCTAATTAATCTCGAACTTTTCGAAGCGATATGCTTGGGTTAACTTCGAAAAAATGCTTAATCTCCAAATCGTCCTTTTTTTAAACACTTTCTCGTTTTGTTATTCCACTTCTATGCTTATTCCATTTCTAAACAAAACACTTGGATTTTTTTATGTATTTTGCTGCTTCAAGCAAGGATAGTTTGGTTTCCTTTTGGATGGCTGCAGAGAAACACCGTTTCAAAATGTTTTGCGAACGCGAGGCTTATCACGTTAAATTAGATTTTTTATTGAATATACTTGCGATTCACTACAGAATTTCACTGTGTGCAATTCACAATAAAGTAACGAATAATCATGTTACCAGTTTTTTTGATGCCTTCAATATTTTAGGCACAGTCTTCTTGAACACACTGAATAATATCACCCTCAAGCACTTGACTCAGCTCAAAGAAAGATGAGAGATATATTTTTAGGCGAAAGTGATAACCTAGGCTAATTTCAGAATAACCCAAACTTTTCTCCAAAAAATTGTATTTTTTCCAAAACATTTCTGTGCATACTTGATAACTGATACTTGTTACTAGATACTTGATAATTGATACTTCATACTAGATACTTGATACTTGATACTTGATACTTGATACTTGATACTTGATACTTGATACTTGATACTTGATACATGATACATGATACATGATACATGATACATGATACATGATACATGATACATGATACATGATACATGATACATGATACATGATACATGATACATGATACATGATACATGATACATGATACATGATACATGATACATGATACTTGATACTTGATACTTGATACTTGATACTTGATACTTGATACTTGATACTTGATACTTGATACTTGATACTTGATACTTGATACTTGATACTTGATACTTGATACTTGATACTTGATACTTGATACTTGATACTTGATACTTGATACTTGATACTTGATACTTGATACTTGATACTTGATACTTGATACTTGATACTTGATACTTGATACTTGATACTTGATACTTGATACTTGATACTTGATACTTGATACTTGATACTTGATACTTGATACTTGATACTTGATACTTGATACTTGATACTTGATACTTGATACTTGATACTTGATACTTGATACTTGATACTTGATACTTGATACTTGATACTTGATACTTGATACTTGATACTTGATACTTGATACTTGATACTTGATACTTGATACTTGATACTTGATACTTGATACTTGATACTTGATACTTGATACTTGATACTTGATACTTGATACTTGATACTTGATACTTGATACTTGATACTTGATACTTGATACTTGATACTTGATACTTGATACTTGATACTTGATACTTGATACTTGATACTTGATACTTGATACTTGATACTTGATACTTGATACTTGATACTTGATACTTAATACTTGATACTTGATACTTGATACTTGATACTTGATACTTGATACTTGATACTTGATACTTGATACTTGATACTTGATACTTGATACTTGATACTTGATACTTGATACTTGATACTTGATACTTGATACTTGATACTTGATACTTGATAGTTGATACTTGATACTTGATACTTGATACTTGATACTTGATACTTGATACTTGATACTTGATACTTGATACTTAATACTTGATACTTGATACTTGATACTTGATACTTGATACTTGATACTTGATACTTGATACTTGATACTTGATACTTGATACTTGATACTTGATACTTGATACTTGATACTTGATACTTGATACTTGATACTTGATACTTGATACTTGATACTTGATACTTGATACTTGATACTTGATACTTGATACTTGATACTTGATACTTGATACTTGATACTTGATACTTGATACTTGATACTTGATACTTGATACTTGATACTTGATACTTGATACTTGATACTTGATACTTGATACTTGATACTTGATACTTGATACTTGATACTTGATACTTGATACTTGATACTTGATACTTGATACTTGATACTTGATACTTGATACTTGATACTTGATACTTGATACTTGATACTTGATACTTGATACTTGATACTTGATACTTGATACTTGATACTTGATACTTGATACTTGATACTTGATACTTGATACTTGATACTTGATACTTGATACTTGATACTTGATACTTGATACTTGATACTTGATACTTGATACTTGATACTTGATACTTGATACTTGATACTTGATACTTGATATTTGATACTTGATACTTGATACTTGATACTTGATACTTGATATTTGATACTTGATACTTGATACTTGATACTTGAAACTTGATACTTGATACCTGATACTTGATACTTGATACTTGATACTTGATACTTGATACTTGATACTTGATACTTGATACTTGATACTTGATACTTAATACTTAATACTTGATAATTGATACTTGATACTTGATACTTGATACTTGATACTTGATACTTGATACTTGATACTTGATACTTGATACTTGATACTTGATACTTGATACTTGATACTTGATACTTGATACTTGATACTTGATACTTGATACTTGATACTTGATACTTGATACTTGATACTTGATACTTGATACTTGATACTTGATACTTGATACTTGATACTTGATACTTGATACTTGATACTTGATACTTGATACTTGATACTTGATACTTGATACTTGATACTTTATACTTTATACTTTATACTTGATACTTGATACTTGATACTTGATACTTGATACTTGATACTTGATACTTGATACTTGATACTTGATACTTGATACTTGATACTTGATACTTGATACTTGAAACTTGATACTTGATACCTGATACTTGACACTTGATACTTGATACTTGATACTTGATACTTGATACTTGATACTTGATAATTGATACTTGATACTTGATACTTGATACTTGATACTTGATACTTGATACTTGATACTTGATACTTGATACTTGATACTTGATACTTGATACTTGATACTTGATACTTGATACTTGATACTTGATACTTGATACTTGATACTTGATACTTGATACTTGATACTTGATACTTGATACTTGATACTTGATACTTGATACTTGATACTTGATACTTGATACTTGATACTTGATACTTGATACTTGATACTTGATACTTGATACTTGATACTTGATACTTGATACTTGATACTTGATACTTGATACTTGATACTTGATACTTGATACTCTATACTTGACACTAGACAATTGATACTTGATACTAGACAATTAATACTTGATTATCAACATTATTTTTTTTTAAGTCCAAGCAAGTTTTAAATATTTGGCTATATGGCAAGAGCTCTTGGGAGGTCCTATGTACCATTACTTCTTAGAATCATGATTTCACATTAATTTTTTCAGCTATTTTCAAAATAGATTTCCAGCAATATTATCCCAACTAACCCAATTTTTTTCATTTCAATCACAATATTTTCTTTATCTTCAGTTTATGCTTATTTCACTTTGTAGTAGCAAAGCCAAAATATTTTCCTCAATTGGAAAAACTTTTTGAACTATCCTAACGAACAACATTAACTGGGTTAACTTCAACCTATTTTCTTACACTTTGCCTTTAGTCACAACAATTTACCATTCAGTCAATGTTTTTCTTTTGGCTTTCTTCACTACATCTTCATCTTTCTCAAATGCTGTCTGCGACTTATTCTTAACTTTCAACCTTTTAATGTCTTCTTTTATTTCTTCAGTTGATGCTTTGTTATTTGAGCTTTAGACAGTTGTTCGGTGCACGAATTGAGGTGAGTTAGTTTTGAAGCTGCTTTAGGCTCAATTATGTTTGTTTTTCCTTAACTACTCACTGCTCCAACTTAGTCTGTCCTCTTCTTGACTTGACAAGCTGCCAAAAGCCATATTTTTTGTTTTTCTTACTTTATTTTTCTTGACTAGCTTTACTCGACATTGTTTGACGTCTACTTTTTCTTCTTGTTCTTATTATCTATTGCTTTTCTTTTGCTTCTACGTTTTTCGTCTGCTGTCTAGTGTTATTTCGTCTTGAAACAACACTCAAGGGTTTATTATTACTTATGACTTTTGTTGCTGTTCTTATTCTGCTATTTATATGACTCGTATGTGCGTCATGGTTGCTTAAGTTCCTAATGAAACCACCAAGACAAGCAACCGCCTAATTTTTAACCCTCCTCATCCTCCAAGTTTATGTAAATATTTCAAATGTTTGCCCTGGTAGTCATATGTTGTTTGTTTGTGGCTTCTCCTATAGCTTCTTTCATGCATGGCTGTTTCCTGAAGTACGTGTTAAGTGCGCATATTGCATACTTTTCGATTAGTTGGATGAAGTTGGTGATGTATAAGATTTACAAATCTGAGGACAGGTAAATATTAGTTTTTTTTTTTTTTTTGGCTTTTATCATTGAGTTTGTAGCTAATGTCAACAGATTTGCTTTCCTTCAAGATTTTCCCATCTAGTACAACGACGTGAATACCCAAAGACCCAAGAGGCATAAAGGGGGTGGATATGAACTCCATACCTCTTGGGTATTTGATCTAAGTTAAGTTTGAGTGATGCACATGGGTAGTTTTATGCTTTGTGCAAAAATATGTCTATTATTCCTGTTTGTTTTTGCTAAAAGATGTGGTTTTATTGTCATGACTTGAGAGACTGTTCCTAGCAGATTGTTATGTCAAATGTGAAGAGCTTACCGTGAAATTCTTATGTACATAAAGTTAACTTTACCACTTTTGATTTATTATTAAAAAATTGTATTATGTTATATTTTACATTGGCAAAGAATACTGCTTATGGTAAAATAATTTTGTATGTGTTTTTCTTTAATGTGATTTTAGCTTCAGTATTTTCGTTTTTCCAGAAATTCGAATATTGTGCTGTGATGTGCTCAAGTTGTGCTGCAATGTACCGTAGAAGAATAAAAAAATCAAAAATTTTTTTTTGAAGTATACCCTGATTCTTTTTGTCGCAAAAACATAAGTTATGCGGTCACCTGCGAAAATTTACACAGGATATGCTTTTATGAACCATTAGAGGCAAGGTTTATTTCAATTTCAACTTAATATAAAGTTGTATTCTTTTTAAGAAAATCTTCACATTTAATTCTCAAGTCTTACGGCACATTGCAGCACAATTCGAGCACAACACAGCACAATTTCAAAATTTCCAATTTCAAAATTTAAAACTCAAAAATGTTTGACATGAAAAATCTTTACCACTTCATAAGTAATATTGATAAGGTGAAATGTGTAGAGGTTTTGTACAGTGATAGTACTTGAAAATAAGCATCTTGGGTCATCAATGCCTTAGTTTCAAAGCTTAATAAATACTTTTATATCTATACTCTAGTATTTTAGACTAATTCTGCATTTAAGCTCGTTTTAACTGATACTTAAAGAAGAATTTTTTATATAATAAAAAATGGCAAGTCGTCCTGAGGCTCGAGTGCTAAAAATTGCATTAAATTGAATATTTTTTGAGTGCACACTTAAACTCGCGTTATCCGTCAACTTGAGCAACGTTCTCACGCGCTGATTGTAAAATATGCGCAATCGGGTTGACAACACTGCAGCATACTTCAATGTCATGTCATATTAAGAACGACAAAATGTTATATAAAGCGTAATAAAATAAATAAAAAAAAAAAAAATAACAGGCATGCCTGACAAATCATAAAAAATCGTGTATTGCCTGGCGATGCAATTTAATTTAATTCATATTTCAGTGTTGCATTTTATGCCCATCTTAGGGGGTTAAATAATATTGTTGCTGTGGTTGTGTAAGTAAGTAATTGTTTTTGTTAGTATTGTTGTTGTTGTTGTGGCTGTTGTGCGTTTGTTATAAACATGCTTGTCGCCAGCACTGTTATCGATGCTTGAATGCGATGTGCTGTGATGTGATGTGATGTGATGATGAGCGAAGCAGGCAATTTAGAAGAATTATTATTTAAAAACAAAATTGCAGCAATCAAAAAGAACAACAACAGCAAGAACAACAACAACAATGGCAAAGCATAAATATGTCTTATTCCGTAAGTCGTTATATTCACATAATTCATTTTTTATTGCGTGCATACTTTTTTTTATTATTCACGCGTTCAAAGTCATGAAATGCGTTTTTAATTGAAGTCAAGCAGTAAAGTTGAATCACAGTTTAGAAAAAAGAATTAAAAAGAATTATGAAGGCAAGTAGGCTTTAATTTATTGATGAAATTTGTTCGTTTGGGAGTATCGTCTTGATAGCACTTAAAAAATATTAATCAATAGTTTCTATGAAAACGAAAATTTAGAGAAAAATTAGATTAGAAGTTTCTTTTTTTTTCATTGTCGTGTTTAATTTTGTCTCAATAAGTATTGGTAAAAATAACTTGGTGCATTGAAAACCAAAAAAAAAATAAATAAATTTAATTTTTTTAAAAAAAGATATTAAATTAAGGATTTTTTGTTAAAGAAATTTGGACAGCTCAATACTCGTATATCTTTGCTTGCAAAGATGAAGTAACAAATTTGTTTGGGTCGGTATTCAATGCAATCAATTCTTGAAAATTTTCACGTTATATGTTTCGTTCGAATAACTACGATGTCTAGAAAAAATTTATTAAGAATGGATTAGAATTTCCGTATCCAGATAATTCTACGGATGAAGAGCTTCTGCCATTCTAAGAATCCATACGAGATAGTAGCAAAATTGAAGAAATAGGTCTATAGGAATATGTTTCAAATGAGAGTGCTCATTTATTAAGTTGCTTTAACTTTACTTGGTGATCGGAGAATAGGCCACCAAACTGAATTTTGTTTTTTGAACGGTATATAATACCTTGCATGATCGGTGGAAATGCTGCACCAATTCAGCTAAATAGATTTATGTAAAAGAATGCATCTAAAGGCGATTGTCGGCATTCATACGTTCACATGAGGTGTCCACGTGCTTCTGGCGTCCACGTTCTTAAGCGAATCCAACGAACTGTCTGTCCAGAGCTAATGTATCAGGTGAATATGGTGGTTAATCTATGATATTTGTTGAATTTTTGGCAAGAAAATCATTCACAATAATAGCATTGTGAGATGGTGCGTTTCTTTCCATGGCTTTTTTATACGAATTCGTTCTCTCAAACGCTGCACAACGCTAAGATAATATTATTTATTTAACGTCCCAACTTCAGGCAAGAATTTCATGTGTACGACACCGAGATAATCAAAGAAAACAGTCAACATTACGCTGTCTTTTTAACGAACTTGGCGGGTTTTTTTCTGTTTCGTACCCTATTTGAAGGGCTTCCAAAATTTGAACTTAAAATAAAAAAATCTAAAACATTCATTATATTTAAAATTTTTGTTCTTTTTAAATATGAATATGAATATGAATATGAATATGAATATGAATATGAATATGAATATGAATATGAATATGAATATGAATATGAATATGAATATGAATATGAATATGAATATGAATATGAATATGAATATGAATATGAATATGAATATGAATATGAATATGAATATGAATTAGATGAATATGAATATGAATTAGATGAATATGAATATGAATTAGATGAATATGAATATGAATTAGATGAATATGAATATGAATTAGATGAATATGAATATGAATTAGATGAATATGAATATGAATTAGATGAATATGAATATGAATATGAATATGAATATGAATATGAATATGAATATGAATATGAATATGAATATGAATATGAATATGAATATGATTATGAATATGAATATGAATATGAATATGATTATGAATATGAATATGAATATGAATATGAATATGAATATGAATATGAATATGAATATGAATATGAATATGAATATGAATATGAATATGAATATGAATATAAATATGAATATGAATATGAATATGAATATGAATATGAATATGAATATAAATATGAATATGAATATGAATATGAATATGAATATGAATATGAATATGAATATGAATATGAATATGAATATGAATATGAATATGAATATGAATATGAATATGAATATGAATATGAATATGAATATGAATATGAATATGAATATGAATATGAATATGAATATGAATATGAATATGAATATGAATATGAATATGAATATGAATATGAATATGAATATGAATATGAATATGAATATGAATATGAATATGAATATGAATATGAATATGAATATGAATATGAATATGAATATGAATATGAATATGAATATGAATATGAATATGAATATGAATATGAATATGAATATGAATATGAATATGAATATGAATATGAATATGAATATGAATATGAATATGAATATGAATATGAATATGAATATGAATATGAATATGAATATGAATATGAATATGAATATGAATATGAATATGAATATGAATATGAATATGAATATGAATATGAATATGAATATGAATATGAATATGAATATGAATATGAATATGAATATGAATATGAATATGAATATGAATATGAATATGAATATGAATATGAATATGAATATGAATATGAATATGAATATGAATATGAATATGAATATGAATATGAATATGAATTAGATGAATATGAATATGAATTAGATGAATATGAATATGAATTAGATGAATATGAATATGAATATGAATATGAATATGAATATGAATATGAATATGAATATGAATATGAATATGAATATGAATATGAATATGAATATGAATATGAATATGAATATGAATATGAATATGAATATGAATATGAATATGAATATGAATATGAATATGAATATGAATATGAATATGATTATGAATATGAATATGAATATGAATATGAATATGAATATGAATATGAATATGAATATGAATATGAATATGAATATGAATATGAATATGAATATGAATATGAATATGAATATGAATATGAATATGAATATGAATATGAATATGAATATGAATATGAATATGAATATGAATATGAATATGAATATGAATATGAATATGAATATGAATATGAATATGAATATGAATATGAATATGAATATGAATATGAATATGAATATGAATATGAATATGAATATGAATATGAATATGAATATGAATATGAATATGAATATGAATATGAATATGAATATGAATATGAATATGAATATGAATATGAATATGAATATGAATATGAATATGAATATGAATATGAATATGAATATGAATATGAATATGAATATGAATATTCATATTCATATTCATATTCATATTCATATTCATATTCATATTCATATTCATATTGACAACTTGCTAATATCTTTGAAGTTAAGAGTTGCCAACTTTACTTTTTGGAATAAGAATATTTTTACGATATTTTATAAAAATTATATATGCTTGACAGGTGTATTGTGAATTCTTCTAACAATGTTGAATTTTTGGTGAAGGTGTAAACTATATTCGTTTTATGTCATAAAAACCCAACCACGTAGTTTAAATAGTTAATACCTAAATATTAAAAGCAAGAAGATTTTTCATCATTTTTCACTGTGAGAGACTTATTCAACCCTTATATGCAAACCCTAATTGATGAAAACTTAACAAAAATTTTAATGGTTCGTAATGGTTTTAAAAAAAAACATCTAAAAATTTTTTTTTACTCAAATTATATTTTTTTTATTTCGTAAGATTTTTAGAATGGCGTTTAGAATGGAGTGGCTGCTACGTTAAATAAAACAATCTCAAAATAAACTCTGTTTTCACACATATACTGAACTTAAACTTTAACCAAACTAATGGAGTTTTAATCATATCGTTTTTATCGCTGCCAATCAAACAGAATTTATTAAACATCACACACAAAGAGACAACAAAACTCTTGAAAAAAACTGGAAAAACGACCCAAGTTGGTACCACTTTATGAGTGACTAAATAAAGGGCAAAAATAATAAAACGAAAAATATTAAGAAAACCAAAAATAAACCAGAAAGATCAACGAGTTTTGTATATAATATTGAGGCGAAGGTTAAATTAACAAAGATATTAATAAAAAAAAAAAAAAATGGGCATACAAAAGACACGAACCAATGTTATGAGAAGCAAATTCACATAAAATGCGATTTTAAATGCGACATGATGAAAATTATGAAAACGCAAAGAGTGGAATCGAAACCGCAGCAAAGATTTAATAAAGGGAATAAAACTCATTTAAATGAAAACAAGTTATAAAGAGGGGGATATCGAATCACCACGAAACAGCAGGCAGAGAAGCAACCAACAGCGAGAGCAAGATAGCAGCACAAAGATGAGATGCAATAGTATAAAAGGGATAAAAGACAATTTTGCGACAATTCAATGGTTTAATGATGGGAGTTTTTTTTTTTTTGTTTTCTTCTTATTAAAAAGGTACTTAAGTACCGAGAATGAGCATTCGGTAGGTTTGGCTTTTAAGTACAGCATGAGAAAAATTATCATTAGCCGAGATAAAAGTTGATGATGAACAGAGATTATTAATTATGCACAAAAGAGGGCTGGTAAAGGCGCGAAATGATGAAATTACATGAAGCTTAAATGTTGCGTAAAAAAAAAAAAAATTAAAAAAATAAGAAACCCAATTAAAGCATATTAAAAATTATTAAAATCATCTTTTTTAATAAAATTTCATCAACCTGCCTCATTCAGGTTGTTGTAATGGAGCTCAAAGTCCGGTTTTTGTATCGATCGTTCGATTGATAGCAACCAAGACATTCCAAAGCAACGCACATGCGCAGACATCGTTGATGCAGTTGATGCATCCAACAACGCACAGCAACGCGAAAGCAACAGCAGAAGCTAATTTCAACAGCAACAATGTGATGACTACAACAGGCTAAACAACGACAACCAAAAGAACAAAAACAACAACATCAACAGCACAAAGCGGTGATGCTGAAGAAAACTAAAACTGGTTAGCTGGTCGAGTGATTCAATTGAGAAGGTTTTCTTAACTGCCACAATTCGATTCAACTGCAGGGAAGTTGAAACCAAACACAGCTGCTGCGACTGGCAGAGCGCTGATCGCAGTGTTGCGCATGCGCAGCTGATGTTGTCGTTTATAATACGCTCGATTACACTTTCTCAATTTTGTCTCGAATTAATATATAAGACAGCATAAATCAGAACGAAAAAAAAAACAAGCTGCAACATCATGAACAGCAACATCATGAACAACAACAACCACAACAAGCTAAAGCAGATCGATTTTCATGATCAGCCAGAGGAGTAGTAGAAGGAAGAAAGAAGCAGTAAAATTTTCAATTTTAATGTGTTGCTGTTGTTATTACTATGCTGGTGGTTATATTTAATGCTTTGGCTGTGTCTTGATCAAACAACATTTTAGGTCAATAAAAAAAATTGTTACTTTCGTCCGAAGGTGCAGCTAGTAAAGCGCAAATGAAATAAAATTAAATGCAATGAATTGAATTGCAACGCATTCGTATTATTCGCACTGCGCATGCGCAACCAAGCAGCCAGATTTCGAATTGCTTGTTCTCAATCGAATCGCGAGGCAGTCAGTAGTTTAATAAAGGAAACAGTAAGTAAAAATTCAGCAGCAACAGTCGGTAAAAGCTAAAACAGTTGAGCATCGATGGATCGATCGTTGCAGTTGCAACAGTAGACAACATCATCAATTTTGCGTTACGTGTAGGTTTGTTTTAGTTACTCGTAAAATGAAAATACTAAAATTGGTACCTTCAATGATGCTGTTGTAGAGGATTAAATAAAAGTGCAAATATGGCTAAAATATCGTGCTTTTGTCGTCGTCGTCGCCGTCTTAAGACGCGTTTTATTTCAGGTTTTTGGCTCACTCAAACCGTGATTTTCTTTACCTTTACTTTAGTTAAACCAACTCGTTGTCTTAAGTGGCAGTTTATTTAAGGGGAAAAAAGGGAAAAATATTTTTCATTTTTTTTTTTATTGTATTTGCTTTATTGTTGTTATGTATAAATATGTTGTAATAAAAAACCGTTATAATAATTTTATTATTTAGATAAAGACTTTAATTAAATGGATTATTAAAGACATTTTGAGCGAATTTAGAATGCCTTATATTAACAATTTTTAGACTATTTCAGTGGTTAATGTATATTGACGAGTAATCACGTATGTTCGGCACCGCACAGTTTGAAAACAGCAGGCGCTATTTCAATAATTTTTTTCTATTGGATAACTATGGTACCCAGTTGGGACATAGGCTGTGTTAAATTTGCCACGCCCTCTTTCGACGTCCAATAAATACGAAACATATAAAATAGCAAGAAATACTCAAGAGATTTAGAGGAAAAACCCCCAATCGATGTTATTTTATTAAGAAACCAAAAGTTATTCGAAATTGAGCACCACCTGCCACACCTACTATTGTGAAAGACAAAATAAGAAGTGAATGACAATCGATTTGAACAAAATACGAGTCAAACAATTCTAAGTGCATTTAGATGACTAAGAACTATAATAAATAACGCAACGCTCACAATATTGTAAAATATAGCAATACGAGCAAGGCTCAATCAATTTGAATTAAAATAGATATCAACTATTTTTGCGTTTCATTTCAATTAATAATAACTAACACATAGTTTGCCAGGTCTGCCTGTCCCACTTACTAACTAAGGTGGCCATAACAACCCGTGTTCGGGTTTCGGCTGACCTCATCAGCTTTCGCCAGGCGCCTCTGCTTTGCGCGCGCTTTCTCCAATCGGATACACCAAGTGCGGTTAGGGCTTCCTCGGCCTGTTACCGAACCAATCACCGATAACCGAAGCGATTACCGAACTAATCAAGTCGTTGGATAGCAACTCGAACCTCTTCATGGCAAGGTGGTGGTACTTCCACTCCGTCATCGTTAATTGGTGGTGCTAAACTGCTTTTTCCATGGGCGGCATTTATGGAATCGTCGCCAGTAATCTAAGTAGATCTAAGAAATTCTGTCTCCACAATCTCAGCGCACACTTCGTATCTGTAACTAATTAGACTAGAATCCGTCGATGTCTCGTTTGCGGCGCGCTCCGCTTAACCTGTTGCACCACCGTCTATTTTTATTATTTTTTTCAGCCAGAAAAAAAAACAAAAAACTTTTGAATTAAAAATGTTCATTTATGAGAAAACAAGTTCGTTTCCTACAAGCGAAGTTTTACGTTACAACAAATAAATTTTTCATTTGTCGCAATCGCATGCGTTTATGGCAAACAAAATGCATTTCCTGCAACTAAATAACCCGTTCCACGCAACTGTTGAAACGATTGCAAAAAACTTTTTCAAGCACGTTAAACGAAGTTCGTTTGCGGCAAACTGGCGATAAACTTTTTTTTTTTTTTTTGCGTGTACTGACAAATGTATATTTTTTCCTCTTAAAAATATAAACTTTTATCAAATATCACTTCATGCAATACCAGAATAGTAAGCTTTTTGCAGCAAAATTCCGGAGATCTCACACTAGAGATTTTGCCATACTTGTACTGAGTTCTAAGAGTTTGCGAGTGATTGATTATCTCAAAATTCAAACTCAAAACATGTTAAAGAGTTCTCTAAGAACAGTTTGCATTTGCTAAGAACAGTTGTGTAAAAGGATCCTTGTTTGACGGAAACTTAATATTAAAGGCTATAAAAAAAAGGGACATATGCAACAATCTTGCATAATTTCTCCATTTGTTAACAGGTCAAACGCCTGCCGCATACCTTCGGAATCTTGCGAAAACCAACAAATCACTGCTTAGAAATTCATGAAACAGGCTGGCGGAACACTTGTTAAACAAGGGCCTTAAGTAGACGCTTTATTATGCTAAGCTATGCCTCCCAAAAAAAAAGCGACTAGCTAGTTACTTAAGGCTTGTTCTTAATGGATATTACTTTGTGACCTTATGCTCAGGCTCCCCACCACTCTGAAACATACACATACACATGCATGCCTTTGTCGGTAGTGACGCAATATGTGCGTTTTAGTTGGCGTTTACGTTTAGTTTTTATTTGCTTTGCAATGCCGACTGTTGACTAAAATGACTGCTTGACTAAATGTTTGACTGTCTGTCGGATTGACTGACTATATGACTGACTGGCTGTTTGACTAAGCCAACATGTCAACAGCTACGCAGTATTCCACTTCAACTTCTTTTCCAGGTCAAACAAGAACTAAAGAAGATCATAAATCATGTTTATGCCACGCAACAACAACTCGAAATGTAGCAGTGGCTGCGTTGAAGAATTGGCAAAAGCAGGGCAACCATCCAAACAGTTGTTGTTAATGCCGATGTTGTTGTTGTGTACGTGTAGCAGGAACAGAGGTGGTGGTGGTAGTGGTGGTGATGGTCGAAGAGGTTGTTGCCTGTAGGTTGAGGCATTCAAAGTCACTAGTCACTACCTTGTACAAATCTTAAGAATGCGGAATAGAGTGCTTGCAGCAGCAGTAGCAGCCAACAATATTAACTTCAGCAACATGAACAACATCAGCGGCAGCAACTTGTACGTTGCGTAGGTAGCGGGTTGCCAAGAGCGTATAATTTCACCAAATGATATTTCATGCTTTTGGGTATCTACAATTTTACTCAAGTATGTCTGTCTGTCTGACAGTTTTTTCACTTTTCTGCGTTAATGCGTAGGCAGCATAAATTTCTGCTGTTGTTGTCGTTATTCTTGTTGTTGTTGTTGTTGTTTCTAGAAAACCTCGTCGTTCAAAACCATCCGCGATGGATGAAAAGAAATTCTGTGCTGCATGCAAAATAAAATAAATAGTCTCTTTCAAAATTATTACCATTCTTTGCCTGAAAATATATTTATTTCCACCACTTTAGAAGGTGTTTGAATACTTTATAGTCAAGGACGATCCTTGTAATTGCAGTGATGAGTTTTTTTTCCTCTGTTCTCTGTTCCCTGTTTGGCTTTATCAGCAAAGTGTCTTTGAAGAAGTCACACAAAAAAAAACACAAACACTTATCTTCATATAATTTTATAACTTTTTGAGTTGTGTTATTTTTATTCGTTTTTATTTTTAAAAATAGTTTGATTTATTTTTAATGTTATCATCATTAAATTTGTTGGTGCCTTTTTGATGGCTGGAAAATGAAGAATTTTTTAATTAAAATTATGTGAGAAATTATTTTATGGCTTTGCAGTCAGCATCATCATATTTGCTAGATTTTGAGAATTTTCATTAGTGATACTTAAAAAGCAAAATTTTATAGCATTCTGAGCTTACGACATATTCGAATGTTTTCGGGTATATTTGATAAAATATTTATGGTTTTTAGTTTATATAATTATCAGTTCGTTTCTGGAAAAACATTTTCTCCGGTCATTAGTGGTTCAAAGTTTTGAATCAGTTTTTGCAGTGAAAACTTCTTTAGGCGCGTTGACCACTTTTTGGTAGAGAGAAAAACTATAGATTCGCGATATCATCACTCTGTTAGCGATATCATCACGCTTTTAGCTGTACATTTCTGTTGCATTGCACAGCTATACTTATGCCGTGGTTATGCCAGGCAAACAATGTTGGTGAGCTTTTTTTTTATTACACCGAGAAAAAAAGCTATTGGTAAATCACCTAAGTCGGCTTGGGTGAAGAGAATTGTATGGGAATTATAAACTTATGCTTATTCACCTAAGCAATTTATTGTTTAATACATTGCTTTTAAAGCACATACTTCGATACCTTGCCAAAAAAAGTATTTGATTTCCCTAAGCCCAAAATCCAAAACCACAAAATTAAAAAACAATTATTACAACAATTAAACAATTATACAGCAGCCTTGCTGTCGTTTGCTGACATAACTGCAGCTACGTTAATTCACCTAAGCAATTTATTGTTTAATACATTGCTTTGAAAGCACATACATCGATACCCTGCCAAAAAAAATATTTGATTCACAGATGTTAACAGATGCAGTATGTCGCAGTATTCTGTTATAGCTGCAGCATAGCTTCAGTTGTAATTAATATTGAATAAATCACTCCGCGTAACGTACAAGTTTGGCTCAATGCGTAGCGTAGTGTCTTCATACACAGTGGTATCGGGTTGGTGTGGGTTCGAATCTCAACGGAATGCGAAGCTAAGTAAAGTTTTTGTATTTGATATTTAATTTAATTTAATTTAATGTTCTTGTTATAATAGACGCCAATCAGCCGAGAAGTCATTACTTTCCAAGAAAAAAACGGTGTTCATAAAAGAAAAATTTGTGTTGTTGCCGATTTCAGTCAAGCAAATCACAGAACGAGAGGCGGCAGCTTCAAAAAAAAGGAAAATAAAAAACCAAAACCTGAAAAAAAGTTATATTTTTAAAATTCAATTTTTTTTTTTTAAGAAGTTGTGTATAAAAAATTACCAAATACTTGGTTAATTGATCACCCAATAAAAATTGGCAAGTCAAAACTTAGGCGTTTTGATGAAGTACTTGGGTGACTGAAAACTGCCAAAGCCATCTTATAAATTATACTAGGGTTTTTTTCAATTTAACATAAGGTTTTTCCCGGTGTACCGAGGCGATTACCAACCGATTACCGAACCAATTACCGATTACCGAAGCGATTACCAGCCGATTACCGAACCAATTACCGATTACAGATGCAATTACTATCCGATTAAAGAGCCAATCACCGATAGCCGAAACGATTACCGAACTAATTACCGATTACTGAAACGATTACCAACCGATTACTCAACCAATTACCAATAACCGAAGCGATTACCATCCGATTACCGAACTAATTACCGATTATCGAAGCGTTTACAGAACCAATTACCGATTACCGAAGCGAATACCAACCAACAACCGAACCAATTACCGATAACCGAAGCAATTACCAACCGATTACCTTACCAATTGCCGATGACCGAACCAATTACCGACTGCCGAAGTGATTACCAACCGATTACGGAACCGATTACCGAGCCAATTACCAATTATCGAAGTGATTAGCAACCGATTACGTTACCAATTACCGATCACCGAGGCGATTACCGAAGCGATAAATAAGCAATTACCGAAGTGATTACTAACCGGTTACCGAAGTGAATACCAACCGATTACCAATTACCGAAGCAATTAACAACCCATTACCAATCACCGAAGCAATTACCAACCCATTACCAATTACCGAAGCGATTACGAACTGATTACCTAGCCAATTACCGATTAACCAACCAAAGTAATTGTGTTACAAATAAAGGGTGGGTTGGAAACAAACATAACTAGTGTTATTCAAGGAATTCCGGTCGATATGCTCGAAATGTTGTTGAAAATTGGACCCACAGGTTGGACCATTTAAGAGTTAGTCATGGGCAATATTTGAAGGAAATAATTTTTAAACATTAAGTTGTAGGAACCGAACTATCATTCCAAATAAAGATTTACATCAATACATTGATTTTTATGTATTTTATTCAGAAAACAAAGTAGGAAGTTCTTATTGGATCACCCTTTATATTATGTATAAACATTAAAAAATAGCCGTTTAACATTCAATAACGCCTAAATTGATGAATACTTTAAAAAAAATTGTAGAACGTGTCTGATTTGCCGGCTCTAGCTACTTCGAAAATTCATAACAACTGTTATTTCATAGCTTTACGATTTCACTTCGGTCGGCAGTTCCCCCACGGCCGACTTTTTTTTAAATATAATAGTTTTTAAACAATACAGAAATATTTTTATTAAAATGACAGAGCTACCAAAGATAGTTTGCATATCATGCCCACATCTGACAGAATTCTGAAGACCTCTAAAGTTATGAAGACAGTGTTCCTTACTAAAAAAGGCAATGCCTCTCATGAATAAAACGTGAACAATTGCTTTTGCTTAAAATTTTCAAGAAAATACTTAAGTATAATATCTATTAAAGCTTAAGCAATTGTTTTCTTCTTTAAACCATTCTTATTTGCTAAGCCAAGGGTATTTTGATGATCTTTTTTGACGTAGAATTACAAAATTTTTTAAGCACTTGCAACTTTTTGTTCACTTTTTGGATTTTGGATAAAATATATGCCAAAGTATCAGTTACATGACGAATGAAAGGAATATAATTCCTTTTGTCACTTCTTTAATAAAGGCACAAAATAGCGGAATCTAATAAGAAAAATTCACATTTTCGTATGAGAAAAATGCATAAATGGATTCAGTAGCTTCTTATGTTATTATTTTTGTTGGTTTGGTTCGTGCCGAAATCACGTAAGCGATATCGTGCGTTTGTTGAAACGAATGATTTTACGAATATTTCTCAGTTACTTCTTGAGTTGTTTTTGTTGTTATTAGTATGTGTTCCTATTTTTTTTTTTTATTAGACTTAATATCTCGACCACAATTTGGCCTCTACTACAAGAAGGTTCGAGGCCAAATTGTGGTCGAGATATTAAGTCTAATAAAAAAAAAATTGTATTATATTGTACTCAAACACCAAAAAGGTTATACAGCGGTGACTTGATAAGGTCGGATAAATAACTAGACTTGGTAGCAGAGCAGTTTATAAACTGACTCATATTAAATCATATTTAATATATAGGATCTCTTCATCCTAACCGAAAACTTAACGGATCATTGTTGTTTCAGATACCAAGTTTAAATGAGAGGAGGAGAGCTACATTAAAAGCGTGAAGTGCCAAAGAGGGAAAAGTATTTAATTAATAAAAGTTATTAATCTGAGTGTCTGAGAACACAGTCTTTTTGACTTGTTTGACACCAAACATCGTAATGTATGTGTTTGCTGTGGTATACATACTAAAGTTACCACTGATATTTGTTTAAAAGCTATGAACATTATTAATCAATATGACCTATGATTACTTTGTTCATTCATTTAGAGTTTCTCGGGACAGTTCTGTACTGAAGCGAAATGTCCCTGTAAATTATTTTTATAATTCTGGATATAGAAGTGTGTGATAAAAAAAGACTATTGTATGAAGAAACATAAAAAATTGCTGCAGAATTGAAAACAGGCATGGTTAGTGCAGCGCTGTAACGCAATAGCGCAAAAATATGAAGAGCCAAAGAGGAAAAAGTAATGATATCAATAAAAGCCATTAGTCTGAGTAGCTGAGAACACAATCCTATTGACTTGTTTAAGACCAAACATCGTAATGGATATGTTTGCTGTGGTGTACATACTGGAGTCACCATAGATTTTTGTATTTATATATAAATTATTTTATACTATGGGAAAAATATTAAAAAATTTTAAAAAATATCTGTGGAGTTTACTACAGGCATAGTTAGCGCAGCGCTACGTAGCGTTGTTGAGTTAATGCATTTAACTGCATTACTGTGCTGATACATGCGTTTGAATAAAAGTAACGCAATAGTGCAGTTATACAAATTGTTTCTTGCTAGTTCTTCTTTTTTTTTCAGTCGTTCGACTTCAATTTCAACAAAAGTGAAAGCAAACTTGAATCCAACTTTAAACATTAAAATTCGCTACTGCGCTAGCACACTTGTTTTAATAAGTGTAACTCAATAGCGCACTAATATGATGTGTTTGTTTTTTGCTCGTTTTTATTTATTTGTTCAGTCGAACGAGTTAGATTTCAAAAGTGGAGGCAAACTTTTAGCCCCAATTCAAACTTTCGATATGTTTTGTAGATCAGAAACGTGTATCTATCTATTTGATTGCTAGTACCAGTCAAAGTCTTACACCCGAACAACGTTTACAAATCGGGGAAATTTATTTCCAAAATTCGTGTTCTGGGCGGGAAACTTATAGAGACTTCATATACTTTACGCTGCACATAATCATCCATCTGAGCGGGTTATACACAAAACGATGAATCGATTTATGTTTACATTTATTCTAATGAACAATATTCATGGAATACCGCTATAGGGGTAAATGTGACCGAGGACTCAAATTTATTGATTCGACGCCGTTCTTGACAACTTGACGTTTGCCCGTCCACTACGTGGAAGATTTTGAGGAAAGACATTGCCTATACGTCGTTTGCGCCGTTCGTTCGGTGAATGAGCTTAAAGTCAATTGGAAGTTAAACCGTATTTTTACCGTGAAATCATCTTCGGATGAGGCACATTTCTGACTTAACGGGTACATAAATAAGCAAAATTGCTATATTTAAAGTGAGAACTATCCTGAAGAGATTCTCCAGGCTCCCTAATATCCAAAAAAAGCTACTGTCTGGTGTGCTTTGCATGCCGAAGGCATCATTGGTTCATACTTTTTCAAAACTCAAGATAGAGCCAAGTTACCGTCAATGGTGAGCGCTACAGGCAAATGATTCGCCACTTTTTGGTTCCCCACGTCAATATCAATCGTCTAAATCAGTGGTGTCCAACCGGTAGTTCGCGAGCGCCTGGTAGCTCGCGACCGTATCTCTAGGCGCCTACAAACAAAATGATATGATGATACACAGAATAATAAAATCAGCGATTTGAATAAGCATGCTTTTAACATGTTTAAACCGACTTAGCTTAACATGTTACACAAAAAAGAGCTTTTCACTTAATACGGTCGTTTACACTGCATGTACTAGTTTCAAATTGACAGCGACAGCAGCTTTGTATCTGCAGAGCTATTTTTTTGCAGACGCTACTATTCTTTTCTGTGCCACTTATGCCGTCAATAAACTCTCAGATACTTGCAAATTGTGTATTTAAAATTAAAAGTGACAACTTTTAAAGCTTCTTTGGATGCAACAAGCAAACAAAAGAGCATTTCTGACGTTAGTAATGTCAAATTTATAAACTTTTTTAGATTTGTGTGTGTTTAGTAAAAAAAATATTTTTATAAGGATCGGTGACCGCGAGGCATGGTTTCAAATTAAAATTAAAAGTGACAACTTTTAAAGCTTCTTTAGATGCAACAAGAAAACAAAAGAGCATTTCTGACGTTAGTAATGTCAAATTTATAAACTTTTTCAGATTTGTGTGTGTTTAGTAAAAAAAATATTTTTATAAGGATCGGTGACCGCGAGGTCATGGTTTCAAATTAGCTCTTAATGCAAATTTGGTTGGACACCATTGGTCTAAATGGTTTCAGCAGGACGTTGCAGCAAGCCATACAGTGCGTGAAACCACCACTTTATTAGGACGAACTTTTTGGTGACTGAATCATATCAAGAAGTGGGCGTTTCAATTAGCTACCTAGGTCATGTTATTTGATTCCGTTAGACTGCTTTTAGTGGAGGTACTTCAAGTCACTGTTCTATGCTGATAAACCACATTCAACTGACCAGTTGGAAGCCAACAGTCGGTGCGTTATTGGCGATATAAGGCCCGCTATTCTGGAAAATTGGGGCAAAATTGGACCGACAGGATGGTCTTCATAAGACGCAGTCGCGGTGGCTCATATGCTCGAAATGGTATTTAAACACTAAATGCCATAAAATTTGCGAAGTAATATATCCAAAATATTGGCCAGTTCATTAATATTCCTGTGTTTTATTTGAAAAAAAGTTACAAAAAAACTCCCTAAAGAATCATAACATTTCAGACTACGTCATGGCACAATTGAGTTAGCGCATTTCTCTGATACACTAAACAGCCATTGAGTAAGTGTTTCCCGATTAACATCTTGTTTAATACAGAAATCATCACTGCGTTTCAAACTGAGCTATGACGCAATTGAGTTAGCGCATTTTGCTGATACAGTCAACTATGCTTGATTTATTGTATCAGTATTTTTCTCCGCGTTATTCGAATCATATTTACAAGTAAAAGATTAAAAATGCACCAAATGGCTTAACAAAAATTTTGTTATAAAAAGTCTGGTCCTTAAGCCAGGGCCAAAAAATATATATTTTGAAAATTTTTTCTTCAAGATTTTAAACAAGCTGTCAGGACCCCTCATGAGCATAATATCGGTTCAATTCAAAGAGTTATTAAAATTATTACGTCTTTTAATATTATGATCACGGATTTGAAAACTTAACACTCGTCAACTCTCGAGGATAAGATGGAAAAAAATAACTTAGTATTGAGCATTTTAAAAATTCTTCCCTTTTTTTGTTGGAATAACATTAAATTAATTTCATATAGTTAAGTACAAATATGATTAAAACAAAGTCAAAACATTTCGTTGTCAGAATTCAACGATTTTAAGGAATTCACTCGGAATAGTTTGCTATCAATATTTAGTTGTTCAGAAAATTCCACCAAACTTGGTAATTGATTGATATTCTACATGTTATCGAACCTAAATTATCGCAGGCAACGCAAACAATAGATGACACTCAAAATCAATCGATTTGAACAAACAACACGGAACAAGATAAGCAGCAATATTAAAATCCGCCAATGCCTCCAATACTTTAAATTCAATATCAATAACAACGAATTGAGCTCTTCACCAAGGTGCAGATAGAAAATATTTGCTTAGCTGGATTTTGGCATCAGCAGCTGGGATAAGCTAAGTGCTTGAGTTGAGCTCTTCAGTTAAGACTCCAATAACAACAACAGCGCAAACAAATACGCGTGCGAAATAGCGATCAATATGCTCTAAAAAAAATTCCTGTAAAACCGAAAACCAAACAGAATCTCAACTTTTCAACACGAATTGCTTACTTCTACCATAAGTTGGTTTGGTGGTGCGAAAAAAGGTTCGTTTTTCTCAGTTTTTGTTTGTTTGCTGCTGCTGCTGCTGCATAACTATGCATAACAGCACGTTGTTGTATCAGTTATAGTGAAGTAGTATTAATGTATGTATCTAGATACCAGCAAGCTAGCTAGCTTACGCAACTTATACAGATACTAAAAGCAAATATTTACTTTTGGTATCTGATATCAAGAGTACCACCTAATTACAAATAACTCATAAGCTGCCGTCCTCCAATAACTGCGAGGCTCTTGTTAGAGTGTGGCTGACGCTATTTGACTCGGTTTTAGTTGTTGTTGTTGTTGTTAGTGTTTAGTGTTGATATTGCTCTTCTTTGTGGCTTGTTCTTGCTGGCTGTTGGCTTGACTGGTTATTATTGTGCAAATAGTAGAGTTTGCTGCAGTTTTTTATTTTTTGTGTTAAAAGAACATCTGCTCGAGAATTTTGTTTACACATGTTGCCCAACATGCCGCCGTTGCGGCTGCGCACATATATAAATTAACATTGAAAAATTGTTGCTTTTGCTAGCGTCGCCATTAAAGTAGTTGGCGGTAGTTAACTAATACAGCAACAACAACAAAACATTTAAGAACATTTCAAGTGCTTTTGAAGCATAAAGCACATGGAGCGAAATGTAAGCTACTTGCACTGATCACGTCCGCTATGCAATGTTTAGCAAGTTGTGGTAGAAAGTTCACTAGCTGGTTTTTTTCTTTCACATGGATAAACTATGTTGCCTAGGCAGCCAAATTTCACGCTTTATTTTTAAAATATTTTTTCAATGAAAAAAAAACTTGCTTGGGGCGCTCTATACCTAGCTGCGCCCCTGCCAAAGTTTATGTTCGGAATTTTTGTTGACCTTTTTTTTTTTTGAATAATTAGAGCAACGCATGTTAGGCAATGAATAAAATTGTTTGTTGTAGCCAACACTTGGTGGGTGTTGCTGTTGTTATTGTTGATGTTGTGCGTTATCAGCGCAATTAAGTCAATACTAAAAAGTAGTAGTTATTCATTTTGTTGCAGTGTAAATATTTGTGCGTTGTTGTTGTTATTATTATTATTATTGAATTGCTTAATGCAGACTGAGTAAATTCAATGTATGCATTGTAGCTCTTTTATTGTTGTTGTTTTGCTTGTTGTGGTTGTTGACATTTAATTATGGTTAAGTTTAATGTTATTTTTGGTTTTATTTTTGTCTTTGTTACGATTGTTTGCTTGGATGATGAAAGTCTTAAGCGTTAAAAATAAACGCTTATCTTGAAATTTAACATCAAGTGCCACCGTTGCTATTCCATTTTTTTAAGCTTTTATCAATGGAAGTTTGTAAATAATTTTTATCTTTGTTTATATCTGAAGTGGGCGTGACGCTGTAATTACAAGTTTGAGTTAATTAAAAAATGAACTAAGCCGTGCTTAACTGGCTTTCGCAAAATTGCAAGTAGCGTTATAAACATTTCGCATTGGTACCGAACTAGAAGCTCAATTGGCTAAGAGGGCTCTATTGGTTCAGTAGGCTCGATTGGATCCCTTGGCTCAATTGGCTACATTTAAAAAAAAAAAAATTTTTCTGTCCACAAAATTTATCGATGCACATAGGGTTGAAATCAACAAAAATGAAGATTAATTCACCTAGAAGTCTGAGGGAACTTTCAAACCGGATGAAAACCACCCTACCTCCCATTCAAAGTGACTTTATTAAAACAGTAAGATCTCCATAAATTCGAAAAAACTTGATATAGAGACTTGAAATTTTGTTTGATATTTAATGTCTACTCTGAGTAGTTTTTAAATTCAACAAAACTTAATATATGGCCTTGAAATTTTGGGAATAAGCTTTGATATTCAATGTGCACGCTAAGTATGAAATTCAACCAAATCTAAATCGAAACCAAACCTCTCATACAAAATTATGTCATCTAAAAAGTAAAACCTTCACAAATTCCTCAAAAATGTATACTGAATTTGAAATTTGGAGAAGTGTTAAGAAAACCACGCCTATCGTCCATACAAAGTAACGTCATCAATCTAATAAAATCTTCTAGACTTCAGCCCAGTCGGAAATCATTCCTTACTAATTTTTTTTTAACAAAATTCATTAAAATATTACATAGTGATCAATTTATTTGTAATATTATTACATAGAAAAAATTGTGACTATTTTCAGAATTTATTCAATAAAAGTGATTCGCGCAAAAACGCGCAACTTTTTATTGCTTAATATGGAAGCTCACATAGTCTAGTTTAATACAAAATTTTAATTTCTACTTGATGTTACTGAATTACGCAAATTTTAATATATTTAAAACAAAACTATTACAAATATATCTACAAATTTATTATTAACCTATTATTTTTTTTAAATCACCTGAAGTTGAAGTTTCCATAATAAAAAGATCACTTTTGGCGTATGAAAAAAACAAAATTTTAAGCTTTTAATTATGCTGAATTCCAGTTTTTTTCAACTCTTCGCGAAAAAATTGAAAATTTCTCAACTTTTAGGCTAGGAAGCAGAAAAACTAAGCAACATATTACGCTGCAAACATTTGAAAGACGATTGGAAGAGAAAGAAGCTGGTTTTGCAATGCACTTGCGATTCGCCCGATGGTTCTTTAGAAGATTGATCGCCTTTCGATCGCCCAAGCGATAAATGCACTATTCAAGAAACATTTTCAAAATCTTCCTTCGCTGATTCCGACAATCGTTGGAAGATGAATCGCTTTTCGATCGCCCAAGGAATTAATATGCGATTCAAGAAAAGTTTTCAAAAGCTTCCTCGGCTCATTCCGACGATCGTTGGAAGGTGAATCGCTTTTCGATCACCCAAGGGATTAATGCGCGATTCACGAAAAGTTTTCAAAATCTTCCTTGGCTCATTCCGATGACCGTTGGAAGATAGGTCGCTTTTGAAACTTCAAAATATTTTCTTATCGTTCAGAAGCAACGACGCGTTTTAATTTTTTAATTTTTTAAAAAAAAACAATTTTTTACTTTTAACAACGATGCTTCGCAACATATCGCTGAGGACCCGTTTTGTCGAATAGTTTGACCTCTTTTAGGACTTCTCTTGGTGATTCGTTTGCGGCTCTTCCCAGGGAATCGCTTATGATCTCTTTCGGCGATTCGTTCTCTATTAGCGAATCTTCCCAGCTAATCACTTAACCTAAGGGGTTCCCCTAAGCGATTCGTTCACGAATCTTCCCAGCGAATCGCTAGTCTTGCTAAAAAATGTATCCGAATGTATCCACCTTAGAGTAAAAAAAGTAAAAAATATAATTTTGTTCGCGTTCGTTTCGAAGTATTATTCGCTATGGAATCGTAAACGAATAACTTTTCGAATTATAAGCGAACCTTTGCTTACGAGGTAATCGTTACGTCCGCCAAACGTATCTTTTACGAATCGTAATCGATATTATTCGTGTATTTTAAGTACAATGTACAGTGAGACGCTTTTAAGACTCAGCAATTATTTAACCCTAACCGCACTTGGTGTATCCGATTGGAGAAGGCGCGCGCAAAGCAGAGGCACCTGGCGAGAGCTGATGAGGTCGGCCGAAACCCGAACACGGGTTGTTACGGCCACCTAAGTAAGTAAGTAATCATTTATTAATCATATTAAAGACTCCTTCATGAGTCCTTTTATTGCGTACTCATAACACACGCAGAAAAAATACTCTTTTTAGAGTCATCTTTTTGAGGCAATCAGAAAATGTTTGCAGGGTAGATATTGAAGTCTATGCGTTATATGTTTAAATAGCTTGTAAGAGTCACTCTCTGATTGATGAAATGAATAAATAACTAAATTAAAATTAAATAAACCCCAAAATTTTCCAAGCCTACTTTTGCAAAAAATGTATTAAGACTTTTTGGGCTCCATTTAACCTATAAAATCTAACATCGTCAAATATTTTTTTTTTTTTTTTTTTTTGAGGCTGATGCAAAGCTGACCTTTATTAAAAAAACAAAAAATGTTTTTCAAAGATAGATTCGAGGACAATAAGAACAAACATTTTTATTTCTTAAATATTTAAGATGATATTCACGTTTGTTAAGTTTGAGCCAAAATAAAGCCTTCTTAAAAAAAATTATCCTGCAAGGAATATATTAAGCAAAACGACGTTTGAAGGTCGTTGTAGAACAGCTGACTTGCAGGCTTATCTTGTCTTAACTGCTTTTTCATTGTAATTTCTTTATAATTTTTTTTTTTTTTTTCAATTTTCCCCATATCAATTTAAGTTTATTGTCCCGCACAAAACAAACAATAAATTTCTAAACCATAAAAAAGAGGGCTTCAGAAAAGAATGCGCACCAAAAAGAAGCAGGTCCTTACAAGCAACAACAACAAAAATAGCAATACGAAAAACTTTTGCACTTTTGTGTTGTTAATCATTTTTTATGGTTTCTTAGAAGTTTATCCCTTTTTAAGGGGGTGCGGGTGAGGCGAGAGTTTACAAAAAAGGAATACATACTCCAAATACACAACAAAGCAGACAACAGCAACAACAAGCAGAGCCAGCTAAGCCAAAAAGGATGAAAAAGGCTAAAGCTTAAGGAAAGCGATGAGGCTATGATTGGTGGGCGCAAAAAAAAGTGGGCTGAAGGGGCGTAAAATGTTTGCTAAGTATTTCAAGTATTTTGCTATATTTTTGCGATGTTGTTGGAGTTGTTGTTGCTATAAAGCAAACAATTTATTATATTGTTTGTTGTAGCATTTATTATTTACAACAAGTCAAGGTTAATGCGTTTAAATAAGAATATTGCTGCTGCTGCCCATTATTTTTGTGGCGGTTCTTACAGTTGTTGTTACTGCTGATGTTGTTGTTGTTCATCTCTTAAGCGGACTAAGTACTTTGCAGTTGGTTGGCAACGCAAATCCACAAATTGGCGTGGAAATTTCAAACTCGACAACAACAACAACAAAAACAATAACAAAGAGATTTACATTTAAGTCTAAGCATTGGATGGAGATGGCAGAAAGCGCAGGAGAAAGGACCTCATCGAGTAAATTAAAAGCAAACTAAACGTTCATTTGAACAATAATAAAGACCAGGCGAGGACACAAGGACACACAACCGTTAAGTTTTGTAAAGTGGAAAGAGTAATTAAGAAAAATAAAGCACGGCAGCGTAAAAAGCAGTAACTTTTTTAATTAGAAAATTTTTGTTTTTCGCTCCCTTCTGTTTTATTTTTATTCGGTGTTTTTTTTTTCTCTCTTACCTGATATAAGCAATTTCATTGTTGGTATTAAGACGTCGCCAACCGGGCGCCATATTGGCAACAGCCAGTGTTGTTGCTGCCATAGTAGATGCTGAAGTTGTGGTTGTTGTTGTAGTTTTGGTTGCTGTTTCCACGGAGGAATTTACAGCAGCAGCAATATTATTTTTGTTGCACACATTTGGCTCATTATCAGCTTTGCTGAGTGAAGCAGCAGCAGCAATATGTTGACGTGCTACAATTGTTGTTAACTGTTGAACAGGTGAAGCATTCTGTTGCTGCTGTTGAGTTTGTTTTGTTGCCAACACCAACTGCTGCTGCTGTTGCTGCTGTTGCTGCATATTGTTAAGATACACATTCGGCTGTGTAGCACGTTGTGCAGCAGCAGCAGCAGCAGAATGAGCAGTATTGCTGCCGTTTACCAAACCAGCTGGTAAAATATTTTGCTGTCTTTGTTGCTGTTGTTGTTGCTGTAGTGGTTGATGTTGCTGAGCAGCAATCGTGGCATTTGTAACGACCCGCGTTACATATTTTTGACGTTGTTGTTGCTGCTGCTGCTGCTGATGCAGCTGTTGTGTTTGTTTATTTTGTGCATGTTGCTGCAACATTTGTTGTCCGTTACTTAAATGTGTTGCTGGTTGCTGTTCTTGTGGCTTACGCTGTTGATGCTGTTGTTGAAATTGCTGCAGCTGTTGCTGCTGCAATTGCTGCAACTGCTGCTGCTCCTGATGCTGTTGCTGTTGCTGCTTCTTATGTATTTGATTCAATTGTTGCGCATTTTCTTGCTGTTCTTGCATAGCTAAAGCATGTTGTTGATTTTGCATTAAATGTTGCTGTTGTAGTTGAAACTGTTCCTGCTGTTGATTTCGCGACATGGCAACAGCTGTTTTAAGCACAGCAGCTCTGTGAGCAGCGGCGTTTGCGACGTTCACTTTATGTTGCTGTTGCTGTTGCTGTTGCTGTGCTCCTGCGCTTGTTGCTGCCATTTATTTTGAGCTTATTTCGATAGAAAATCCAAGTGTTGTAGTTGCTAGAAAGAAAAAGAAAGAAAAAAATATCTATGAATTGTATGCGCGGGTTATGCTTTGATATTATTAACTAAGCTCAAGGTCAATTATCTTGGAAACAATTGATTTGGCCATTTGAGGGGCACTAAAAATGCATTTTAATGTTTTTTTCTTACTAACAAACATTATTTTAATTATGTTTTTTGTGCTAATTGTCTTTTTAATCGAAAAAACACAACTTTTTTCATAGTGTTTTAAATGCGTTATCATGGGCGTAGCGAGGGAAGGGGATGGAGGGGCAGTTAACCCACCCTCTGAACATTAGAAAAATAAAAATTTTAGTATTTAGTATAAAAAGCATAGAATTTATTAAAATTTTTTTTAAAGTTTAAAAAATTAATAATTAATATTTATTAAAGTTTAAAATTTATTAATATTTATTAAATTAATTTTTTATTACAAACATACGGCTGACACATCCTCTTCCCCTTCCCCGTGCGCTTTCCCTTCCCCATGCCCTTCCTCTTCCCCTTCCCATTCCCCTTCCCCTTCCCCTTCCCCTTCCCATTCCCCTTCCCCTTCCCCTTCCCCTTCCCCTACCGACTAATGTAAAAAAAAATTATGTAAAAAACTTTTATCAATTTAAAAATGTCACAAAGTGAAATTTCTTAACACTTAAAAAATACTCCATTAAAAAATATATGCATATTATGAGTATTTAAATTAAGAAACATCACTTTTGTCATAAGGTTTTTAATTGCGTTATATACCGCAATAAGAAACTTGCACGAAAAGGCAAGTATATTTTTTTTATGTCACTAAAAATAACAATATAACCAATAACAATAACCAAATATACCACTTATATTTATTTTATAAGATTATTTTATTTTATTTAAGATTCCTATTTTATTTATTATTTTTAAAAATTATTTTGCACGATTTAAATTACAATTCAATAAAAAACTTTAAGCACTAAAAAATGTCACCAACAACCTATTTATGCATAATTTTTGCACTAGACTTGGGAAATGTAAGTATTTCCACAATGTTTTCAAATGCGTTGTATGCCGTTATTATAAGCTTGAAGAAAATAGTATTTATAATTGTTTATATAACTTGAAAGAGACTTAGTTTCTGCGAAATTATTAAAATTAACAATGTTTAGTGCACAAATGTTAAAGAAATTAAGTTATAAAGCCAAAAATTATCTAAAAACTGAAAATTTTTCACAATTAAAGACATTATATTAAGAAATGTATGCATATTGTGAGTATTTACATTATTAACATTCAAAAATTTTACTTTTATCATAATGTTTTTAATTGCGTTACATACCGCAATGAGAAACCTGCCCGGAAAGGTAAATATATTTACTTATGTTATTCAAAATACTGCTTTTATTACATTCCAAAAACTATTCAAAATAATGACTGGATTTCCAATTCAAATAAAACTCTGAACACTAAAAAATGTAATCATCAACTTAGTTATGCATAGTTTTTGCACTAAAATTATTTAAGCCAAAAATATTTAAAAAAATTACTTGTAATTTCAATTCAAATTAAGTATTATACACTCAAAATTGCCACTAACAACATATTTATGCATAATTTTTGCACTAAAGTTGGGAAATGTAACTTTTTTACGTTGTTTTTAAATGCGTTATATGCCGCAATTATAAACTTGCAGAGAAAAGTAAATATAATTCAGTATATGACTGTTTTTTTTTGGTCTTTTTAAAATCGGTGGGGTGATATGTAACATCGACAAAATGTTGGTTTAAAGACCACGAACTTTAATTTTTTATGTTTATTTTGACTTTTTTTGTTTAGAAAAAGTACATATTGTGATAAGATCTTAACCCTAGAATGATAATCTGCGTAGGATTTACGCATGCGTTTTCCCCAAAGTATGGTGTATTTATAGACAAGGTTTGAAGTTTATTCTTTTTATATACATGAATAAATAAACATAAATACATTAATTATGGAATTTTTTATTTTACCTATATATGCAAATTTTAAAAACGTTAGGTTTATTCAAATCAATTAATAAAACTTGACATTACAGCTAGTTAAAACTCATGCGTCAATTTTACACATGATTATCTTAAACGTACATCACAATATGATTATCTTTCTGGGGTTAATGAAATCTCCTGCACCTGCAACTATAAATGTTCTGTGGCATTGTCAGAACACAGCTGTCATTGACTTCCTATCACAATTGGATTTTGATCTGGGCTTAATAGTATGAACTGAATAGCATGAACCTCTTTAATGGCAATTATAATGTGTAAGCTGTGTTATACATCACCCCACCGTGAGTGTTACACATCACCCTAACGTACGGCACTTTTTTCTCATTGATGAAATCTTACCACAACGTGAAAAAATTTAAAATCTTTTGTTATATTTAAAGATATTAAAAAACAATACCACATTTTACATCTACTCGCTTTTAAAATCTGAAGAGAATTTTATCCGAAACGCTATTTTATGAAAATTTTAAAAAATTCTTTAACAAAAATGTTTCACGCTTTTTAAGAATTCTAATGAAATGTATGTCTGCCTACTTCCAACACTTATGAAAAACGAGATGCTGTCAAAAGAAACATATCACAGTTGTTCATTCACTCATATGTTAACATTTTGTATGAAAAATCGCCGTGTTACACATCAACCCATGGTACACATTACCTCACCTCACCCTATTAATATATTTTAATCTTGTATTTTTTTAAAAATATGTAATATTTTATAGACGTGATAATTTTTAAACATGATTATAAAATCCTAGTTTCTGATAAATTAGAGTCTGCATACAAATAATTTTCTTTGCCTGAAATCCAACACTAATTAAAAATATGTGTCCCCCTTGGCTGCTTTCCTGGCTACAGACTAGTAGCCAAGTAAAAAGTACAAAAATCGCATATAAATTAGTTTTTATTTTAATTATTGTACTCTTCGGATCTTTATTGCTGTTTTTTGTGAAAAGAAGAGTAAAGAGGTCGAAGTATAGCAAGTCAAAAAATACTTAATATTGATCTTATTTTTCATGAAAACACACAAATTTTATTGTCTGCATAAACATTCATTGATTTTATTATCATCTCTTGTTGTTACTATAAAAAAATGCCGGTAATATTAACAACATGTTTAAGCAACATTTTTGTCGATCATTAATTAGCTAAGTCGTTTTAATCCTGCTCTTGACTTTTTAATCTCTTGAGCCCATCTAATGGTATTTATTTGTGGTAGAACTGTGTGTTTATTGCTTCGTGTGTGTCTTCCCTGCTTTGATAGTATTTCAAAAATAGTTATGCTATTTTGTTTGGGTCATCTACCGTAACCGTAATATATCAGGTAGTTTTCAAATTTGATTCACTTTATTTATGAAACTTTGGTGCCGCCACGTAGAATGACTAAATTTGGGATTTTCCCAAAAATCAAAGACAACGACGACCTAAAATCCACAGCAACAAAATTGCTGAGTGTGCGCACATAATGCCGAAAGATGACTCAGTTAGCTAGTCAACATTCCGTTCCCTAAACGCTATGGGACACTCCTGACACTTGTTTTTGTTGTTGATTTTTTTTTTTTTTTTTTGCTTGCAGCATTGAGTTTCACCGCTGAAACTCACAAGTTCTTGATGTGGGAACGATTAGATCATCTGGAAGATACAACATTAAGAAAAAACAACTACAACAACTACAGCAAAACAACAACTGCCTACAAAATGTTTACCGCTGACAGTAGTTGGTTCAAGGATTTTGTTTTTTTAAGAACTTCATGAAATTGAAATGTCACAGATACAATATTACAAAAAAAGTAATTGTCAACACTTTGTATCTTTTGCTTGTTTTTTTTGTTTTGTTTTTGTTCGTACTGTGCATGCAGTGAAATGGATGTCCTTGAAATAACACATTGTTTATTGTAGTAGAATAACATTTAGTTATAGCCGTGAAATGTGTATTCGACCTTGTACAATGTGAAAATAAAAAATCAAAATAGCTCTTTGTTGAATAAATCAAGCTGTCAAAGGACAAAGTTCAAGGAGACGCACATACAACTATATAAACAGTTCAATAAAGTTTGAAAAAAGGATATGAGTTTTATGGCACATTAAATAGACAGCGACAAGTAAATTTTTATTTAATTTATAGCAGACACGTGTGGAGTATAACGTGAAACTAGTATAGGCTCCAACACGAATGAAGGGAAAAAAGGATAAAGTAACATTTCAAAACTCAATGTACTGAAGTTGTAAAACCCAAAATATTTAAAGCTTACACGCAGATAAAAGTATTTCATCTAATCTAATAGGATGTTATTGAATTTTTTATTAAAATAAAGTTTATGCCAATGTTGAAATATGTATATATTCAGATTCTATTGCATTGTTATTGTGTGGGTGTGTCCTATTACATCATTAATTGCTCATTTATTTTTTTTTTTTTTAAAGAGTTACTTTGCTGTATGATATTCATCAATATTCAACTTAATAAAATTAAGTATTGTAAGCTTAAATTTTTAAATTTTTCCCACTTGACACTTGTAAAGATATTTTTACTATTAAAAAAATGCCTAGTTAACTAATCCAGTCACAAAAAAAAAAAAAAAAAGCATGAAAAACATCCAGGTACAAAATTTTGTCTAACTTTGCCTGCAATCAAGTCGAGCCAAATTAAAAAAATCTATAAAAATAGCTAAACTTACAAAGAGCTATCTAAAACGGGCATGTCCGTGTATGGATATACATGGGCGTACCCCGGATTTCAGCCAGGGGAACAAAAATGTTGACAGCTTATTGAAAGCAAATTTCGATTTCCGGCCAAACTAAAAAAGCAAAGGTTTTTGTTTTCAATTATTTATCAAAAAATATTAATACTTTGTTGTTCTCCCCTCTCCCTTCCCCTTCTTTTTATGACCTCCCTTGTTCTACACTCTTCACTTATGTTGTCCCATTCTAGTTTCAAAGCATTTTTAAGGCCTTCTTTTGGTGCTATGTTGTTTTGTGTTGTGGTCCCCTTAATAGTTGGCTTTAATTTTGATCACAAATGCGTGATGGGCCTTATGTTCGGCGACTGAGCAGACCTATCCGTTATTGTAGCAGATTTCCCCGGCAGTTTTGATCTGTGTTTAGTTTAAAACAAATCTTAACCGTCACTACTCCATCTTTCCACCCTCCAGTTAACTATTACCTGTCTTCCGAATCAACGTAATGCTTTCGCATTTAAAGGGGGCATCCCCTAAGCGATTGTTAAATTAAAAAAAGAAAAAAAAAAAAAGATTTGTGGCAAGGTGCGTTACCTTGTTGGTAGAACACGTTTCCATGTTAGTATAGCCAAAAATCTGGATAAAGGATAGTAAAAGCGCATTGTTGAGCGTATTTATGTACCATTCGCTATTCATATGAGACTCTTGCAGACAGCCATTTCTCCTGCTCCTCCTACTCCATTTCCGGCCTAGTATATGAGGTATAGATCAAACGGAGATCAGATGGAGTGAATTATTTCTTGCACCGTTTTAAAAAACCAAGGCACTTGGCTGCTTCTTTTGACACATCAAAAATGTGATCATTCCACCCAAGATCTGATTGTATTGATATGCCCAGAACGTCGAGAGCATCTGACTCCGTAAGTTCTACACCGTTCATATTGAAGGGAGCTAAGGGGCAATTGATTCGATTGTGGGTTAACAGACAGCACTGAGCCTTGCTAGCATTAAATTCTACTCTATTAGCAAGACCCCACTCGGAGATTTTTTTCAAGCCATTGTTAAATGTGTCATTCATACGTTGCCTCTTCCTGTCAATCTCCAAAGAGCTCAGGTGTTTATTGAATCAATATGAATAGCAAATGCCGCTGATATCCACAAGCGAATGAATTGGGTTGTGAGTGACCGACAGAAGGTCGTTGATAAAAACCAGAAACAAAGTTGGCGTTAGGACTGTGGCCTGTGGTACTCCTGTGTTGATAGCGTGCTCTCTGGACGGTATGCCGTCGACTACACCACGGATCGTTCGGTTCTTAAGGAAGCACGTAATCCACCAAAAAATGTTACCACCGACTCCATATGCAATTAGTTTTGACACGAGAGCCTAATGCTACACTCGATCAAATGTCTTTGAAATATCCAGAGCAACAACTCTGCTCTCACCAAATAAGTGAACGCATTGGTTCCATTTTTCAGTAAGGAGCGCCATAAGGTCACCAGCAGAGCGGGCCCTACGAAAACCATATTAACGGTCACTGAGCAATTCGTTGTGCTTCAGATAGTTCATAAGGTTAAAGTTAATTACGCTCTGCATAACTTTGGCGAGCATATAGCATATCGCTATGGGTCGGTAGTTTGCAGGGTTCGTTGCATCGCCCTTTCTTGGTACTGGCTGGACCCTTGCGACCTTCTAACACGATGGAAATACTCCTATTCTGTAGGAGATGTTGAACAGTTTGCACAAAGGCCAAGCTAGACTAGAAACACAAGCTTTTAGCACAAGTGGTGTTATGCCATCAGGGCCAGAGGCTTTGTTAATGTTGAGGTTTTCAAGTGCTCTCGTAGGAAAATATATTTTTTGCATTACAGAAGACGTACTTTCAACAAAAGGCAGTGGCTGATTGCTTGCTGGGATTGTGGAATTATATGCAAATAGTCTGGCCAACAGGTTCGCTTTTTATCAACCGATCCGTAAAGATTTGATCATCTTTCAAAAGAGTTGGAATAGTCGATGACGTCGGATTTTTTACTCTTTTAACAAATGACCAAAAGTTTTTGCTCCCTTTGGGGCAGAGAAGAACCTGTTCTCTGATGCGAGTTTCGTGAAGAAACTTTTCGAGTTTTAAAATTGCATTACAGCGATTCCGAGCCTCAATGCGAAGATTTTTTTTAGCATCGGCATTCTTATCAGAGCGCCAATTCTGAAAGGCTTCCTCTTAGGACCTGACAGCATTCCTGCATGTCTCATTCATCTGATTGGGGATGAAAAACCACATACTCAATGAAATAATTTCTTGTACCATAACAGTCGCGATATTTACATTTATGTCGGCGAAAAATAATTTCCAATAGAAGTTGCGATAAAAATTACTTAGCGCAGTCCAATTTGCTTTTCCATAAAAAACAGTCCTTTGCGGGGCTTCAGGCGTAGAGGTGCGAAGGTTAGAATATGGAAAACAGCGGAAATGGTGCAATTGTCCGAATTAGCAAGAGGTGCATCGTATTTTTCATGATGAGAAGTCAGAAAAAGGTCTAAGATGTTATGACTATGCAAATCACTTCTCGGAAAAAAAGTTGGTTCCTTCACTAGTTGAATCAATTGGTTCGATTCAGCAAAAATCTCAACATATTACCCTTCAGGTGTTGTTCGGCACGAGTGACATAACCAAGTCGAGTTGTGGACATTGAAATCGCCAGCTACAACGATTTCACTATTAGGGAACAACCCTAAAATGTGCGATATCGAATCATAGAGAGTCTGGTTTGTTAAAAGTAGGATTTAAGTGATTATATGAACTGGTTTCAGTTGGAGTGGAGTTTTCTTGAGCATTTGGTTGTAGAAACATTTGAGATGGCCGCTCAAATGGCAGGCTGTTTATCGATCGTGATCGGGATTGGTAGACGCTCTATTGACGTTCGGACCTTGAATGATCGACATTCTTCAATAGAAAGACACTAAGTTCTGTGTTAGCTCTTCATCAAATCTCTTTCAGAGATTTACGCCAAGATAGTAACATATCTGTAGACTTACGTTAACGTAGTCACTACATTTTTTCCTCTGGTTCACTAGTCACCGCATGCTTGTGCGAGACTTTGGATGAAAAATTAAAGTTATGTTTTGTCAACAGTGATGAAATAATCATATAGGGAAGAGCGGGAGGTCACCCTTCTTAAATTTGATCTTCTTTTGAATATTTTTCCACTTCAAAATCTTCTTTTTAATCTTTTTCTTCCTATTCTCCTTCTTCTTTTCAATATTTGTCTTATAGATTTTTCTTCTTCTTGATCTTCTTTTTCTTCTTCTTAAACTTTGTATTATAGGTTTTTTGGGAGAAGGCGGCTAAAGAGAACCAGTGAGATGCTCTTTGGTAATATTTTATTGCCTTTCACACAAACTTTTCTCTCGAACACACCCAGTGCAGCTGCGTCAGTTTGCGAAACTACCCATGCCTCAGCGCCTTAAAGAAGCACATGTAGAACGAGCGTCTTGTAGTGTTAGTTTTGTCGATCGAGAATGGGCTCTGGAACTTAGTTGCTTACAGAGCCAGTAGTAGCACCTATTAGCAATTGTTGTTCTTCGCTTTATCTCCAGGCTGACATCATTGCTGTTGGTAAGGGCTGTGCCAAGGTATATAAACTCCTTGACTACTTCAAAGATATAGTTGCCCTGTCCTCATATCTCCTGTTTGTAAACAACATATACTTTGTTTTGGCCTCGTTTATCGTCAAACCCACTTTAGCTGATTTCTTTTTGATAGCGGTGAAAGCAGCGGAAACATCTCCCTTGGTTCTGCCGAGAATATCAATATCATCAGCGTACGCAAAGAGATGGACACCTTTGTAGAAATGGTGCCATTAGGATGCACACCGACGTTTCGTACAATCCCCTCCATGATGATATTGAAGAAATCGCAAGAAAGTGAATCGCCTTGTCTGAAACCTCTTTCGGTATTGAAGGTTTCGGAGAGGACACTTCCTACCTTGACGGAGCTGCGTGTGTTGCTCAACGTCACTCTGCAAAGACTAATCAACTTTGCAGGTATACCGAACTCAGACATTGTTGCGTATAGGCAATCCCTTCTCTGGCTATCAAACGCAGCTTTATAACCTACAATGAGATGATGTGTGTCAATTTGGTTTTCGTGGGTTTTTTCCAGGATGAGTTGTAGCGTGAAAATCTGGTCTATGGTGGATTTTCCAGGTCGAAAGCCAAACTGATAAGGTTCAATCAGTGTTTTAGCAATCGGCTTTAATCATTCACATAGTACACGTGAGAGAACCTTATATGCGATGGTAATAAGAGTGATACCTCGATAGGGCAAAGTACGCTGAGATTCCAATCGTCCGGCATGATTTTTGCTAACCATATTTTGCTGATGCATGCGCCTTATCAATTCATCCCCACCGGTTTTAAGCAATTCAGCTGACAGACCGTCAGCACCCGCTTCTTTATTGTTTTTGAGTCGTAGGATAGCAACTCGAACCTCTTAATGGCTAGGTGGTGGTACTTCCACTCCGTCATTGATGATTGGTGGTGCTGAACTGCGCTCTCCATGGGCGGCACTGGTGGAATCGTCGCCAGTAAGTAAATTGGAGATGTGCTGTCTCCACAATCTCAACGCTCACTGCGTATCTGTAATCAGATCTCCATTTTCATCTCTACAAGTGGATGCTTCGGGCTTGAAACCTTTAGTTAGACGCTTAACCTGTTGATAGAATTTTTGTGCATCCTTCTTGCCCTGGTATACCTCTAGTTCTCACGCTCACGCTTTTCCTGCTCTCTTTTCTTGCGTCTGAAAAGGCGCCTCTCTTCATTCCTCTTTTCGCGGTAGTTTTCTCGCACGGCTCGCGTTACAGCTGACTACAGCGTTTTTCTATAAGCGGCGTTTTTTTCTGCTGTCGCGATGCGACACTCCTGATCATACCATTGGTTCCGAGGTTGCGGGCGCCGGAAACCAATGACTTCTTCAACGGCAGCGCACATTGAGTAGAATATATATGTGCCAAACTCCGCCGGTGTCGTCGGTTCCAGAGGTTGGTTGGTTGAGCTTAACCGAGAGTTGAGCGGAGTAGGCTTCGGCAGTCCGTTGTAATTGCAGCTTAGCGACATCTAGCTTTCGTTGCAATCCTATACGTATGTTCTTCGCATTGCATAATCGCATTCGGATTTTGGCTGTAACAAGATAGTGGTCAGAGTCAATGTTGACCCCCCGAAATGTACGCATATCTAGAACACTAGAAGCATGCCTTCCGTCGATTACAACATGATCAATTTGGTTTCGCGTTTTTTGGTCCGGGTACAGCCAGATGGCATTTTGGATGTCGAGGTGCTTAAATCTGGTGCTTAGATGTTGGGTTAGGATATTAAAATTAGAAAATCCTTCTGATGAGTTTACTTGGCGGTAAGCGAAAAAACGTTTTCAAGGAAGCCCTTGTACCTTCAAGGTTAGGCTTAAATGTTAGGTCGTTTCACTAGCTAACATCGGTATATAATCTTTTACTTTCTCAGGTTCTTCAGCTTTTTTCACATTTTTCAGGTCTTAATTTTTCAGGTAATTATTTTAAAATTTCCTGTGCTGCATCATATGATGTTGTGTTATATTGACATGATATAAGTAAATAGATTTGTTGTGTTTTACGTTGACACCTGCCGTGAAGGCTTAATTCAACGTTGTTCCATAACAATTGGGACCGATACAAAGCGTCGGTCAGCGCCCCTTTGAAGATTCAAAGGTACCAAATTAGCTCCATGTTGTGATGACACTTCGCAACCCTTGGTGAGGGTGGAGGCCTATCTAAAACCTCTTCCATACTAAGGGGTATGGCGCCCGGTTTGAGAGTGCAAACCACACCGAGCTAGATAGCTCTGCCCGCGATATGGGTAGTAAACCACAGCCACCACGAAGACTCCCCGAAGGGCCAGCACAATCCAGTCAGCCCAGTATATGCCAGCAGAAGCCAGACATACACCGGGGGCCGCTGACTGCCCGTGGTACCAGTTTTAAAGTCCTTGGTCAGACCTCGTAGCTTACACCCCAGCTACTCCCAGTTTTAGCCCATCACAGCTCTGGACTGGTCACCAATCATGATATAAGTAAAGAACGCTTAAAAAATAATTGTAAACTTAAAATTGAAAATAACTCATTTTTACAATTTAAGTGGTCAAGTTAGGATTTTTTACCCCGCCTTTGACCCCCTGCCTAGCGCTTTGGTACTATACACATAGTTGTATTTTACAATTTTTTTCTGTCTTTTCGACATATTTTGTGGGCTTAACTCACAAAACTGAATTTTGTTTTCTGTGTTTTGTAGGCTTAACTTACAAAATTGAAGTAAATTAGTGCAAAGTATCGAAACGCTTCGCTAAAGCAACAAAATTCTCTGCAAACGCATGTTATTCGGCCGATAAAATTGTTTAAAATAATGCATTGTTCGGTCGCTATTCTGCCTCTGTTGAAAAAATTTTAATTTTTACTCGGGTAACTTTCCCCGGAAATTTTTTGAGTTGTTATAAATTTGCAGTTATTTAGGAATCTTTTAATATAGTATTTTATTGTTACTTTCTTATATCCAGGGGAAAGCTACCCCTAATTTCATTGCTACGCCCATGGAGATATATGTAAATAGTCGCTGTGCTTGAGCTAATTTTGAGACTAGATTAAAGTAAGAAACAGCACGCTGGCAACCCACCTGTTTTCGAAATATATTCATGAGCTTCATATCCCGAAGCGAATTTCGAATACGGAATCAATAGCCGATGATTTATGATGACCGACCGATGTGTTTGTTTTTTTTTTTTTTTGTAGTGATAACACACGATTTTTTTTTCTTTGTTTTCACTGCTACTGATTGTGTTGTTGTTGTTGTTGTTGTTGTTGCTGTTTAGCGTCAAGCAACATAAACAAACGATAAACTGTTCACTTTTTGCGCATCATAAATTTTTCAATTGCACAAAATTTTCTCCATGATTTTCAATAAAATTTCCACAACGCACCGAGAAAAACCATGGATGGATGAAAAAAAAAGTAGGTGACTGGAGCGCGCACACACACACACGCACGCACACTTTGCCAGCACTATATAAACTTTGCTTTTTTTTTTTCTTCTACTCGCTGCTACTAAACATTTTGTTTTGTTGCTGCAACGTTTGTGTTTTGCTTTTGCTTTTATGTTTATCTTTTTACTCTTATATGTTTGTATGTTTTGCTGCCCATATTTAATTTATATGCCAAACACGTAACTTTGTGGGTAGGTAATTTAAAAATTTATTTTTTTTTTTTGCCTTTTTTTAAGCTGCTACTTTGCTGATTTGTTTGAATTTATTTCACTTTCGTTAACATTTATTTAGTGTGGCTTAAAAAAGTGGGTCCCTTTTTTTTATTTTCTTATTAGTGGATATGAAAGAATTTAGCCACCTGCAAGAAAAGAGTTGCCCTACCGGCAGCTGCTCGTTTTTGTTGCTGCCTTGTTGGAAATATATATTTGCTCTGGGTAGCGTTGCTTCCACTGCAGCGTGACCTCAAAACGCACGTTGCTGTGAAATTTTTACACGAAGAACTCGGGCTGCTCTCGCGTTTTTTTGCACACAAGAATTTTCACCAAAATTTTTAATGCAGTTTTCAGCTTAGCAAAATTTTCAGCTGATTTTCTTTACAAATCGGATACATTTGCATTTTTTCTGCACAATTGTCGCACCTTTTTTATGATTATTCAAAATATTTATCTATTTATTCAGTACACACATTTTTTTGTTATATGCATAAAATTTTATTGTGCATAGCAATTTTTCACAATCAACTCTCTTCGATCTTTTTCACTCACACTCTTCGCGTTCTCTTTTCCACTCGGCACTCTGACGATGAGCACGAAAATAACACAAAACTTTTGACACTTTTCACTTTTTTTGCATAAGCATTTCATTCATATATTTTCCCATTCTACTTACGAATTTTAAGAAGCACAACAAAATTTTGAAAAAATTATTTTTTCACTTAATGCTATGCATTTATTTTCTAAAATTTTTTTCATATTTTTTTACATGTTATTTTACAATTAAATTGTAAATTAATTAATATTTATAAAAATTATAAGCTTTGTTGACGCGCTAGCACTCACTTGCAATACACACGTAATCGTCCGAATTCACTACGAAAATGTGCGGAAAAAGCATACGAGAAAACGTTGCTGTCAAAAATTACCACTATTTGCTGTTCACGAAAAATACACCCATTTATAGTGCTGCCAAGTTATGCACAGTATTTCAGTATAGCGTTTAAGTATGGCTGCACTGGTGTATCTGCACAATTTATACTGGGAAATTTTGTGCAGATATTTTTGACAGTTATGAATAAACCCTAGTTCACACTTCGACTTCTATGTGATATGTGCTAATTAGTTTCATTATAGTTTTGACCATGGATATATGATCCCTTAAATGCAGCGGATGCACAGTAGCTAAATCGTAATACTGCGTACACAACGTGTTCTTATGAAGCAAATTTAATATTGACTTTTCCCGAACCGAGCTCTAACCGAAATTTTTATCGTACTTTGTAATGCTTACATGAAATATGGGGTAAAAAACGACCTAACGCGATGGCCCAGTATCATTAACAAAATAAAAGTCGATTTATATTTAGTATAAGCATTTGTAACAGTTTTTCTTTATAATTTGTGGTCAAATAGCTTTCACTAAATTTAAGGTGTAATTTTGTTTATGATAATGGCCCAATGAGTATAATAAAAGTGTTACTTGGTCATGTGTTTGATATTCCTTTTTTTAAAATGTCAATATAAAGTACAATCAAGTGACCTAAAGCAGTTTTGTGATTTAGCTATAAAGGATAAATAAGTATACCATACCCATTCCTTGCTTTCCTCATTTTGTTTTTTTTTTTTTTGCTTGAAAGCTGCTTGATCTTTCGTTTCCATTACGTGGAACTCAGTGCAAGCAATACATAAACAAGCACAGATATAAAATTGACTGCTTTGTCTTCCATGGCGTATATTGAATGTGTGTTATTGATAAAGTAGGTTGTAAATTAATATGCTTGATGTACGGAAACACATAAACCATATCAAGGACTGATTCGGTTTTTTAAAGTGGCATAAGCTTGTAGGACATAGTCAGTATGTATTTTGGAATTTAGAAAACTAATTGATTTGCTTAAGTTTTTGTTGTTTTGTGGATTCATAAACTATGCATGTATCAGATATTTTATTTATTTACCTAAGAAAAATAATTAATCATAAGAAGCTCGGTCAAAGTCCTTTTGAGTGTTGAAATGGCCATTTCGTTTTTTTCAGTCGCACGGGTAAGAGCCGACTACCGTTATTATAAAAAAAATGCAAAAACAATCCCACATGGTGATTCAGTTGGACTTAGAGTGCCAAGTGACAGAAAATTTTTTGTATGATTTTGACAATAATGGTAGCTAAGGAAGAGAGTACAATCAGCCGCAATGCTACCTTCTATTCATTGTACGATGGGACTAAGCATCACTATAGTTTCAGTTATATAATATATAAATAATAATACATAATATATAAAAGAATTCGATATAAAAAGTCAGATTGCATGACCAAACTTCATTCAGTTAATCGGTATTATCATGAATTCCGAATGAATTTTTTGTTCCTATGGAATATTTTCCTCTCTGAAGAAAAAAACCCCTATTGCAAAACTCCTCCGAACTAAAATTTCACTTCTTATTTCGTGAAAAAATTCGTTTGGACTTCGTTTGCCGAAAGTGTTTCTGACTGTTTGCTACAGTTATCGCTGAAGAATGCGGATAGATGATTAGTCGACGGCATATTAGAGACTCTTCAGATCCAATTCAATTGCCACACACTTTCTAAGTGTTTTTTATGTAATAATGTATTCTTAGATAATTAAACAGTTTCTCTTATTAAAGATTTCAACAATATTTTAGAATAAATAACAGTGCATTCCAATATTTGCTAAATATTCTTTCCAATGCTTGCGTTTTTTTTTGCTCAGGGTGGATATCAACAATGTGTTGGAAAAGATTACGATGTAGGTTTGACTTAATCAACAGTTGGTAAAGTCTTATCCAAGACTCTACAAATCTTTGAGAAAGAACTTTATCCACATTGAATTCAAACTATAAAGAGAAATGATGTAAAGCGGTGGAATGCCCGATTACTCTATGAAAAATACAAGATACCTGGTGTAACTCTGGAAGTACTCAGAGTGCACTCTTTTTGGAACGTTCTCTATGTACTCTAGCTCTGAGTTCTGCTTTTCTCTTAACAAATATACGAAATAGCCTAAGTTGTCAAATGTGATTCACATGGTTTTATAAGTTGTTTATCTAAATTATTGCTTGGTGAAAAATTTTCAATAAAAATAAAAGTAGTTTTTAAATTGTATTTCAATTCGGAAGCACATATAATTTAACTTGAATTTTTTCTATGAAATTCTCTAGCTCGAGAAAAAATTTCGTGGGAAAATCAACATTGGGCATCCAATTTTATTTGTTTGTAATATATACTTTTTCCGGTGGAAATTTTTCTCTTTCGAAAATTATTTATGATAGGAGGAATGCGTTCATAGGAAAAAAAAATCCGAGGGAGTTGCATCTTATGATCAGTCCAAATATTTTTTCAGCTAACATTGGCAGAGTTTATACGTCATTCAAATTGAATGAAGAACATCGCATTTTTGGTTCTCTTTTACTCTCGTAGAGATATTTGATTGAATAGCTGTTCACATGGGATTTTTTGTTTGAATGGCCGATGCCGACTAAAAGGGTTGTGATTGATTGATGCAGGTCTTGAGTTCCATCAAAATTTTGATTGATGCGATGAAGTGTTGAAAGTTCATTTCCGCTCTCGCAGAGAGTTCATTTTTTTTTTCGCGGGGAAAACAATAACAAATTTTGAATGATCCTTCAATTTGAATGACGTGTAAATAGTGCCAGTAATATTTTTGACTAACTACTCATTGATATATTACTAGATTGTTTATTATTATTAGCAATTGCCTACACTACACGCATGTAGTCTATGCCACCTGGTTACTACTGCAGCTTTTGAACTCCCTGAAACGCCATTAAAGGAGGTTAAATTTTTAAGCGTACTTTAATGAAATATAATTGATAATAAAATTATATTTTAATGATATAAGGCTGTTTGTAAGAAACTTATAATGCCCGATTTTCATTTTAAGTAGGCACTACGAAAAAGTAAAGTATTAAGCAAAATTTGGCAGCATTGTTCATTAAACTGTCATTGTCCAGCTGCAGAATTTTAAATTTGCGCGAAGCTTTAGATTTCTCGAATCGAATATTGTTTTTGCTGCTAAATCAAATAGAAATATTGTTTAGTTGATCGTTATTGGCATATGCTTGGTTAATTCATATGCTTGTAATTAAGTGTCCAAATTAATCGCGAACTCGTTAACTATTCCAACATAACCTAGAAATACCGATAGCGTCTCTGAACGGATGATTTTCAACCTGACTGAAGCACTTGATAGCGGCCATAGAGAAAATGCCTACCGCATCTACAATATTGGAATGCAAGAAAATATGTCTCTTTCGTTGTCTGACTGCCGTAGCCTTAAGCATCGGAATGCAGTTCCTGCTCTTGACAGTTTTCTTGCTGTTCATTAATTTTAACATTATGCATCCAGTGCAATGGATTGCTGGATCCTTCAGCCTTATGCTGTCATTCTTCACATGGCTGTCGATAATGCCGCTTGTTAGCGCTGTCATCATATACGGCATATTGTTGGGAAAGTCGCATCTGGCGGTGAACAAATACTATGCCTCACGCTTTCAGTGGATACTAGGAACTGTTGTACGAAAGTTCACTTTCCTGCTGATACATGTGGTGGTTGGTTTTCTGACCGCATGGCTATATGCACGCTATCTGCACGTTGACTACAGGTCGGTAGAAGAATTTTATATGAATATAATTTTTCAAAAGTCTTAATTTTAGAACTTTCATTATTGACTGCTACGGCTCAGATTGCATCAACAGTCGTTATATCTTTCTCATATGCGTTGGCATAGCAGCTGGCTGCTTTCACTTTTTTAAGGAACACTTGCGTCAGGATCCAGAAGTTGAATTTCCAATAGTACAAGAAGTAAAGCTGGTGAAAATACGCTCACTGTTCTTTGCAACACTCTACAACTCGTTGATGATCTCATTTATGCCCGCTATGAGTTTTACTGTCGCTTACTGGCTTGTGGGAGGCTTGATAAACGAGCGATTTGCCAACATATTTGATGTTGAAGTGGACGAAGCACTCGTGTCCTTATTCTCTATTGTGTCAAATGTGCGCTTAATTTTCTACGGCTGGATTTTGACGTCCCAAATTCTCAGCAGCATGCATTTGATGCAACGTCTTTTCTCGATTATGTTGGCCACCGAGATACATTTCGTGATTGAGAAAAATCCGATTTTCGCGCAAAATGATTCCGAAGTTGCATTGGTCGAAGCTTTGCAGCTGGCTCAAGTGCCCGTTATTCAAAAATTAGCTGCTTTGGAATTGTATAATATTTCATTACTTAAGGTGTCTTCAAAACGCCTGGAAATATTTGCGCTCTCTGTGCCAGGTGCGTATATTTTTTTTGCCCTTTTTTCTCTCTAGATTGCTTTAAATATTGCTTACTCTAAAATAGGTGGCCATCCTAAGAACTGGAATCAAATATGTAATCAATGTCTTAGCATCATCGATGCTTTTACCAATGAACTGTCATCTTCCGTTAAGAATATTTCCACCATGAAGTCTACTCCGCTATTTGCTACCGTCAAAACCAGCGCTACTGATGCAGCAGAAAAAATACTCTTACGTCAGTACAATGAAACATACGGTATACGCCGCATGATGGCCGAGGAACAGGTGAAAGAAGTAAACAACTGCATACGCGAAAAAGAACAAAAGACATTTTCGCAAGCTTGCCAACGCATCAATGACGCTCTCGAACAATTCTCACATCAACTGGAAGAATCGTGTCGCACAGCTTTTCGCACCATCCCCGGACTTTTCTATATGTTTGGCGAGCCGGATAGCGCTAAGACCATATTCATGCTTTCCAACTCTCAAACTATTGTCTGGCTTACACAGGGCTTGGCTGGTATTTGTGCAGCTTCCTTGAATGAGGATAAATATGGTGTGGTGCAGAACGAGTTACCACACATTGTTAAAACTTTGCTACGCCTCAAAATGGAGCTGGACAAGTTGAATAATGTCCATTTAAATGGCACAAAACTAGATCGCAATCTGATCACTTTAAAGAGTGCCGTTAAGCGTAGTTTGTATAAAATTTGCACTGTCTTCGGTGATTACATGCATGATTTGATAGATGATCCCGAGGATTTGCAAATTTTGCATAATTTTATAAATTATCAGGAGACATAGAAATGGATGAGAGGAATTTTCTTTAAGTAGTCATTAGTTTAAGGTTATGCATTTTCTTGTATTTGGACAATGCATCGATACTCGATGATATATTAAGTATTCAGTTATTGTTAAACTATGTTTTCTTTAATTTTATTAGTCATTGCAATTAAAAATTACTAAGAACTCAACTTTTATATAAATATTAAAAAAAAATATATTCTCATTTATTAATTTTCCATAATTTTTATAAATTATAAAACAATAAAAAACTCATATATTTTAATGTTCAGAAAAAAAAGGTTAAAACCTAAAGAAGTTTTGTTAAATTTTTATAAGAATATTTAATTACTTTTTACTAAACATCTTGGAAAGTGTTATTTAAAAAAATGGGTTCTCAGAGTTATTCCAATTTATTGCGATGGATTGATTATGATTGATGATTAAATTGATTGATTGGTTATGAACAAATATATTCAAAAACATCGCAAAGAAATCTTTCAAAATTTTGTTTTGTCTGGATTTGAATCAACAAATGTAAAATAAAGAAAGTTTTTAAATATTTTGCTCAAATTCTTTGCACTATGATCCTGCACAACACAGACTGTAAAATCAGTAACACCTTCCCATAAAACAAAACCAGTTTTATTGTTCCCTAAAGGATGCAGAGATTCATCCGATCTTTATAACATTATTTCCGTTTTGTGGACGTCAAACGCCTTGTGGAATCATCTGCACCTCGAAAATAAGCACCCGTGCTTGCTAACAAGACGCATATAAAACATTGGATTGTTTCTCAGCACACGGTGTCGTTAACTTTTTGAAAATCGAAAAATATTTACGGGAGTTGGTGCAAAGATCCAGAAGCGCCAAAATCCTCTGTTTATGTGTGTTTCATGTTTCAATGTTTTTTTCACATTTTTAAAGAAAATTAAGAAATTTGAGTACCTATTTATTTATAAGAAATGTATTTCTTTACCATATCTAGGTTATATAGTAGGTCAGTAGATCAGATCGACCCATTTTATTTATATTTCAATTAAGACCTTCTTTTTAGTTGTAAGTTAATACACTTGAATATAATTGTTATTACCTATTAATAAACTCTACACATATTTAGAATATATTTATTCCGCTACTGGAATGCCTTTAAATTGATATATCGAAGATTACGTAAAATTTTCTATTGAAATATTCAAATTCTTTAGCAGATTAAAAAATTCGTTAAGTTTAAAAAAACTGCCGGTTCAATTTAGCCATCATTATAACGACAATAAACATAATTATTTAAAATTTTTATGATCAAGTCTAACATTTTTAAAAAAAGTATTTTTTTATTTCATTTACACATTTTTATTTAAGTTTTTCTTTGTACAGCACCATTACTTGCTTCTGCTCTAACAACGTGGCAAACTAATATTTTGTTAAATAAATAAAAAAAAAATCTTAAATTAACTAAGATCCTAAATTAACTTTTTTGAAATAATATCCATTTAAATTACATCTTAACTTAAGAGAATGCTAGGCCAATTAAGATATCACTTCGGTATCTTTAGCTCGAGCGCTGCGCCTCCAATTGAAGATCATAACGTAGTTTAACTATTTCTGTTTCAACACGTAAGACATTCACATCTATAGCTAGTCACTGTGACTCCGTAAGAGCTGATTGCTGTGCATTCATTGCCAGGGATGGTGGAGCTGCTGCACTTTCACGGCTGTCTTTGTTGCTTTTGCTCATTGAAGAATTTGTGAAGAGTTGGGTTTCTAGAAAGTTTAAAGCTTTAAATAATACTCCCATATTGGGATTGTAGACACCCTCAAAGTGTTTACTTGTGCCAGGCGTTTGATCTGGATTAGTGCGATCGAATGGCGAGTACTCGGCTAGTTTTTCTTTTTTCCATCTAAATAGGGAGCGTGAATCTAAAGTTAAAATTAACAAGAAGTTTTGGAAGTTATTTTATTTTGCTTGGCGTGAGTTTGGAGGATTCAATGGATGGCGGTTTGGATTTAGCTTGGATTATTTCTTTTTTTTCTTCGTCGGAATATTGATATCAGTATATTTGGTTTCATTAAAATTCATTAACTTTTTGTGACCTGAGAACAAGTATTAATTCTTAAGTCGAAGAGAAAAAGTTGAAAATAATAGAACAAAAGAGTTAACTTTGTGGAGAGTTTTAAAATTGTGAATGAGGGAAGTATGCGGAATGAATGCAATTGAATGTATTATTAAACCCATTGATTTTGATTTTCTTAACATCAGCCTACCTATATCCGCCAGCACTCTGGTCATTTCTCTGATCTGCGCATCCTGGCGTTCTAATCGAAAAGCCATTTCCGCTAGTGTATGCGTTAATTCATCAACGTACAGTTTGTCAGCTTCTTTTTTGTTGTTCTCCTTATTGATTTGTCTGCAAAATAAACACGATTAATATCCAAGATATTGAGAATTTATCATCGAACCTCGCATATTCGAATATAAGCACGCCAGCACCTATGGTGAAAATTATAAATTCGCCTAGTAGATTTGCTCCTAGCTCAATGGCCATTGCTTCATTTAGCGGAGGCACCGACACTGGCTTGCCTAAATTAAGCGCCCACATTTTCGTTTTCACCTCCATCCAGTTGTAAACTGAAATATTATCGAAACCATTTTATACCATAAACTATCCAAAGTTCCTTATTGTTTGTATGATACAGCAATACATTTTTTTGTATTTTCCAAAAAATAACTTACACTGTGCTGGAGGCATGCAGACATAGTTACGAAACGCCGGACTTTCCTTGGCCTTGGCTTTAATTATATTCGCGATAGGTTTACTGACTTGTTTTATGGCTAGGACACCTAACTTGGCCACGGGAAATGCACCGATCACCATTTTAATTACTTATTTAATAAGGAAAACCTTTTCCCAAAATACTTAGTTAAGCTAGTTTCGATTTTTTTAATGGCAGTGCCGACTAAAAAAGTCGAACAGCTGATATCTACCAAATTCGCACAAGCGACAAATGTACACTACTAACCAAAGATTTTGCATCTGCAGACAGCTGTAGAGTATAACTGCCAGATTTGTAGTCTTGCTAACAACTTTTAATACAAAGGAAATATTAACTCTTAATTAATAATTGAAAAAATTATTGGAGTTATAAAACCACATCATAAAAAGCGTGTAAGTTTGGCCAAATGCACTAAGACAAAAGTCGTACAAGTTTTAAATATTTACGACGCGATCCTTTATGCGGACCTTCCAGTGTCAATCATTTGACTTCAATCTTTTATATGTGTGAGTAAACATATGTTTGTATGCTTTACACAGCCTCGTTGATGTCTTGATTGACTAAAACCTAATTATTTTGATATTTTTGTATGCTTGTTAAGTGGCTTGAAGTATTTAAGGGCTTGATTATAAATCTTTAGACAGAAAAAAAAGAATCGATAAAAAAAATTAACGAGAGAAATAATTTTTGCTTATGCACGAAAAAAAATTAATAATGAAAATTTTACGTTATGATTGATCTGTGTAAGGAACAGCATCAACCCACACGCACACATCAAATGATTGACCATATAAGGTTCTTTCTTTGATGACAGCTATCAATATATATTTTTATAAATAAAAAGAACTTTAAGCATTGTACTTAATTGTACATATTTTTCAAAAATATTGCTTAATAAAATTTTACTTGAAAGGGTTACAGTACCCTAGAAGTTCCTTGCGCGTTGCTTTATTGTGTAAAATTGTCATGTCCACGACAGTAGCACATAACCAAAATTTCAGATTTTTTAATGAAAGTTTTTATTTCATACGCCAATTGCGTAGACGTAAGTTTTCTGAAAAAAAAGCATTTGTGGTTTTCGCTTTTAAATTTTCAGTGCGGACGAAACTTTATTTTCGCATGTAGAGGCCTTGACGCCATAACGAGGATTGTCGCTGTCGTTCACTATCGAAAACTCTCATTTTCTATGAACGTGGTAATGACCGATAACGATAACTTTAACTACTAATATCGTTAATTTTTTTGGGTGCACCGCTACAGAATATGCGGGGAATACAGTATAATAGCTGCACGATGTTGTTATAATATTGGTTTCACGTCAACAAGCAAGTGCAAAATGTAAGAGCCAAATTTCTGGCTTGCAATACTTGACATGAATATGCAAAAGCAAAACATAAAGAAGATTTAAAGCAACTTTGGAACCAATTAATACCATGAAATATGCTATCGTTTATGTGATTCAGCTATACATTTTTTATACTTTTCAAAAAATAACTTACCCTGTGCGGGAGGCATACAGATATAATTACGAAATGCGTAGCTATCCTTGGCTTTGGATTTAATTGCTCTGGCGATAGGTTGACTGATTTGTATTATGGCTAGGAAACATAACTTTACCATAGGATATGCTCCGATCGCCATTATAATTACTTATTTTTACGGAAACCCTTTCCCAAAATATTTTTCTATTTCTGATTTTTGAATGGCTGTGTCGACTAAATAACGTTGATCAACTGAAAACTGACAATTTTCTATAAGCGTCAAAAGTATACTACTAACCAAAGGCTTGCCATATACCGGCAGCTGTGCTGTATAACTGCCAGATTTGTGTAAAAGGAATTTTTAAATGACAGTGGGATATGTAATTTCCTTAAAATTTTTTTATAACTAAGTAAAAATTATTTAAAATATTAAATTAATTCTTTTGAGGGACACATCAAAAAATTCCGTCTTTTATATTAATACCAAGTGCCAAATGTTCGTGTCCATCACAACAGTAACGAAACCAAAATTTCAGGTTTTTGGATGTAAATATTTTATATATATATATATATAAAATATATATTTATATATATATATATAATAAAAATTTTTATATAAGTCCAATAATAGAATTTTGTGTTATGTGAGTTTTTTTCATAACATTTAAAACTTTTGCTACTCGTGGAGAAAATATTTTGGAGTCCATCATTTTACTGCATATTTTTTATATAAAGTTTTCAATGCAGCCGAAACTTTTCAGAAGAAACTGTATTTTATGTCTGGCTTACAATGAACTTCTCATACCTGAATGATATTTTGATTGTTTTTGAGTATTTTCACGTCGACTAGCAAATGTAAAGTATGAAAGGAAGACTTCTGATTAACTATACTTAATTTGAATATACAAAAAACAATACACAAAGTAAATTGAAATCAAAAGCTCTGATTTTGGTTATGTTTGACTTTTTAAATTTTTTTAAAGTTTTCCTTTCCTATATAAAGCAAATGCTAGAGAGCGATAAACGTTTGCTTCATTTGATAATAAAAGAAAAATATATAAACCAAAACAAAGAAAATACATATTCAATTATTTTTCAATGCTAACGTCTTCTATAAACTGCCTTTTAACCCAATATGGACTGACCCATGTTCCTGTTGAGCGAGAATGAATATATTTCCAAAGATATTTTGTTTGGTCTAACTTAGAAAAAAAAAATCAAAAAATTAAAAGAATTAAAAATCGAGCTGCCACCTCAAGATTTTTAATTTTCAAATTGAAAGGTATTTAACGATATTCTACAAGCAAAGTCAAGCATTTTGCGCCAGTATTGATCACAAGGATTTCCACAAAACAACAAAAAATATACAAAAACGTATTTCGTTAAAGACCATCGTTGTGTCAACTTGCAGGAGCCACGTAAGTCAGTCAAACTTCACAAAAGTTAAGTATAAAGCCTAAGAAAGACCGTATAAGAGTAATATTTTACTTTATTTTTTTTTTTTAATTTTTAAAAGGTTTAAAATTTAAGATAAAAAAAAAATGGAAAATTCTCAAATTTCCCAAGCTAGGAAATGTAAGTAAACGTAATTGTTCCACCTTGAGCGAAACAGGTCGATTAGATTCTAGATTTAAATTCTTAAAACTTTATATTCCTTTTGGAAATCATAAAAATCTATAGAAGTATACACGATTTAGTGCACTTGCCAGTGCAGTTGAGGACTTGTGCAGCTGTGCAGTTGTGCAGTTAGGTTTTGTGAACACACCACACTTTTAACTGAGGAATTATTGAAGTATATGTCGAAATTTACGTTTTGCTCACTGAATATGTTTATCAAGTAATTGGTATATAAACACTCAACTGTATCACTAATTCAAAGCTGGCAACTTTTGTAATGTGCACAACTGCACAAGTAATCAAGTCCTCAAGGGCTCCATTTTACAGCTATAGTAGAAATTCTGATGTGCAGATTTTTGACGTACATGTATTTTGTTTTTGTAAAGTGCACAAGTCCTCAAGTCCTCAACTGAACTGGCAAGTGCACTGAATTGTGAATACCTCTTACCATTGTATAACCTCCAAGTTAATTCTACGTTCACACTGAGAGCTAAATGCGCATTTAACTAATTGTAAGTACGAATTAACAATTTAGAATGCGTAGCCGTAAGCTCTTTGTAAGAGTAAAATTGACAAATGTATATATTGAATTTCGTAAATGCGCATTAAGCTCTCAGTGTGATCGTAGTATAAGAAAAGTATACCGTTGCGTATACGCAACGCTGGGCAAAAATGGGTTAAAGTAGGATTTAGGTTTAGCTTTTGTGGCAAAGTTATGTGACTTATATTCGGTTGTTACTTTTAGAATAAGGGGTATCTGCTAGAATAAAAATAAGATATCCACATATATATAGACAAAAATAGACGAATCACTATCATTAATTTCTCCAGGTGAATTATCCAATAATGACAATGCAAACTAAGCTTAATATTAAGCTTAGTATTAAGCCTAATATTAAAGATGATTTCTTATGACGGCTCTATGATCTAACTATAAATAGAACAACCCCTTAATGAATTAAGTCCAATTTGAGATTTTTGCAAGCCTTTCAATTTGATTGTGCTGTGTGTGGTCAGCTCTTTTTATTAGCTCTCAAAAAACACATTTTTACCTATTATTTGTGAAGAAAATGTTGAGTGTGCCTACAATCGTCTTTAATTTAATATGATTTTAAATAATAAAGATTCAAATGAGTCAACTGAAAAAAAAACTCTCTACTTAGCTTATGCGTGGCCGAGAATCAACTCAATTGAAAGATTCAATTGACAATTGGATTGCATTATGTAAAACTCGCATAAGAGAGGGACAAGCACAAATTGACATGAAGTTCATTAAAAGTCCTTTTATAGGTTAATCAAGTTTCAAAATAGCAAAACTATTTTGATTAATTAATTATTAATTAGGTAATTAATATACAGAATTGGATTAATTCACACATTTTTAAAATTTATTGATATTATTTTATGGAAGTTATTGTGCAAAGAAGATTATGCAAAAAATTAAATTTTTTATGTTAACCTTTTTTGGTAAATAAAAAATAAGCCATTTACGTAAAATTGTTCTTGACATTTTGAAAATATTTTATAAATATTGAAAAGGTAAAAAATTATCTCTGTTTTTTATAACCTTCCTTAGAAATATTTAAAATTTTAGACGCACAAAAAGTAAACACGGCGAAAAAATAAATTTAACGAAAGCCTTTAGTACGTAATGTACTTTGCAAAATATACAGTTTGGCAGCACTGTGGAATGGCGACTTAAATTTGGCGCTAAAATATGACAAATGATTGAAGTAAAATAGTGCCAGCACAGTACTTTGTTATTATTCAGTAATAATTTGTAGAATTATTTTAATTAAGGACAAAATAAATAACAATGGAAGCAGAAATAGCACAACAATTTGATGAGCTTGGAATAGAACCGCCGGCGGAGGTGATTGCAAAATGTAAGCAAACTCAAAAACTTAAAAAGAAAATGTGTGTGATCATGTTCTGATGAAATTTCTAGCTATGGAGCTCTGCATCAGTTACCACATTGAAGATGCCGTTGAATTTGTTGAACAGTGGATTGCATTTAGCATCTCACATTTAAATGCTGCAGAGCCCACGGTTGAATATCTCAAAGAATTCGAGCGCAAAGTATTCCAAGCAAAACGTGATAAAAAACTAGCGGCTGCAAGCAAAAAGAAGCCAAAGCTGCCTAAAGCTATAGCAAATCTAGCGCATTTGACGGCAGCAGAAGCGAGTCCTTTAGCTATTTATGGGGTGGATGGAAATGATGATTATATGGCTGATGTAGATATGGGCGCTGGTGGCGGAGATGAAGATGTTTTGGATACGTATAATGTGTGTCATACACCTAAGGTAAGTGGAGTTCATAAAATATTCCCGGAATTTTACTATTTACTATATTTACGCTTTACTACTGTAAAGCGGTCATGACATAACCGCATAACAGCATAAATAATTTCAGTCACATTCAATTCACTTTAAATTAGTTCGTGAGTCTCTGGTATGCAAAATTTATTTATATTCAAGCTAAAAATATAAGTCCATTTATTTTTACGCTCCTTTATTATTTAAAACAAAATCCACTGACTACGGAAAAACCATTAAAGCGGGCACTTAACGATCATTCCGAACAATTCGTTTCCAATTAATGTGAATTCAAGATTTGCATTTAGTTTATTGCCAAAAACTAACTACGGAGCACTCTACAACTTTAAACCAAGCCACAAAACTTTTATGTAGCCTCTTGAAAATCTGAGCTGAACAAAATAAATGGACACCAACAAGTAAACGAGATATCTGCGGTCAGTAGCGTACCAATATGTAAAATGTGTCTGTCTAAAAGTAAAGCTTCCCGACTAGCCTTTTTTAGTTCCTAGCAATTTATGCAGCGTCGCACATTTCGAATATCGTGAGAAATTTTTGTTTGCATTCGCATTGGTTAAGTTCAAAACAACTAAGTAGACCAACAAACAAATCTTTCATGTACCACAAAAATAGAAAAAAGCATTTACAAAGCGCTTCAAAATGCAAACCAAACGAAGCCCATTTTATTGACCTCATCCATAAAATGAGCTTTGGTAATCTATGATAACATTTTATTTCATTGCTGTACCTTTCCTTATTTTCACTACACGCTGTTAGTAGTTTTGATTTTTTGTCTTGCCTTATTTATTGTTTTACTTACCTTTTACCTAGCTTGCAGTTAACCTGAATGCTGCATTTGGCAAAACAACTAAATTGTAACTTATTTCCATTGACATTTATTGCAGTTTAATCTTAAGGCGAACATAGTTCGCGGTTCACATGCTATGTAATCAACTTAAATCTTCCATGATAAATGCTGAATTCAAGTCTTGTTAACATTTATTTTCAGTTTTGTAGGCATTAATTTTACATTTTTTTTTCTGAGTTTTCTCTATTTAGTTTACATAATTTCTAATCTTGGACGGCAGCTTAAATTGTAGCAAAAATCCTGTTTAAATCGTGTTTGTTTTTTTTTTTTTTATTAACTTTGCTCTGAACATGAAAAATAAATTAGATTAATCGATTATTTTTACATCATGGTTTTCGGATTTTGTATGTAAAATGCTAATGATGGTATATTAGAGAAATACGAATGAAACGAAAAATGGCCAGTTCAGCCCTTGAAAGGTCTTTTGTAAGTAACTGATCATTGACTGAAACATTTTAATAGTATCGCGATTTCTTCTTTTATATAGAAACATTATAAAATCATACCGTTTAAAATAATTAAGAAATCATATGCTATGAACCAGGCACACTTAGATTACAATCGTCATGCTTTGTTTTCGCCTCTGTCAGATTGGTTCATCCCACTAAAATGAGCAATGATAAAAAATAATATTAACTAAGTTAAGTGAATTTCAAAAATCGGTTGTATTTTTGTATGAAATGTAAAAAATTATACCTATTTATCGCATATTGTGAACTTAAAAAATAGGGGATATTTAGAGTAGTATGTGTTATCTTTATATAAATAGGCCAAGGAAAAACAGTTCAGTACCATTTTCTCCTGCGTTTCTTAACAGATTTTGATGATTTTTTATTTAAATGAATCAGAGTAGCTAGCTGGAATATCCGATGTTGCTCGGGGTGGTATGGCACTCAGGGTGTTTCTTAACCGATGTTCATAATTCTTTTTAAATGAATCAGAGTAGGGAAAAGGAGTGCAGCGAATAGTTTTTAAAGTAAAATGCTAGCTGAAATACCCGGCGACGCTCGGGGGTGGTATTACGAAAAGGTCGAATTTCGACCACTGGCGTACTCTAGTAAAGATTATTATGTCGATTCTTCAAAAAGTAAAAAAAAAAAAAACAAAAGGTACATTTCAGCCCTTGAAACGACTTTGACCGGGCTTCTTAGGATCAATTGTGTTATGCTTGTTGTAAAAATGTTAAATTAAACACAAGTAATCGAGAACTGGTCCTACAGGCTTTATGCCGATTCCGAAAGGCTTATGTTCTCAAGAAGCTTTTCATGGCAGTTTTTTCTCTCTGAGATTTGCCATTGTCTGCTGAGAGGTGACAGCCGAATAGGAAAATTTATTCAATTGAAAACATTTTCTGTGTCAGATGGGTTCTATAATGGGTTTTATAAGACTCTTCGGCCGAAGTACACTTTAAGCAGTTGTATTCCTTAACCCTTTCGCCCCGGAGTTTTATGTTAAAAACTGGCAAAGATATGAAAATTTCGTCATCATTTATCAAAATAGAACAAATATATAAGATGTTTGGTATAACAAAGAATTTGCTTATTTTTTTTTTATCCTTTTCGTCCTTTCGTCAGTTTTTTGTCCTTTTTTTCTAATTTATTCAAACGGCATCAAAAGCAACAATGGCGCGAAGACCCTTCTATCAGTAGATGGTCGGGAGATTGACATTCAAAACATCGATTCTATATTTATTTGAAGGTCGCTTGCCAGTACGGCAAGCCTTTAATTTTAATTTTATTTTCCGGCCGCTATGAGTTGTTCAGCAACTACATGTAGTGACGCACGATTTTTATTGAAAACTGTGTAGTTAAGTGCAGAAAACATGTGTTTGGCATTAAACCACAGACAAAGCATTGAACTATTATGGGGACAGCTTGAAAATAATGTTTTAAAGTAAAAGTTCTCAGATATATCTTGCCAAGATTGCTGGGACATATAATCCCAGCAGGGGCGAAAGGGTTAAATGAATATCTCCGTTAATGTATTAATGTATGACGATTCCCAAATCTCGTCTCAAGGCTTTCACATCTAAAATTTAATCTTCAGGTGTAATCGTTTGTACCTTTTAAAATTTATTTCATAAGACACTATCAAAGAATTTAGCCAAGGGGAATGAAGTGTGCTTGGGGCACTAAAAGTACCACATTTTATACACTATATTAATTTTATGCAGTTTTTGTGTATTTACTCCAGAAAAAATGCATTTTGAATTCCGAAAGAAGTGTTTAGACCAGTAATCGAAAATATACGCTAAGCGTAGCGTATGTAAGGGTACTGTAGCGTCCACTTAGAGAACAGTACGTTAACGTTGTGTAGAGTTGGTGGCTTCACTCATTATTCTGTAGCGTTATAGTTTGTGTGTTTGAAAGCAAACTTTAGCAATACACAACGATTGCATAAAAATGAGCATAATTATAATTATTCCGTTCCGTAGCCACATTAAATGTACCGCGTGTGTTGCGGTTTTTGAGAGACAAAGAAAGCAGAGAGCTAAAACAATTTAATTATTGTTGCGAATAATTCATTTAATGTTTCTCACCTACCCCCTATCTGCCACCCTTCTCTGGGTTCCCATAGAAACAGCACATGAACTGCAAAAACTGTCAAAAATAGTTTATATCGCCCGCAGCTGAACTCCTAGAAAGGGCAAATATATGAGCCGGTCCTATAATTTTTTCCCCTCAACAATTCTTCTGAGCACACCTACCCCCCATCTGCCACCATTCTTTGGGTCCCCATACAAAAAAAAGCAAAAACTGTCCAAAAATAGTATCGCCCGCAGCTGAACTCCTAGAAAGGTCAAATATATGAGCCGGTCCTATTATTTTTACCCCTCAACATTTCTTCTGAGCACAACATACCCCCCATCTGTCACCATTCTTTGGGTCCTTATACAAAAAACACAAAAACTGTTAAAAAGTAGTTTATATTGCCCCCAGCTGGACTCCTAGAGAGGTCAAATATATCAGCTGGTCCTACTATTTTTTGCCCCTCAACATTTCTTCTAAATACACCTACCCCCTATCTGCCACCCTTTTTTGTGTCCCCATAAAAAAAGAAAACAAAAACTGCAAACACTGTCGAAAATAGTTTATATCTCCCGCAGCTGAACTTCTAGAAAGGGCAAATATATGAGCCGGTCCTATAATTTTTAGCCCCTCAACATTTCTTCTGAGCACAGCTACCCCCTATCTGCCACCATTCTTTCGGTCCCCATACAAAAAACACAAAAACTGTCCAAATATAGTTTGCATTGCCCGTAGCTGAACTCCTAGAGAGGTGAAATAAATGAGCTGGTCCTGTTATTTTGTACCCCTCAACATTTCTTCTGAACACACCTACCCCCTATCTGCCACCCTTCTTTGGGTCCCCATATAAAAAACAAAAACTATCGAAAATAGTTCATATCGCCCGCAGCTGAACACCTAAAGAGGTCAAATAAATGAGCTCATCCTATTTTCCGAATGCGACGAGCTGAGTCGATAAAAAGTTACGATATGAAAAATGTTTTCATGGCTTCAATGGTTAAGTAGACTCCAATTTAAAAGTAATACAAAGTTCATAAATAGTTCATAAATACTTTATATCGTGTTGTATTTAAAGTGAATATATAACAATAAATAAAGAAACCTGTTAAAAAGAGAAATTTCCTTTGTTCGAAAATGACTGAAAATTGTAAGTAGCATAATATAAAGGCTACATTAGTAAGTATTTATTAGTTTTTTATTGTTCTTTAGATGTTCTGATGCATGTTATGATGCATCTTAAGCAATTTTATCATTTGGTCTGTAAAATTAAAAAATTATTTTTAAGTATTTATATGGTACTAACAATGGTAATGTTTGCAATATATTAAATTCTTTTACAGGTATGCTGTCCGAATAAGCGCAAGAGCATAGCAATAAAGATTTCAAAACTTATCGAAGCCAATATGCAAGAAGAAACGCAGGCATGGCAAATCTGACTGACATTTTCCACAAATTCATTGTCATGTCTGATCCCAATTAACTTGGCTACGCGCTTCCAATAAAAAACAAAATCAGGTTAAGGAATTACCTGTAGAATTAAAAAAGATGTTTAAAGAAAATGGGTTATTTTTATAACGTTTTGTATAAGATATAAAAACTTTTATAAAACTGCTTAAAAATATATGTATTATATTATATTTAAGTAGGACTTTACAAAGTGCTGATATTGAAGACTGATACATGTTAATTTTAGATATATATAGATATATACGAATATATATAGCATTTTAATACTTTTCTTGTTTGCTATAATGTTTTGAATCTTTCAAAAGTCTTAAGTTCAGAGCTTAGGGTAGTGTTGGTAAATGAAGGAAATTACATACTATGAAATTAACAAACTCTGACAATAAAACATGCATCTTAACGTATCACTATATAATCAAATATTTTACATAAGTTGAGTACATTCAAGTTTTATTATTTATTTCAAGAAATGGCTTTTAACACCATTTTAAATGGCTGATAATGGATTACGATTTTATTTCACAAAATATAGTCTTCTAATAACAATAATGTACAATAACAAAAATAAAAGATAAACTATTATCAATGAAAAAACCAAATATTTCCATATAATTTCATAAGATATTTTCCCACAAATGCCGACTTTAAAATTTGCCTCAACTTTGAAAACCCTGAAGTACGGGTATTTTAATTTTTGAACAGCTTTCCAAATTCATTACTAGAACTTTGACATTTTTCTTTAACTTCACACAGCGAAGTTCTTTAAAAGTCATAACTACCGGCTGTAGGATATCAGGCACTGGTGAAGAAAAACAAACAAAGGTTATGCCAGTCTCTTCCATGAAAAAAATTTTGTAAACAATACCCAAAATTCAAGTATCTAGCATTAATAATATAGATTCTAAGGCGAAAAACTGGCGATGCGAGCCCATTTCCTATGTTTTTTCCCCAATGTGCGACGAGTTGGTAGCATTTACGCTAAACTGTAATTATTTTTTGCCGTTATTATAGTGGTCTTACAACATAATGTTCTGAAAAATGTTCAGCCTGAAGTATGCACACTAGAGTGGTCCTTAGTTGTATGGAGAACAATTTTTTTTCTGATCTTTAATTACGCACCGTGGTTTTGTTCCTTAACATGCCAGAAGTAAACTGTGAAATTTTGAGGAAAAAATATTGATATTTAAACGTGCCTCAAGCGACCTCTATATCCAAAAAAAATCCCAATTTTATTTTTATAAACTCCAATTTTAAAAAAAACTGGTTCGCATTTCGTTTTTCATTTAGTTTTTCTTTAAAATGAGTTACCAAACATGAAAATCGGCGTTAAATTACCAGAGTTATGATTTTTTACTCTTGGAAAAAAATCTAATTTTTTTCTTGTTGCATTAAAAAAAAATTGCAAAAATCCAAATTTTAAAATAATCCAGTGAAATGTCATGGAAATATTTTCTAAAACTATACCTAATATAGAAACAAAAAATGGTGCAATTAAGTATAATAATTTGGTCGTTACGAAATTTTTTGCTAAAAGTATGCCTATTTGTAAATTTCGAGTTTGAATATTTTTACGAAAAAATTCCTAAAAACCCGAAAATACAAATTTTGAAAAGCAAACAAGAAATGAACTAAGAATAGTTTTGAGCTATTCTGAGCAAAAAATTGAAAAAACCAAAAATCAAATCAAGAAGTTATAACTGTTGAAACTTGACTTTTTTTTCTAAAATCCTTAAAGTACTCTTTTCTGGCATATCGAACACAGAAAAAATAAAAAAAAACTCAAAAAACATATGTAGATATCTTCTGAAATGACTTCGATAATTCTTAAAAGTCTATTTGATTTTCTTTTGAAAAGTTTTGGAATTCCAGGGCTGCCAATATACTTTTATGCGATAAACTTTTTTATGCAATCGTTATCGGCCATACCGCTTTGGTATTTAAAAAAACCGTTGAGTTTCCTGGTCGAGTTTCATGAGAGCCTCTCTTTAAGTTCTCTTTCAAGCGATTCGGAAGATGACGGTCTTATGGAATTGGTTGCAGATCTAACCGATCTATTTTATTTTTTATAAAAGTAAATTCAATGCAATGAATGTGATAATTTTTTTTAATTTTGACAAACGATTTTACTTGACAGTTTACACATTACATAGGCGGTCAACATGCAGAATGGTAGAGTCAAGACTAGAGGTAGAGCAAGCAGCGGATGTCCCCAGGGCGGGGTGCTATCGCCAACCCTGTGAAACATAATTGTGGACTCACTACTGGTTAGACTGGATGAATCCGGGCATACACACGATAGGGTATGTGCAGATGACATTGCGTTGGAGGTCTGTGGTAAGTTCATTGACACCATCTCAGACATCATGAAGGGAGCACTCCGAATGGTGGAGGAGTGGTGTCGAGAACAAGGCCTTACCGTAAACGCAGGAAAATCAGACAATACTCTCTTTACTAGAAAAAGGGCAGGTCTGAGGAGAGAACCACTGAGACTTTTTGGAGCCGAAATCAACATGTCCACAAAAGTTAAATATTTAGGGGTAACCCGTGATAGCAAACTGAACTGGAACGAGCATGTAGAAGATAGGATTCAAAGAGCCAAGAGGGTTCTGTTTCAGTGTGGACGCGTTTGTGGTCTCAAATGGGGGTCATGTATGCTTAGGTGATTTGGTGGACAAAAGTCAGCCAGAAAACCATTAAGAAGAGACTGGACAGAGTCCAACGGCTGGCATGTGTTGGAATAACGGGTGCAATACGCACCACTCCAACAAACGCAATGAAGGTTCTGTTAGGTATGCTGCCTTTGGATTTAGAAATAAAGAAAACGGCGGCGCTAACAGCCATCAGGATGTTGCGAAATGCTACGTGGCATGGATCAACGGCCCTACATGGTCATATGCGCAACCTTGATAATGTACATAGAGATGTCAGGGAGACGGGTATGCCTATGGACGTAAGGCAGAGAGTAAGGATAACAGAAAAATGTTACAAAACTCTTATAACAGATGGAGTCGTCTGTGAAGAAATTGCTGGTAACGATATCAGTATATTCACAGACGGCTCTCTGATGAATGGTAGAGCCGGGGAAGCGTTTACTCAGAAGAGTTGAGCCTATGCTGTGTACTGAGGTTAGGGAGGTTTGTGTCTGTGTACCAGGCGGAAATGCTTGGTGTGGTGCATGCACTGGACCACCTGACTGGATGACCGGGTCAATGGCAAGAAAATTGTCATTGCCCTTGACAATCTGTCGGTGATTAGGTGCATGCAGCGTACAGACGTCACTTCCAGGTTGGCCATAGAGTGTCTTACCAAACTCAATAGGTGCGCTCAGACCAATAGGTGAGCTTACACTTATGTGGGTGAGAGGACATTCTGGCATAGATCAGAATAAAAATGCTGATTCTTTAGCGAGAGAAGGATCAGCAGAAGAGTTCTGTGGATCAGAGCCACATATCGCCATAGGCAACAACATTGTGGCAGGCCTCATTAAGCAATGGACGGACTCGAAACACCGTACAAGGTGGGAAGAAGCTGTTAATTGCAGGCAATCGAAGACGGCCGCGAAGTGGTCTCGTAGTGAGGCAGCAAAAATTATCCGTTACAATCGAAGGACTTTAAGCTGGGTTACTACACTTCTCACAGGACACGGTCCCTGCATGTACCATCTCAGGAAGATGACTCTGACCGAGGACGATGCGTGTAGGTTATGCCTAGAGGAGCCGGAAATGGCAGCACACGTTCTGGGTCAGGCGTTGGCAAGCATAAGATTGACCATTTTTGGACGTCCATTTATTGGTGAAGCCGAGATTGGTCAGCTGGGCTATGCTTGGGGTGACAAAAGATGCTTATGTAAGGAGCATACTCACGTACGAGGGCTTCGAGCGGTAGCATCCTTTGCCCAATGGAGACGAAAAGGGACCCACTGTAGTCCGCTTCGGCCAATCCCCGATTTATTATATATGACAGTTTACACAATTTCAGTACGAAAAACGTTCCCGCACTTTTTTGTGTTTTCCTCTATTTTTGAGAGATTTTGTTTTCTTACTCTCACGCTTTTAACAGTTCAACCATTTTAGTCCAAAACATACGGGAACAGACCTATTAATTCAGACCGATTCAGACAGATTTAAAGTAAAATGGTCATATAAGGCGTTTATGCTTTATAAAATTCTCTTTTTTAAACTTGATACTTTCCATATAAAAGGTGAGAGTTAAGACACAGCTTATTATATAGCTGACCGTTTCAGCTGTTGGTAAGTTGGTATTACATCTGTGAACATATTTGTTGGGAAAAACTATAATATTAAAGTTAGCTGTTAAATTTGTAACATTTTATGCCGCTGTTGTTGCGTTTGCGCAGCGATGCATGCTTCCTACGAAAAAAAAAAATAAACAGAAAAAAAACACTAAATGTACGAAAATGAAGTTAATTAGTCACTTAGGCTGAACCGATCGAGTGGCGGCCATGCTTCATACTTGGTCTGGTACAACGACGACGTTCTATACGAGTGCTGCACAAAAATTGGAGCAAATTAAACGCAGCAAAGTATGAAGTGTTAAGATTTTTTTAAACAAGCTACTTAAAGTAGCCTCGGTTTTGTTTTTTAATTTGCATAAAAATCGCTTTATGATTCAAAAAAAAACATGTTTAATTTATATTTTTTCGCGCGCTTTCTAGAGGTTATGGAAACCTTTACAAGCTATGTTTATTTTGTGTAACACTCTGTTTCAACTATGTTGCTTGTCAATTAAGAGCCTAAGCAATCTGAGGCAATAGTAGATAGTTAATGGCTTAGAGGGAGCGGGAGGGTGATGTGGATGGGGCTGAGAGGAAGAAGGATGAGGCTCAATTATCATCATTTGTCTGTTGCATTTCCTCTGTCATTAATTTTAATGAAATCATGCGCACGAATTTGACTTTTTCTGTAATTTTCTTTTTAAAGCTTTTTAGTTTTGTTTTTGTTTTTCTATTTGTGCCTTTGCCTTATTTAAGACCCTCAGGTATTTGAGGTGTTTTTTGTTTCTAGATTTCCCAGGGCTCATTTCTAGTAATGTAAGTTTTTGTTTTTTGTTTTTTTTTTTGTTAATTTCTTTCCTTTTGTTTTTGTAATCATTCGTTTCAAATTTAATTGCCGATTTAACATTGTTGTTGTTGTGTTGAAATTGCTTTTGGCTTTTAGTTGGTCTTGGACCTTGTCTTGCTTGCGATGACGACAACCGTCGTCGTCATCATCATCACAATTCGTCAAGTCAATCGTCAACGCGTCAAGCTAGCATCAGATAATGATTTCAATACCAATTTGTGATTGCAATATGCGCTCCAAGACTGACCGACGTCTGCGCATGCGTGCCGCTTCGCTTTGCATTGCAAAAGTATTTCAGTGGAAGCAGCAGCAACTCTTGTACGCGTTCACATTTAGAAGATTTTCGTTGACTTTGTTTGATGTTGTTGCGGTGCGCGTCTTTATTGGTGAATGTTGCTGCTTTGGCGCAATGTTGCTAGAGTGTTTGTGTGCTCTGTCTGTCTGTCTGTCTATCTGCTCGTCTATTTGTTTGTCCATCTCCAGCACCATTGCTGGCCATGGTAATGGTAATGGTAATGGTAATGACAATGACATGAACGTGAACGACATGTCATTGCAACTTGTCGTTGCCGCTACACGCTGTTTCTTAGTTGTCCATAATTTTGTTTATTTATACCAAGCATTTTCTGCGATATTGTAGCACAGAAACCTCTAGCGGCTTATTCGAGTCATATGTGCGTGTGAATGCTTTGATGCGTAAACAAATTATATCTGCTAACAAATACAACACACACCTCGACATTTACATTTGCAGATTCCCCATATTTATTACGCCTAGGTTTTTTGACTCTGCTAAATTATCTGTGTTTGCTTGTTCGTCTGTCAGTCTTGTATTCATTTTACAGTTTATAGTTTTCCTCAATTGTTTTATTTTTCTGCTCTTTGATTTCTTTGACTGTCTTTTTTTTTGTATTTTACCTTGGTTTTCCCTTCTTGTTTTAAATTTTATTTTAAGTTACCAAATCAAAATGGTGAAATCTGACTATTTTAAAGCAGTGACTAACGAAGAAAACAATCTGCTTAACGTTTGCTTTTATTTACGGTATAGCGAACAGAAACTCTTGTGGTAATTATAGATACTTTATTTTCACCAGAAAGTTTTTCTTTTTTATTTTCGGTAAATTCTATTTGTTGAATAGAAAAAAAAAAAATCAATTTTTAACTGTTTTTGTTTTATTAAAAAAAAAAGCAGTAAATGCAATTTTACTTAAATTTTTTGAGTATGAGTACATGTGTACTTGCAGGTACTTAAAATTCATCGGAATTAATTGCACTTGAAATTTTCGAGTACAAGTACATTTATTCGTATTCAAAATGTACTCGTACTCGTACACACAAACGTCTGGTATGAAATATGCACAAAAGTATATCACAATATTTAAAATTATTGTATTAAAATTAATGTAAAATTATTGTATTCAAAATGTACTCGAACAGAATGTTTAAAATGATTGTATGTATTCAAATTATTGTATTCAAAATGTACTCGTACACATACACGCCCAGGTCTGGCATGAAATATGTACAAAAAGTATATAAAAATATTAAAATTATTGTATTCAAATTATTGTAAAATTATTGTATTCAAAATGTAATCGAATACTCCCAGGTCTGATATAAAATATGTACAAAAGTATATAAAAATATTTAAAATTATTGTAGTTACATCAAAATATATTTCAGATATACTACCTGTATTCCCTTTACAACGGTAAATCAGCTCAATGTGCTGAATAGACGAGCTAACTTAAATTGAAAATGTTAAATAAAATTGTTTCTCCGTTTTGACCTATTGAGTCTAAATTGCTTGTTTTCAACAATTGCATAAAAAAAAATTTTATAAAAATTCTCTTAAATTATTTCACATATTAAATATATATAAAATAGAGACCAACTATAGTAAGGAAATGGGAAAGATATATATAAAAAATCTATAAAAAATGTAAAAAAATATATTAAAAAATAGTTAAAAACATATAAAAAACATAAAAAATATTTAAGAAAAATATATAAAAATAAAATATATATAAAAAATATATCTTCTAATATATAAAATTCTCGTGTCACAATGTTCGTTCCCATACTCCTCCGAAATGGCTTGACCGATTCTTATGAAATTTTTTATGCATATTCAGTAAGTCTGAGAAGCGGCTACTATCTATTTTTCAAACCTCTAAGTGATAGGCGGTGTCTACCCCAAACAATTTTTTTAATTTTTTTGATAATTTTTTTTTTTTAAATTTTTGAAGCGAAGCTTTTTTTATTATGTGGCATTAAAAAATACATACAACCCTAAATTTTTACTTTTCTATCACCAACGTATCGGTGTCACTTCTCACCCAGTAAACAGCACGGAGTAGGGATGACAACGAAGATGGTCTCTTATTTCTCTCGAACAAGAAGTCTTCTCGCACTCCCTCTACAATTTTCTGCTATTATTAGTTTTTATGCGTCAAGCGTAGTAGTTAAACATTTTTACTATCTCAGTGTAACTCTCATATCAAATATATTCTCAAGTAACTTTATTATTTATTTATTAATAACTAATATCTAATATATAAAAATATCGTGTCACAATGTTTGTGGCCAAACTCCTCCGAAATGGCTCGACCGATTTTAATGAAATTTTTTTTGTTTTTTTGGTAGGTATGAGAATAGGTTATAAAGTACTTTTCATCCTCCTATGCTAAACGGGAGTGGCTTTGACTGCACAAGTCACATTTTCGATACAGAATAACTGTGACAGTTAAAGTCACAGAAATTCAGAATGGATGTACCATTTGGTGATGACCTTTTAATGGAAAACTTGGACGGGCATTGGAAAAGGGGGTGTGACTGCACCCATACAAGCCAAATTTTTTATATCGAATAACTTTGGAAGTAAAAGATACAGAACATTGAAACTCAGATGGAGTTACGACTTGGTGATGTCTTTCTAACTAAAAACTTGCACGGTGGTTGTACAATTAGGTGTGGCTCAACCCTTACCAGCCATATTTTTGATATCGAATAGCTTTGGAAGTAAAAATCACAGAACATTGAAACTCAGAATGTAGTTACCACTTGGGGATGTCTTTCTAATAAAGGCCTTGGACGGACATTAGACAAGGGTGTAAGGCCCCGCTCATACCAACCAAATTTTTCATATTGAATAGCTATGGAATTGAAAGTCACAGAACATCAAATCTCAGAATGGAGTCACCACTTGGTGATGTCTTTCTAATATAAAATCAGGAAAGGTATTGGACAGGGGGGGGGCGGGTGTGGCTCCACCCATATAAGTCAAATTTTTGATATCGAATAGCTATGGAAGTAAAAGTTACAGAACATTGAAACTCAAATTGGAGTTACCACTTAGTTATGTTTTTCTAATAGATAACTTTGACATTGGACAAGGGAGTGTGGTTCTGTTCTTATAAACTAAATTTTGGATATCGAATAGCTTTGGAAGTAAAAATCACAGAACATTGATACTCAAAATTTAGTTTCTCACTAAACTCAAATTTTCTCAAAATTTTGTTTAAATGGAAAGTTCACAAAAAATGGGAATGGTCGGACTATAGTCGCACAAACTTTTTAAAAAATCATTAAAATTGCACATGCTTCGATAGTAAAATACCACGATTGGTATGTTGGGTCTATTCATCCAAGCGGCAGTCACTGTAAGTACAAATATGGGCATTTAATAAATTACCATCAAACAAACAGACACACAACAATAGTTGGAAATAATTGGATAAGGGCGTGGCCTCACTATACGTTAACTTTTCAGGGGACTAGAGCGGAGTGCAGCGAAGCGCACCGGGTAAAAGCTAGTAAAAAATAAAAATATTGAACATCGTGTTAGTCGATGTATATTTGGCATACGAAAATATGACAATTTGTGTTAGAAAATTTCGTAGATTTTATACGTAGATTTTTATTTATATATGAGCTATCGCAAAGAACGATAGATTTGTTTGAATTTGAGGTCAAAAACATATTTTGCCTGTATTTTTGTTATCCGTCACATGATTTTTGTTTTGTTTCCAAAACTTAAATTTTAGTTAAAGCAACCTGTTTAAACTCGACCATTAGCGAAATTTTGAGAAGGAACTGAATAGCTTACAGAATGTGATTAGAAGACAACGCGAAAAAATAAATATGAAAATTTAAAAAAAAAATCAAAATATTTTTAAAAAATTTAAAAAATTTAAAAAAAAATTTTTAAAAAAATTTATAAAAAAATTTAAAAAAATTTTTAAAAAAATTTAAATAAAAATTTAGAAAAATTTAAAAAAATTTATTTTAAAAATTTAAAAACAAAATTTTAAAAAACCTTATAAAAAAATTAAAAAAACTAAAAAAAAAATTTATAAAAATTTAAAAAAGATAAAAAAGAATTAGGAAATAAAATTTAAAATTAAAACACTTAAATGGATTAAGAAGAAAATTAAACAAAGAGCAAATTTTATGATAAAAAAAATGTTGATTTATTATGCAAAATTTTTAGAAAATTGCGCTCAATGTGGAAATTTAGTAGTTTAATAATTTCATCTTCTCACCAGCATAGCTTGGGAATGGATGGGTCGAGTGGGCTCGTTGATACACAGTTAGAAATGCCTTTTCATTGTCTTTAAAATTCAAACTTCATAAAATAAGTTTTGCGGAATTAAGTTTTAATCTTTTTTTAACTATTAGCCCTGTTTCTCTAATGCTGTGGTTATGCTAGCCAAACATGATTGCCAAACATTTGGTGTTCATTTTCGTTAATTTTGTCACTTCGCTCAAATGTTTGCTTGGTGGTTATGCATCTGTTTGCTGCACAGTTGCATTCATTTAATAATATGCCAAAACGCAAATTAAACAACCCTAATTTTTATGTATACACTTTTTTTAATACACTTTTTTTACACTTCGGTCAAACTTCGATTCCAAGATAATGCCATTTCTACATAAAATATATTAAATTAAACACAACACAACACAACAATACGAACTGATGGAAATTACTCTGCAATATGATTTAAGCCTATTTTTTGTAGTAAACTTGTAAAGGCACAAAATTATTAATGTTTATTTAAAGCGACAAGAAATACTAAAAATTTCTGCTTTGTTTCAATTAACAATTTATTTCAATTTTTAATACTTTTTGCTACTTTTTTTATGCTATTGTGGAAAATGACTGCAGGCAACATCGGAAAGTTCGGCATGTTTGCTGCTTCAATCTGCAATCAAAAATGTTCCGTCCGTGAGCTAGGGAATGAATTTGAGAAAAAGTTAATTTCTCACTTTACACGAGAAACAATAACAACAAAAAATGTTCGGCAATCATGTTTGGTTAGCATAACCACGGCATAATGGACCTCCCTTTCATTTCCGTAAATATTCATACTCCTACTCCGGACACTCTGTATAACGTAAACTAAAATTTTTTCATAAATTGTAAAAAAAGCCCAAAAATTCTAGAAAATAATAGTGTGACAACGTTTGACATGGGGGAAAGGGGTGCAAAATAAGCCAAAAAAGTGTGACGTTATTTTTTACTTTGAACTTCCAGTTACCTTGAGAACATTGGTCAAAAATATTTCGGATAAGTCGCAGTTTACAGTCAAAATTTTATCTTTAAAATTATCTCTTCTGTGTATAAAAAAATGTATAAAAAGTATGTAAAAAAATACATTAAAAATATATAAACGAATTATTAAGAATATATAAATAATATGAATGTATTTCATATTATTCCTTGTGAATATTGGAATATACGCAGGGTAGCTAGACTATATTGCGTGCAAAATATTATTATTTTGTAATGTTATTGCACAGGTAATGCATATATAATAATTATGATGAAATAAAAATAACCTATTGCATTATATTTCTAGTAAAATTTACTAGTGGACCTGAAATTAATGAACTTTTTTCAGTAAAAAAACCTCAGAAATATTTATTTTTATCAATTCTTTTTGTTTTGTTACATATCAGGCAAAATTATGAGTTGAAATAAACATAAAATGTTTGTTCAATCCTAATTCTTTAGAATTTTTTCAAGAGTGCAAATTTGGAGATTGAGTCTTGCATTTCAATTTGTTATTTCTTGTCTGTTCTTGTCCCATAAGTAGTTTTTTTTGCGAATTATGCCTAAGTGTATAGGATCTTTTCACTTAAACATGTATTGTACGTATATTGTATACATTTTCTTCCAAGTTATCAAAAAGTTATTGGTTATCAAAGTACAGCTCTGATTTTTTAATGTGTTAATGGCAACATCGATCTCTAAAAAGAAGCAAACACGTGTGCACAAAAAAAGTTTTTTTTATACCTCAACGCGTACTGCGTAAGAGGTATATTAACTTTGTCATTCCGTTTGTAACGCCAAGAAGGAGGCGTGGCAGGTATAGAAAAATATATATAGCTATCGCGATGAAATTCAAAATATAAGTTTATTTTTAAAAAAGGAAGATCAAGTTCGAGAATGGGCCAAATCGGACGAAAACCACGCCTACCTCCCATACAAAGTGACTTACCTACCTCCCTTACAAATTGGCTTCATTTTAAACGTTGAATCTCTTAAAAATCCACAAAAATTAATGAAATGTCTTGAAATTTTGCACATTATGATATGATATATGGCAAAATCGGATCAAAACCACGCCTACCTCCCATACAAAGTGACGTCATCAAAATAGGAAAACTTTCGTTAATGCGTAAAACTGAATATCATCGTGCATGTCGTGGCTAAAGACTTCAAATATACTTCAATATGGCCGCGGGGGGGGGGGGGGGAGGGTTATTTTAGCTTCGGTACCCTGCCGAAGCTCATTTCCTTACTAGTTTGAGGTTGCAATTAGTCAAATATTTTTTTTTTCGATAATTGAAAAAGATGCTGTACGAAAGGTAGGAGTAGTTTTTGTCCGTTTTCGTTGATGTTCTGGCGCGTTCTCAGGCTTGAGAAAAACAGCTTTATATACATAACTTCAAGTCGTTCACTAAATTTTTACCGCTTTTACTGTGACTTCATGTCATTTGGTATAGGAGGTAGACGTAGTTTAAGTTCAATTTTGCTGATTTTCTGACATTTCATTAGTCTTCACTAGCAAGAAAATTTACGTGCCAAATTTTTAGTTGATAGCTTAAAATCTATGAATTCCGCAGTGATTTTTCTTATTCAAAGGCGTCATTTTATGGTGCGTACTTTTCGGTCTATTTCACTTAACTTCTGAAATAACTTTGTGTTAATGTGGAAACGTTTCAATGTTAAGGTGTTAGAACTGTAAAATCCCCCCATTACCTGTAATTAACGTTGGCCAAAGGTGCGCCTCCGACACCCCTCCCCCCTCCTCTCCAGGAAAATTTTTGTTTTGATCTCATAGTATAAAAACGTCATAAAATAATTTTGTCAACCTTGTTTGTACCGAACCATTCACTGTGTGACAATGCGAATTTTTTCGTGTTCATACCACAGTACCACAAGGTACTCCATTCTACTTGCATTTTATTCAATGCTGAATGATTTTATCACACAAACGTTCATTTAAATCGGTTCTTCTTTTTGCTTTGCCGTTTGGTTTGGTTTGGCTGGCAAAACTTTTTAACCCTGACAGTGTCAGTGACATTGTTTTGTTACATTTATTTTTTTGTAGAACAAAGACAATTTAATTGAAGTTATCAAAACATTACAATATCAGTTTATTGATAACTTCTTTAAAATTTTCACAAAAAATTTGATAACAAAAATGTATAAAAAAATTTACGTAGAGGAGATTTTCCCCTTATCTCTTTATAGTTTCCAATAATAGAAATAATTTAAAATTTCTTTAAGTTCTATAGTTATTTTTTCTCCCTTCATATCTGCACGCAAGGCCGTACAGTGTTAAGTTAGCTTTTGTGAATGTCTTTACTATGTTGTGGCGAAAGGCAAATGATTCTTTTTTAGGTTTGCGTATTATTTGGTTTTGGGTTAATTTAAGTTGTTTTGTTATTGCTATTGTTGTTGCTTTTGCTTTTGCCCCCTAATGCATTGCTTTGTAAAAGGTATTGCAACGTTTAGATAAACCAAACATTTTGGTATGGTGATGCGATGCTGTTGCCAAAGTAATACACCTCAAACTGCAACGAGGGATTTTTGCTTATATTTGACTATCTTGCACAAGTTTTTTTTTTTTTTCGTTTTTATAACAAAGACTAAATAAATTGCGTCAAAAATTGTTTTAAAAAAATATGCCGTTGTAAACTTTTTACATGAAAAGCTTTTCAGCCTCTATTTATTGGGGAATTGTACCAGAGTACAACATAAATAAAAGACCTGGCATACACTGCATGCGCTCAAATACAAGTAACCAACTTCAACTTTTTTGACTTTGTTTCTTTTTTTTTATTTATCGATAATAATACAGGAATTATTATCGACAAACAAATTTACATACCTACTGCCAACATATTTAATGCATAAGCTGCATAGATGCTGCAGCAAAATATTAAAGTTCTTTGTAGGGAAGGATGGAGGGAGTTAAGGCAAAACGGTTGGATAGTTCATACATTGATAATTTATACTTGCATAGAGTTGAAATAAATCATTGATATAAAAGCCTGCAGTTAGAGTTGCCTGAATACACAAGCTAGTGTTGGTACTGTGTGGCTTGCTTAAATTTAGGGATAGGCAAAGTTATCATTATTATTATTATTGAAAATTGTTGTTTTTTTTTTCATATTTTAAATTGCTTCTTTGTTTTACTTGGATTGGCATTTAGTTAGAAATTCGGTACAAAGTTCTTCGAATTATTTGTTTACTTACTGACCAGTGTTGCTACACTGTTAGAAAACTTCTATGAACTAGTGTACCCGTATGGCGTTAAAACGTCTAAATTTGGAAAATTTCCAATGATAGACTATTTTGTTTTTATTATAAGAATTATTTTTTGCCTTTGAACCAAAGATTTTAGGTACTACACTTTATCAGCAAGACTGCCTTGTGCGAAAATTCGCTGAAAAGAAGGGTCAATCAAGTGAAACATGTGTAGAATGTGCAAGTGTGAGGAAAACTGTATATTTTAAAAACCGATCATAGTCATAGTCCAACCGATACTTAGGCGCTGTACCGTTACCGATACATACCCAGATAACAATTTCACCTAAATATTTGAAGTTATTCATACTCAACTTGAAAAGGCTTTGCATAAAAGTAAATATTCAAGCTTTTCTTGAAAGAGCCTTGTGAAAGCCTTGAAAATTTAAATTTCTTCTATAATTTTTTGTATAAAGCTTAATTCAGTGATACATTTTAGGAAGTATACAAGAAGAATGTACTCAAGCTTAGATTTTTTTTTTTTTTATAAACAAAGTTTCAGTTTGTGAAAACAATAACATTATAAATTATTGAATTAAATAAATAACATTCACTATCATAAAAAAAAATGTTCGTCTGAGCGCGAGTTTGAGCGAGTGGGTAGAGCGTGCGGCTGGCGATACAAAGGATCCGAGCTCAATCCGTGCTGGTTGGGACATGGTAAATAAACAAAGATTTTTGAAATGTGTAAGTGTCTGTGCTACATAAAATGAAATGATGAAACCTAAAAAAGGAGATTACTAAAAACAATAAAATTTGTTTTTCTCAGCTTCCGAGTTCCTGAACAAGCCTTGAAAAAAAACCCTTAGATCAAACTTTATATAAGTTCTTGTATAAAGGATATAATTTCATACGCCTTTTTTCCTTGCATAGAAAAAAAAAAACGAAATGGCCATCTCAGCCCTTGAAAGGACTTTGACCGAGCTTCTTATGATCAATTGTGTTGTGTGTGTTGTAAAATTATTGCACACAAATGATCGAGAACTGGACCTACATGTTTTATGCCGACTCCAAATGGCACATGTTCTCAAGAACACAGTTTTTACTCTCTGAGGTTTGCCATTGTGTGCAGAGAAGTGACGGCCGAACAGAAAAATTAATTAAATTGAAAAAACTTTCTGTGTCTTATGGAGAATTCGAACCTGGGTTCTCTGGCGTAAGAGTCACACACTCTACCCACTACGCCACGGCCGCCACTGCCTGCAGCGATATCATCACAAAAACCAACCAACCAATACTGAAAAACTAATAAAAATTTTTTAAAAATTTTAAAATTTTAACTGGTGCCGATACCACAATGATGCTGATTCCATAAATTAATATCGATTCCGATGCCGATACTTGAATTGCATGCCGATACCAACCGGTACTGATCTCGGAACCGATTAACCGGTCGAACATTAACTTTTATCTCAACATATTTATATCAACCTTCATTTTGCAGAGGAGACTTGCTGCATTTTATTTTATTTTCAATAAAAAATTCTACGTAATGGATCAATAACGTTTTACGGACTTAAAAAAGATTTCACTGATGGGGCTTGTGTCAATCCAATCAATTCGAATCCATCCGCTCTTATTAAAAATTATTAAATGTTCTTGCTTATTTTCTGTAAATAGTGGCCAAAAGCTACTTGATATTTTCTTATTAGATAATTTTCGGATTCAAATTTCGGAGCCAATTTCTTATCTCCAGAGTTCATCCTCAAAGGAGTTTCATTAGTAAACTTTCAATGTCAAAATTGGTTGTTTTTTTCCCCCCTTTATACTAAAACATCATAACGAGAACAAAGATATTTCAACTGTAGTTATGCAGAGTCTGATGTGAATTTCATGTTCCAGTAAAAGTATGAGTGTATGTAAAACATATACACCTTAAAAAAAAAAAACATCAGAAATAAAAAACATTCAGATTTAAAATAAAAAACACATAAATTCAAGGCCAAGAAGAGATATACATACGTCCAACATGATGCATGTACGTGTACATAACAAGAATTCTGTCTTCCTTTGTTTCTTGAACTTTTTGCAATATACAGAACAGGGCAAGCCAAACATCATCTTCATCAAATACAAACACAAACACATAAATGCTGCTATGTACGAGCAACATCCTCATATTGAAGCATCTCAAAACTTGGCCCTTTCAAAGAGTCGCTATAGTGAAACACATGGAACACAGTCACAACAGGAACAGAGCAAAAACTAAGAACCGAAGACAATTTAAAATTATACAAAAGTAGTCGTTGTATAGAACCTTAAATGAAGCAACAACACCGCAAGAGGGAGAGAGTTTCAGGCAAGCTAGTATAAAAATCTACGTTCATCTGGAGGAATACTTCATTCGTTGAAAGAACTTCGTCGTGCAATCGAAGGCGTTTTGCGCTTTTTCACCTACTCGATTTGCAAGCAAGACACTTGGAGGAGCATCATATAGAGCCATAATGTGGTTGAAGCTATGCAAAAAACACACACACAAGCATTGCACAGAATCCTCATCATCATCATCATTAATATCACGATCATGATTTTCCTCAGCTCTTTGTGCGAGAGTATGTTGAGGGAATGAAAACCACCTGAAGATCATGATCAGCAGCAAAACATCGAGTCAGAGTCTCAATACTGCATACAATGTTTGCGACTTTGGTACAGTATGTAGAACGTTTGTGTACGTTGTTCCATCTATCCATCCAGTCCAAGAATGCTGCAAAGATCATCACTAGAAATAAATGCTGAAAAAGAAATAACAACAACTAAAGAACGTAACAAAAATAAAAAAGAGTTATTACCTCTTTTAACTTGTTATTGTAGTTGTTGTTAGTATAGGGAATATTCTTGGTTCTTCGTTGTTGATTCTGTCTATTGAAAGTGGCAAAAGAAGCAACGTTTCATCGTTTCATACCGAGCATTATTTTAATCGTTTTTCATGCTTGTATCGTATCTATTGAGGCTGAAGCTTGCTGTTGTCTATTTTTTTTGTTTAATCTTATCTTTTTTTCTATGATAATCAATCTATAATTTTTTGTTTTCAATTTTACTGCATCATCATTGTTCACAGCATCTTGATTTTCATCAAGTTCTTATATTCGTTCTCTCTTAATATTTGTTTGCATTTGGCTTAAAAAAAAATTCAATTTTTATTCTAATATAAAAGAACATAAATCATTTTATGCAATGAACTGTCAAATTTTTTTTCAATACATACATTTTTTGGAATGTATAAATTTGTTACTCTAAAAATAAACGAGATGTTGTAAACCTCTTCTAAATTTAGAAGCTGTGCTCGAGGCCATTGGCTTTATTTCTCTAAAATAAAAAAAATGCGATCAGAGGCTAGTTACATAACAGTTTAAAATTAATTAGCCTAAAAATGGACTTTTACCCAGATTCTAACAATCATCACACACAAATTTTGCGAACTGGTCGACCTATAATTTTTTGTAGAATTTTTGATTAATTTGCAACAGTTGAGATTTAAACATGGGCCTTCCAGTTCGGAACCATGAATGATCCAGAGCATAATGAAATGCATATCTTTTTTGGGATATTGTTTACAATGAACAATCACCTAAAATTCAGTAAATTTAATTTTAATTCAATCACCTTAAATTCATTTTCTGTATTTGTCTTCAGCGATATATTTTTACCAAAAAAGTAACTGTAGATACCAGTGTGTATATTTAAGTATAAATCTACATGTTGTTAGGTAATTAATTATTAATAAATAAACTCATTTAAAATATATACTCATTTAAATTCACTCAATTCACTTTAAATTTTCGTTGCTTATATCTGGAGTTTTCAGGGGAAATATTTCCCTTGTACGAAATTAGCACAAATATAGGAATTGTAGAACTATTTAAACTCAATGGATTCCGATAAAAAAATTTTAAAAATATTTTGTACAAGGGAAATACTATTGTCTCAAGTTCTTGAATTAATTAATGAATTCTTATTCATTGAATTCATTCATTGTGAAAAATATACTGACCAGGCCCGTAGCCTGGATTTTCTATGGAGGGGTTTTTAATTAAAAATATGTAGAAGTACCAGTAAAAAATTAAAGAAGTACCACTAACAAAAAAACAAAAGTTCCGAACAAAAATACTTTGAGCTGCAGTTATATCAGCAAACAGTAGCAAAGATGTTTGGATCAGAAGGGTAGAGCAATGGACTGGGCATCGAAACTTCCACGATCGATTTTGAATTGGACACGGCGGGAGAAGAATTTTTTTTTTATTTTTGTTGATGAAATGTAATAAAATTTACTTGTGTGAATATTAAAGCGTATTTCTTAACTCACTTTATGTTATTTAAAAATTTTGAATTAAGAAGTTATTTTATTACAAAAAAAAAAAATCATTAAATTATCAAATTTATAGCTTCTCTCGTGTGTCCAATGACGCACCTGTGTTTTTTTTTGCAGAAAATAGCTCAAAACTATGCTTAAGCTATCCATGCTAGTTTTTTTAATTTTGAATCAATTTTTTTTTTACAATAAATTGCTTGGGTGAATAAGCATAAGTTTATAATTCTCATTCAATTTCTTTACCCAAACCGACTTAGGTGATTTAACTATTGCTTTTTTTCTCGGTGTAATAAAGGGTGGTTAAATTTTAAGGGCCGATGTTGAATGTGAACTACACCTAAACGTCAAGCATTTCATTTGACATTTCTCAATTTCAGACTAACTCAATTTGAACCATGGAAAGATACACAATCTAGCAACGCGTTAAAGTTATTCAGACTTATTATGAAAATGGGCGTTCAAATCAAAATGCATATCGTGCACTTCGTAATTTTTTCAGTCAATTTAATTGTCCAAATGTGCGTACAATCGGAAAAATCATGCAAAAATTTGAGCAAACCGGGTCTGCAGGAGATGTGAAAACACCAGTGCATGCTCGTGCAGCTCGTACTGTAGAAAATATTGCTGCTGTTCGCGATAGTGTGGCTGAAGAGCCGTCCACCTCAACTCGTCGTCGTGCCCAACAATTGTACCTCTCACGCTCGTCGTTGATGAACATTATGCATAAAGACTTGCATTTACACGCCTACAAGGTGCAATTGACTCAAGAACTAAAGCCTCTTGACCATTTCAAGCATCGTCAATGGTCAGAATGGTGGCAAGAAATGGCAACAGTGGATGATCAATTTTCGAAGAAAATCATCTTCAGTGATGAGGCACATTTTCACCTCAGTGGATTCGTTAATAAGCAGAATTGCCGCATTTGGGCGAATGATAATCCAAGAGTGATTGTCGAAAAAACCAATGCACCCACAAAGAGTGACTGTTTGGTGCGGTTTATGGGCTCGCGGCATCATCGGGCCGTATTTTTTCCAAAATGAGGCCGGTCAGGCAGTTACTGTAAATGGTGTTCGCTATCGTGAGATGATAACGAACTTTTTATGGCCCGAATTGGAAGATATGGATGTGGACGATATGTGGTTTCAACAGTACGGTGCCACTTGCCACACACTTAACGAAACAAGGGCTCTTTTGCGCGACAAGTTCAATGGCCGTGTTATCTCACGTGGTGTTATCTCACGTAATTTGACCCCGTTGGACTTATTTTTTTGGGTTTTTTGAAATAAAAGGTGTACGTCGATAAGCCAGCAACAATTCAAGAGCTAAAGGATGAGATAATTTGGCACATTAACGGCATAGAACCTCACTTATGCCTCAGCGACCATCGGATGGAGGTGTGCCGCCGATGACGCAGCGGCCATTTGGCCGATATTTTGTTCCATACATAATTGAACCATACCAATATTATCATAATAAAAAGAAATGACAATAATTTCTTAAATAATTTGTGTTTTATTCAAAATCAACATCGGCCCTTAACATTTAACCACACTTTACAAACTTTGTAACGGTTTCTTGCAATTCATTGAAATCAAAATGAAGTAAACAATGGAAAATAAAAATTTTTTGTTTATCATTTGAATGAATTTATCATTTCAGATTAAGACAACCAAAAAAAAAATGAATCCTTATTAAATCCGAACCTTATTAAATTCTTAGCTTGTGTTGGCCTGTGCAAAGCCTAGTTCGGGTTTCGTCAAATCGTAAAAAAATATGACTTTCAAAAATTATTTCAACGATTCAAATAATATTCAAAATAACGAATTTTAGAGCAATTAAAGATTAAATTTTTAAATTTTTTAAGTTTTTTGAGATAGTTAAGAATAATTTAAAACTAGTAAGGAATGGAGCTTACCCACCTGACCACAGAAAGTTTTTTCAATTGAACGAATTTTTCTGTTCGGCCGTCACCTCTCTGCAGACAATGGCAAACCTCAGAGAGTAAAAGCTGCCATGAAAAGCTTCTTGAGAACATAAGCCGTTCGGAGTCGGCATAAAACATGTAGGTCCCGTTCTCGATCATTTTTGTTCAAACATTTCACAACACACACAACACAATTGATCATATGAAGCTCGGTCAAAGTTCTTTCAAGGGCTGAAATGGCCATTTCATTTTTTTTTTTAAGGAATGGAGCTTCGGCAGGGTATCGAACCTAAAATTTTTTATTTTAACAAAGAAATGACGTCACAAAACAAAAAAATGTTATTTTTTAAAAAGTAAATACTTAATTTGAAAATATGGTAACATTTTTAAATCAATATCTTTAACCGTTATTTCGTAATCCTCATAAAACACACCTAAAATTTTCAAAAAAAAAAGAGATGGATATAAGTCCCCTTGAAGTCACTTGGTAGTTGGCATAGTTTTCCCGTTTATTTAGAATGGACAAGTTTTAAACTTTCTTATGCATATTTTGGTTTATTTTTAGGAACCTATTGAGAGACGAGGCTTGAGAAAGTTGCCAATCTAAGCTTTAATTCACGGCCAGTTATATGTGGTATTAAGTCGAGGCCGTTCTTTTGATGGCATGAAAATGTTTGTTGGAAAAATTAGTATGCAGCGGTTCCTGTCTAAATACAAAGGTTTTACAATTTCAAATATATATTTTATACAGTAATATCTTAATACAAAATTTAGTGTTCGACCCATTAATAGGCTTCGACATCTGTAGCGTATCGGCTCATAAGAAAAAATAAATTGGTCATTTCAGTCCTCGAAAGAACTTTGACCAAAGCCTCTTTGAAATTTTTGTCTTAGTATGCCGTTTATATGACCTATTCTGAACATAATATTAGTTAAGTTTTTAGACAAAAGCTTTCATGTCTATTAGGAAAAGTATTTATAAAAAACTAGATCCTCAAAACAGTCTATTTTTCAGTCTAGTCAATTAATTTCAATGTAAATATTCTTTTTTAAAGCATAAACAAAGGTTTCTTAATAATTTTCTGCGTCGTGACCTTCTTTCGATCCTTATCTTAATAATTCTGTAAAATCAATTTTTTGTTTCAACGCAGTTTATTTAAAGTTAACAGAGAGACCAGCTGTGCAATTTTGTTATCCAACATTTTGATTTTTTTGAACTTGATATAAAAAAAAAAAAAAAAATAATAAATCGAGTTCAAAAAATTAAATTCATTAAATTGCAATTACAATTAAAATGCGTGTGTATGTGATTGATGTTGTGAGCCGGTCAGTTGTAGACTTTTTATACAATTCTACACTACACTTAGACAAAAAACCGCTCTACACCAGATTTGAAAAAAAAACGTGCAGATTTCCCCAAACATTATTTTTGCCCCTTTTTTTTGCAAACGAGACTCGTTGTGGCTTCAATACAAAAACCAGTCTATAAATTTTGCTCCAACTCATATTAATGTTCTCTCTTTAGTCGGTCGCTCTTGCTAGAGCTCTTTAAAACTCTCGAACACAATGATTGATCGCTCATTTTGAACATTTTCTCTGACTCTCCAAACTTGGGTAATTTTTCACTTATATACATTTATTATATATTAAATTGTTTCTTTTATAATGGAGGTACCAATATCGCCATTATTTAAGCATTAACAACGTTTGGTATGAGCAACAATTTGTACAGAGTTCTTACTTTAAGATATTCATATATAATACTTTTTATATAGATGTGTATATAGGGACTACAGCTCCTCTTTTCTATGTGTATATGTAAAGCTTGACTCACTTGTTGTTGTTGTAACCGAATTTGAAATTTTTTGGCAATATTGCTGCATATTGACCGGACAATACACTCCATACTCAAACATAAGATGTTTCTAGCGTAAAAAGCCGAGGAAAAAATCTTATTAGAAAAGTTCTATATTTTGGAGAAATTTAGCATTGAGCATACTCAGCTCATGAAAGTATGTAAAACCCAAAGAGCTTTATATGAGTTAGTTTTTGCCATTTTTCTTTCCCAGTCTTCTTCGACATAGCACGACACCGAGCACGAGTTTCATTATGTAGCTATTGCGAATTGTGTGCGTTTTAGCCGTTTTATATTGCCAACTTTGTGCTGTGCACATGTTGACTGTTTCGTGGTAAGCTTGATGAGCAGATAGATGGCTGACTGTTGGATAGTTGCACGCTTGCTTCTCTTTGTATTATTGATGATTTGATGCTGAAGACGCTGAAGCTTCTTTCTGCTGTTGTCAATATATCTTGTACATATCTCTATTTATATAATTTTTTTTTTATTTTTGTTTTGTTGCTATACTGCCTGCCTACCTTCATTATTTTTATTGTATAATTTTTTACCTCAATTTTTTTCTACTATTTTTTTCTTGTGTTTGTCTTCCAGCTGAATTTGCGCTTACTCGCGCGCGTAGCTGATCGTAATTATTGTAATCAACTCGATCGTACGTTGATCTGGTCTCAGCTTGATTGTAGTAGAGTCAGGCTGAGGCCTACGTCCGTCATTCGTTCGTCTGTCTATATGTCTAAGTTTGTCTCTTGCCTTAGATTGATATATAGCCGCCTGATGTTTGTACTCGTAGATATGTTATGTTTGTTGACTGACTCGGCTTGATTGACTTGAAACTTAAAGCCACATTGTAATATTTTTTTTTTACTGTGCAATTCTCACGATCGTTTCCTTTCGTTTCGTTCTTTATTTAGTTTTATTTGCTTGGACTTTGTTGTTGTTGTGGTGCTGTTGTTGACTCCAATTTGCTGATTTCTTTTTTCTAACTTTTTGCTTAATTGATTTGTGGGGGGACCAAGTGATTAAAGATTGAAATTAAATGAGGTAATGGTGCTCCAACTAGTGCTCGTTTGATTGTTTGTCTGTAACATGATCTAATAGTGTTTAAAGCTGAATTAATGATGCAGTAACTTGGTTTGCATCACGCGTGGAGGTTCGAGTATATAAAAAAATCTATTCGTATTCATTTCTTTGCAGAAAAAAAAAATACTACTGAAAAACTGTTGGCAAGCTGGTTCTCTTCATGTGGCATGAAAATCCTTTCACTTCTATGCCCAGCTTGTTTCGTGCCAACAAGAAGTTTTATTGCATGGCAACTGACAACAGTTCCTCCTTGCAACATCATGATCATGATGATCATCATCATCAGTTTTATCATCATCATCGATGACTTAAAAATTGTTTTCTATTCTTGCTTGCCTCTTAGTTTACTTTATCAAGACATTGCTTCTTTTGCTGCTTCTCGTCACTTCTGGTTTGGTGTTCTTTATTTTGACTTTAAATTTTCTTTAAGTCATATTAGATACTTGTCGGATGTGCTGACTTTTAAATGGTTGTAAGCAATTTTTTTTCAAAAGAATTTATTTAATTTCTTAATAGAAGTTGATGATCTTGTTAACTTAATTTTATAAATCTTGATATTTTTAGTTTGGTTTTTGTAAAGCTTCTCATAATTGTGCTGATAACTGTAAACTTGTTATAAAATTTCAGATCACATTTTCGAGATGCTATATTAAATCTTTGCCAAGTAATGTGGTTTGCCACCCGATTGAAAAGCACAGTTAGCCAGAAAGTTCAGATGACATCGACAATATGCAGTCGAAAAAAAAGTTTCCTCGGTATAACCACCAAACACGATTAGCATTGAAACAATTTGTGGAGGTATTAACTTTCCGCCACAATTTTTATCATTATTGGTTTATTGAACCCTTTAAAGCTGTAATATTGACACAACTCCAATCCAATGATATCCTTTGATTCGATTTGGTTATAATTTTGTTTTAAAACATTTAAAGTTAGAAAGAGTAACCAAAACATTATGCTATAATGTATATGCTTGATATTATCATATAAAATATTTACATTCATATATTTTAATCTTAGGTTCCATGTACATCCCGTGTCGTGCAATGGTAAGTTGTAAGGTAAACGTTTACTGTACGCAAAAAACTAAAGTGTAAGAATACAGCAAAAATAACACAAGGCTTTAATGTTTTTTTCGGTAATCGTGCGGACAGTTGCAATATTTATGTGTTAATCTCTAAAATTAACTTAATGTGTATAAAAAACGAAACGAAACGAAAAAAAAAACGAAAATGGCCATTTCAGCCCTTGAAAGGACTTTGACCAAGCTTCTTATGATCAATTGTGCTGTGTGTGTTGTGGAATGTTTGAACACAAATGATCGAGAACGGGACCTACATGTTTTATGCCGACTCCGAACGGCTTATGTTCTCAAGAAGCTTTTCATGGCAGTTTTTACTCTCAGAAGTTTGCCATTGTCTGCAGAGAGGTGACGGCCGAAAAGAAAAATAAATTCAATTGAAAAAACTTTCCGTGTCAGATGGGATTCGAACCTGGGTTCTCTGGCGTATGAGCCACACACTCTACCCACTACGCCACGGCCATTAAATGTGTATAGTAAGATTTATATGGTAATACGTGTGGTACTAAGGAGCAATACAGAGAGAAGAGAAGACACGAGAGACGTCTTTTAAGGCGAAAAAAAGAGAGGTAGAAAAGCGCAAGTGCGAGAAGATTGAGACGTGATGAAAACGAGAATTTAGTGACAGATATCCAGAGTACACTGACGTTATGGAGGAAACACTTCTCTAATCTTCTAAATGGTGATCTTGAAACAATCCCGCCAATAGAGATGATATCCCGCAAACCCCAATTACAGATGTCAGCGTTGAAATTCCGCTGCCCGACTACTATAATGAAGTCTTGACAGCCATAGCTCGGCTTAGGTTAGGTTAGGTTAGTATGGTTAAGACGGCTACCCGTCTCGTGCACTTAGGCCAATCTAGGCCCCTACCGATACCATATAATCTCTAATTTAACCTGGTGTTAAAGGACTCCTTCTACTTATAACGGGGTAGTGGTAGAAAAAGTGTTACACGGTTTTTCCCTCCTCAGTATTTTTGCAGCCTCTGCAGAAGTCGTTGGTTTTAAAGCCTAGGCGAGAGCGTGTGCTCCTATCAAGCAGTGTCCGTCGAGTACCCCTGAGAACAGAACAGAGAGATTTGGTCTTCCGAGTCCCAGTAGGGAGGAGGTTTGTTGTCGTAGGAATACCAGGTTAGTCTGGCTGTGGCGCAGGTGACCAGGTTATTCCACCGCTCATTGAGTGGCGCAGTGTGTTTCGCCTGCATTGAGTTTAAAGCTGGCAAAGGGTGGCTAACCTATCCTTTCCCGGAAAGATAGCGGTGGTTGTACCCCTCCTAGCCAGTTTGTTAGCTTTTGCAATTGCCTTCTATGTCACGATAACCTTTTAGCATAATTCTTTTAGCGTCGCTTGACTATCTGAAAAGATATATACAGCTTTTCCTGAAGTGCTGAGCTGGTTAAGGTGCTGTGCTATTCCTTGATGGCCAAGGCTTCCGCTGGGTTAACGCTGCAATGATGGGGTAGTCGGAAGGAGGTCTCAATCTCTAGGTCCGGGGAAAAGACTCCCCCGCCCACTTGCCCTTCGAGCTAAGAGCCGTCGATAAATATGTTTATGGTCCCCTCCATATAGTTAGGCCTACTTTTCCATTCCTGTCGTTGGAATGCACACGTTGTATTTTTTGACAATGATTACCTGTGGTGCACAGTAGTAGCCCCAGTATTAGGGTTACTGGCCTGGTTACTAGCAATTTTTGTGGATAGCCAAGCGGCCATCAAAGCACTGAACAGTAAAACGACGAAGGCTCAAACTGTGAAAAACTCTAAACTTGCACTGAACAGTATCTGCAATACCCAAAATGTCACACTCTGCTGGGTTTCCGGACATGGCAATATCGAAGGGAACGACGCAGCGGATGAACTAGCGAGGCTTGGAGTAACCGCAAGTACAAACAGAGCTTATACAGATGTGCACATACCAATAGGCGTAGTCAAAAGGAGTATAGACCTTAAATCCAGAGATATTGCTAACACAAACTGGGCTTCCAGAGGTGACTGCAACATAACTCGAAGGCTCTGGCTGGAGCTAAATGAAAAGAAATCCAAAAGCCTTTTGCTTTTGATCAAACGAGAAATCCGGATTCCTTTTGGAGTTCTTAAAGGTCATTGCCCATTGGGGTAATACCATAATAATTGTCGAATGTCCAAATCTACAGAATTGTCGATTCCGATGCTAGACATGCTACTAGACTGTAGACATCTGGAGGTTCATAAAAAGCACACGATGGTTTGAGGAATAAATTGGAACTATGGTTGGAACTACACAGTGCACCACGATATTAGTTACGGAAAATTTGGTAATATTTTCGTACTCTAAAATGCTTTCCAAAGAAAATTCCTCTACCGGTTTATAGCCTCGCTGGTCTGAGCTATGAGGCCTGAAAGAACCAATTAAAGACCACAACTCCAGGTCAGACAATTCCAGGAAACCGGTTGATCCCACGTATGTAAAAACTGAAATCAATTTAAGACGAAATTATAAGGAATATTTTCGCTGAATACTGCGAATTTGTATCTCTCCAAAAAAGTGCTATTTTTAACGGTTTAAAATAGATGGATCTACCTATCAAAGAGGTTTTGAAATAAATGTTCACAGCTGCCCATACAACTCAAAGCCATCGAGGATTCGGCAAACATCAATTCCTACGCGCCCACTTTTTCGAGGTGCAATTTTTTTTTTATAATCTTCACATTGAATGTTTACTTTACAATATTTTATCGCAAGTTAAGTACGCTCGGTAGATAATTTTGAATAGACCATTATTCCTGGGAAGAAGAGAAAAATTAAAGCTAATTTTAATAGCGTTCTGTTAATGGCTATGTTATTAAATATTATTATTTATTATCTGAAGTAATCACTTTAATTGTAGGTACAGTTAGCTCCGTGCTGCATTTAAAACATGTTTTTTTTTTCACAAAAATTTTAACCCAAATTGTTACTGCTCCTATCCGCACACTTTACCTCTTCGCTTTAATGTGTTGTGGGTGAAATCGTTGTTGTCATTATGATATTTTTTGTGATTCGTTAATGTGTGTGTGTTTTTTTTTGTGTCTTTTTTGTGTAATTTTTAAGCAAAGCTTTGTTCTTAGAGTCGAAGTGACTGTTGAACACACATACACACACACACGCATATACAAATGAACTCTTTTAAGCCGTTAGTTTTTAGACCAATTTCTTGTTGTTTTCACAACCATGGCTCTTGCTCTAAACTTGAACAGCAGGAGTTTTTGACTTCATACAGTGTATAAATGTGAGTGTGTGTGTGTGTGTGTATGTAGATTGCTTGTTTTATATACAACACTTGAACCCGCTCCCTCGCACCCAATGACCCCCGCTCTGCTCCTACTCTAAAACTTGGAAGTTGTTGTTGTTGGTGTTCTTGTTACCTAGCGTACTAAGTTAGAATCAAGTACTCGGTTGCTGCTGCTTTGGCCTGCTCCATCATGGTCTCCATCGTGGTCTCTATCGTGGCTGTCTTCTTGTTTGTCGTTGCGTTTGTTTTTTTCGACAAAACTGGTTTTTTTTTCGTACATTTGGAGGTTTTTATTTTTTTTTTTTGTTTACTTTTTTTTTTTGGTCACAGGCCATGTCGGCCGAGGTACAGCTTTTTATTATATCTTAGTTTGGCTTCTCCTGCCATTTGGAATTTGAAATTATTTAGAAGAGTTTTACTTTGTGCTGCTCCTGCACACAGTGATGCTTGCAGGAAGTGGGCGATTTTGATAAAAGTAAAAAAAAAAAACAATTTATAAATGTATGTATAGCGTTTATGTATATAAAAAAAATAAAAGCTATCAAGAAGCTACTAAAATGATCGCTAGAATTGAGCATTTGTGTTGGCTTATGTAGCCTGTTTCTATAGAAGATTCGCACCTCTCAACTCAACAACTGAGGATCTTCTACAATCAATGCTTCTCCTTCGACTTAAATGCTGTTGAACTTTGCGAACTTTGCCATTTAAAATAGCGCAAAATGGTAGAGTTGGACTGTTTGGCTTAATGTTTGACTATATAAAGTATGTTGGTATGGTTGTAACTATATCATGTTTATGAAGCTGTAATTTTTTGGCTTGGTTTGTTTGTGCTTCTATATGTAATGCTTATTTGAAGTCATTTTATTAATTCAAACATCTGCTAGTTTTGGACGTCTTCCAATATAAATAACTGTCTCACTTTAACTCGTTTAAGAATGTTTGTACTAAGTTATTTAAAAAACCATGTTTGCATAGTGTTTTGATTAAAAAATAGATATTTTTTAAGAGATTTAAAAAAATACATATAACTCAAGATAATCTGCAAAAAGAAAATTTTTAAAAAATTTAAGAATTGACAAGAAAAGCAAACAAACAAATCGAATTTCTTAAAGAGCTCCTATATTACCGTAGGTAAAGACCTATTTTACCGGAATATAGACTATTATAAAAAATTAAATCGATTCAAAATTCATAACGATCGAACCGCGCTACGACCGGCCAAAAAACTTTCTCAAAAATATTTCGGCTCTTTCATGAAAAAGTCGATTTAGTTTTTAATATAGGCTATACTTTGGCTTGACTAAATTTTACTCAAATTGCAAGTTTGTTAAAGGATTCTTTATGAAATTTTTACATTTTCTCGTGATAGTTAAACTTTTGTTTCGGGGTCAAATTACGTGAGTACTGCCGATTAAAACCGATCTTAAAACACAACTTAATGAGTGTTAATAATCCGTATTCTAAAGAGCAACAAAACGAATTTAACTGTATCGCTTCTTTTTACCGAGTTTGCTTTGAAAAGTTTGGCACAGTGCCATGTATGAATACTTTTGACGCGTAAAATTCTTTGTGTTATTGTAAATTTCTTGTTGAGTTGTTTAACCATTCACGACCTAAAATGCAGTAAATTGTATGTATTTTTCATTCGCTGTGTTCATTAGAAAAAATTTTTCAATTTGGCTCAAACCTCATATCCCTTAGTCATTTTTTTAAATAATCGTGCATTTGAACAAGAAGCCAATGCTGTAGGGTGCTGAATCTCTGTATCTAATGGCATATTGGGTTTCACTAAATGATAAGACCGATAAAGTCAGATGAAATTCAATATGGCGGATTAAAGATGGCGGCCAAAATCAAGTAAAAAAATGTTTTTTCGAAAAATTAACCAATTTACCCCAAATTTGATATATAGGAGTTTTCGTGGTCGCTGATCAGGAATCTGGAGTCAGATTTATAAAATCCAAGATAGCGGATCCAATATGGTGGACGAAGTTTTAGAAATTCAATCGACTCCGCCAAATGTGTTTTAAAGCGGTGGTTTTCGGCAGAACACCAAAGCATTATAGTTAAGTAACGGTCACGTGGCACGACAAAATTTCATTTTTTGGATATTACAGGGAGCATTATTAGTATTATATCTGTGGCGATAAACAATAACAGTAACAGATGTTTCGAGAAATCGTGCTTTAAAGTTTTCAATCACCATTTAAGTTCTATGAAATCTTGTTTGGTTTTTTTGTCATAACTTCGGATAGGCTTACGCTAGAAGATACAGATTTTGTGTGTATATGAATATAAACTCGTAGAACACATTTGCATCATTAACTCAATTCTGTCTTAAGTCGACTTAAGCGGTTATTGCTTATGGCCACAGATATATATCTTAAGTCTATTATTTTACGTTTCTGTTTTCCAATAAAGTTTTTTGACAAACCTGGTTACCTTATTTTGGCCGCCATCTTGAATCCGCCATACTGAATTTCTATCTATCTATCTATTTCTATTTACTATCGGTTCTATCTTTTTGAGAAACTTAATATGCCACCAGATACAGATTCAGCACCCTACAGCATTGGCTTCTTGTTCAAATTCACGATTATTTAAAAAAAAAGGTTTTATTTTACATTTTGTTTATCTTTAAGAAGCCATATTTAAGAAATGACACCAGATAGCGTTAATCTGAGGTCAGATTCGGAAAGAGTATGAAAAATTAGTATGGGATATGAGGTTACTGAACACAGCGATTGAAAAAATCCTGAAATTTAAGGCATTTTAGGCCGTGAACGGTTAAGATCAAAGTTTTTGTTCTATTTTTTTTAACTTAAAAGTCATCTCTAATTAAACTGCACACTTAATTTTTCATTAAGATTCATAAGTTTTGCGGAAATCAAAAATTCGATTCTGTGCATATGTAGACTTTTGTTCTTCAGTGAACATAGCGTTACCAAATTTCAATATTTTTATGCCATCAATTTCATCTATAAACATGAAAAAAAATGGTGTATCTTAAAAGTCTGTGCATGTTTATTCTTTCAATTAAGACTATATTCAATTTCACATCTAATGCTAAGAAGCTAACGCCTCCGTCGGCAGTCCTGAAGACTGTACCACGGTTGAGCTAATCTATCTTCCGTACTATTATATAAAACTGAGTGCACATTTTTATTTCCAGGTAAACTCCAAAAGTACTGCGCCTATTTTAATGAAATAAGTTATAAAATGTCATATTTGTGCTAAAGCACAGTATAGGAGTATTTCTCCTCTCGAAATTTTAGTAATAAGAATATATAATTAAAGTGCAAAGTTATTAAAGAAATCATCTCCGATGCCATGCATTGCTTGATCGTTTTCTTTTCACGCGTTTGTGTTGCGAAAGTTTCAATAAACTCCATGTTGCTCTCTACTCTTCTCTTCTTTTGCTCAGCTAGCACAGCACAACGTAAAAAACAGATGAGCCTCTAGCAAGGGGAAAAGTGAGATACATATACATATAGTGCTGAGCCAAGATATATTGAACATGGTAGGAGTGGTTGTTAGAATTCCTCTTGTGGTGGGTACAGTACCTGTCAAAATCAGGTTTTTATGAATAAAAGCAACAAAAATAACAAAACCTGCCAATTATTATATACTATATGTTATGTTAAATATACCACAGTGCTGAGCTGCAAAACAAAACAAAAGAAAAAAAATGTTTTTTATTTCATTTCATATCCATTGTCTTAAGGGCTGAGGCTACACGGTGATCGTTTGATGGGCGTTCAAAAGTTTTTGTTGTTGCTTTCAATAGAAACTATCAAAAATCAGTGCAAGTGAGAGTAGGTGAACATTGTAGAGCTATCAAAATTAGTTAATTTTTGAACCCAGGACGATTCACTGACCATCTTCAGCGGTTTTAAGATATTTTTATATGAAGTTTTTGCACTCTTTCTCTCTCCACACACATTCAAAGAGTAACTCAAACGTGCTACGCTCTTTATTGAAAAAAATACGATGTCCTGATAGTGCTTCAATAAAAACACAAACAGCATTTATTGCGTACGAGTTTCTAGTTCACCAACAAAGTACACATGCAAAAACAATTCTTAGCGACCGCACACAGTAGCGATGTTTTCAACATCAACATCCTCGAGTGAGGGTTGTTTTTTATTTCTTTTGCATGCATTTGTTGTTGCTTAAGCGGGTTTGAAAATGTGCTGACCATCAAGAGCGGCTTGTGTTGTTGCTGTTTGTACATGCTTTTGTTTTTGCGCTAAGCGTGAGGGCAAAGTTCAAAGAAAAAAAAAATCGCAACTGACGCTTTTGTAAAGTTTTCATTTCACTCCCGTTAATACTTTTGCTAAAGAAGCAAACGCTTCTATAATTTATTTGTAAAGGGTGACCAGTAGGTAGTCCAATCCCGGACGCTTTTTTCGATCTCAGGATTATCGGGAATGCAAATCTTAATCCCGGGATCTCGGGATTATTTCGGTATCGAAAAATTAAAAAGTAAATAATTCAAATTATTTTGAATAAAATTTTTTACTATCTATTAAGTGATTTTAAAAAATGAAGTTCATTTTATTTATAAAGGAAACATATAAACTAACATATTGATATAAAATTCATTAAATTATTGACTAGCAAAGCTTTATTAATTTGAAAACAAAAATAGTCATAATAATTACAGAACAGTTTAAGGTACTACTACAAATATGATTAACATTTTTAATTTTGAAACACCGTTTTAATTTTTTATCGTCTTCAGAGATAATTAAAGTTGAAAGCGACTTTTTCAAAAGAAATTTTTTTATATTTTTAATTATTTATATTTGTAAGTTAATTACGACTTCCTCTTTTCATAAGTTTTATGTTATGTGTTTTATAACTGCAATTATTTTTCAATTATTAATTAATAGTTATATTTTTCGAGCTCAAGGTCTATGTTGCTTTCTGAAGAAATTAACCAACAACAACAACAATACCCTGTATAGAGTAGTAATCACATAGCAGACTAGACAGACTGTTTCATTGCCCGCTACAACAACTTATCAGTAGTCTTGCGTTATTCTCGCTGTGATCCACTAAGCTGTTTATGTTATATTTGTTTCTTCATTGTAACGAGTAAATTACTTCGAAATACATGCAAGTAGCACAAATGATATGTATCAGCTTAAAGTTCTTCTTAGTTTTGATGCAAACTTATTTGGTGAAAAGTAAGCTCTTTTTTCGAAGATAAATTAAGCTTTTAACTACTCAAGGGTATGTTGTTTTCCAATTTCACAGTAATCACAGTAATAATTGGAAAATTATAAGAGTTATAAACCACGTAATATAAAAATGTTTAATTATTTTTCAAAGTAATACCTTTAGCTGATCAATGGTCTAATATTTCATCAAAAATTTTTGTGTGCATTTAATTACAAATTAGTATAACCCGCTGATGAGAAGCACCGTTGGGGAAGAAGTTGTTCGAAAATCGTAAACAATCTGTAAATTTCGACTACGAGTGCCTCCACCACAGAACAGATAAATTTCCTGAGTCGGAATATCTGACAATTTGAGGTTCTTCTAAAACTTTAAAACACTCATCGTCTTTGCAATCCTTAGATACTTCTTATCCTGTGAAAAATCTTTTTCACAGTTAAGCCTCTATAAAGGTGTTTCTTATTCTATTTTAAATGTGGTTATGTTGCAGCTGTACGGATCATCGAATTCGGTTAAGTTCAATTCAGCAGTTGTAAGGAAGTTCACTACGGAAGGATATATTGTTCTGCGTTGCTTGGATGTTTTTAGTAGTGACACTTAAAGAGGTTGAAGCCAAAAATAATTTATTCTATCTAGCTCTTGTCCCGGGATTTAAAGGGGCTTAAATCGTGCGGTTATCGGGATCCCGGGATTAATTTCCTTAGTGATCAGATATCAATGATAGTTTTTCCCAATTGTTTTGTTTCAGTAGCTGCCAAAGTTACCAATGACATTCAACTGTCAAAATATTCATGTTCAAAATATTCACATCGCTTGCACGCTTCCCCAATGCATAAAAATGATTGAAAAATATTATCAAAATATCGGCTTAGTTGATGTCGGTCGGAGTACACTCTTTAAGACCTTAAGTCACCAACCAGACATAGATTGGTGGGAAGTGAAAACAAACATAGCCCGCCGTAGAGGCGAGTGTCGAAGAAGACCCAGAAATGCCTATTCGGCGCCGATCAGCAGAATTGGGTAACGCCAGAGAGTCAACCAGGCTTACATTGCGGTTCAATTTGAGCCTACATCCATATAAGATTATACTGACGCAAGAATTGAAGCCGGAAGACTATAAACAATGCCGTGAGTTCACTAATTGAGAAATGTTCTCCGGATATTCGAATTTGGCAAAAGAATCATCTTAACAACAAGCAAAATTGCCTTTATTGGAGCGACTACAATCCACAAGTGGTCGACCAAGCATCCATAATGATTCATAATGATGGGCTATTTCGTGTCGTTTATGACACGGCGGTAAATTCGGATCTTATTTCTTTCGAAACGAGAAAGGATACATATTTACCGTGAATGGTTCCCGGTATAGAGCAATGTTAACCAACTCACTGTGACCAGAGCTCGACAACATCGATATATCCAAGCTCTGGTTCTAACAAGACGGCGCTACATGTCATATAAGGAACGCAACGCTCGAAATAGTGATGGAGGAATTTAGCGACTTGAGCCGCCGCAATCATGCGACTTGATACCCCTCGATTATTTTCTCTGGGGCTACGTCAAGTCCTTAGTCTACGCTTAGAAGCCAGGCACTTTGAACGCGCTCGAGGCTAACAGCTCTGAAATTTACAAACTCGCATGCAACTTTTTTTATATTCTGGTTTATTAATAACATCAAAACGAGGACTGGATGACAAAAATTATTTATATATGCTCCCAAGTAACACCGGGTTTTTCAGCTAGTACCAAAATAAAAAGAAGAAGCCATTTAGAACGCATAAATAACATGTTTAATGAAATATAAAAGCACTAAAACCACAGCTGGTAGTTATTAGCCAGCCGCAGCCATTAACTTTATAGTACTACAAAGTTTCAGTTCTTGAAAAAATTAAAATATTTTAACACTTTGTATTAATTAACTTACTTAAGTTTTGTTTTCCTCTTTTTAATTATAAAGATGTCTTAATCATCCATTTCTCTCTAACAATGAGTCAAGAACATGAATATTTTAACGCGTTCTTCTTCTCACCATATTCAAATATGATTACCGTTTGGTTACTTATTTGCGTCAATAACCTTTTCTGGTTCTTTACGGATACTGTTTATCTTGCTACCTATTATTTTATTTATATTTTATAGTTATATATATATAACTGAACTCCAACCATATCAGAGAATTAAAGATCGATCACTAAATAAACGCACGAGTAGTTCAACACAGCGTCCGTCAGTCAGTCATTCAACTGCGGGTTGAACGCACTACTGGCTGTCCGTCCGTTCGAACGTTTATCCATCCCTCGGTCTGTTAATGAAATGCTTTACAGGAAAAAGGAAGACAGACTCTAAATTTGTGTCACTCGAAGTCATACTTAAAGCAGTTATGTTTGTTGTTAGCCAGCTGATGATCATTTCCAGATTGCGAACTGTGCTCGTTGATCAGTTCAACACAATCGCTGATAAGATTTTCAAGTCATAAAATCAACAATGTACAAACAACTGCAGAGCGTTGTCAAGCTAAGCTGAGCTGAGCTGAAATGTATGCTAATGTATACAGATATATCCATGATATTTCTTTAATACATATAAATAGCTCGAAATCATTTTTTTCCAAACATTGCCAAAGTGCTGACTTTTACAGTTTACAAATGTATGCAGATGATATCCAAATTATTCCACACAAAAAAAAATCAAGAAAAAAAGAAGTAAAGGTTGTGACTTTTATCAATTCGTATTAATTTTTCAATCAATGACTTTCAAGATATGCTTTCATGATTTTCATTATTTTATGAGGTGTTCTGTGTTCTTCGTTTTTTCTTTACGTCTTCGTGACTCACGATATTCTTATCAGTAGTTTTGTTTCTTTTTTTTGTTTTTATCTGATACACCCACTTTTTGCTCTCAAGTTATAACTTGACTCCGTTCTGAAGTGAGGGTGAAGTATCGTTTCTTTCTTCATTTTAGTTGCATGGTCTTTTTTGTTATACATAAATAAGTTAAATTTGTTTGCTGAAGATTCCAGAAAAATTTCTGAAAAAGTTGGGAATTTTTTGTTAAATTTCCAAAAATTTTAAAGCTGAGTTTATTCAATATTTGTGTTCTAATAAATAAAAGTTGCCAAAGAAATTCTGAACGTCTTTGCTAAATAATTTACTAATTATTACATATTGCAAGACATGCCTCTTGAATGTTTTTCTTTTCATCTTTCTTGCACATTCGTCATATCTAACGACTACTAAATATTGCACACTAAAAACTCGTAATTATTGCAAGTTTTCTCACTTGCAATTCTTTGCTTTTTTTTTTCTTTCAACTTTCCTATGATGCATTGTATGTTGTTTCTTCGTTTTGACTTGAATGACTGACTGACTTAATGCGTGTTTGTTATAGCGTCATTTATACAGTACTATAATTGCATAAATGTATGTTATTTGTTCTATACTGAGCTCTAGATAAAACGCTATTGAGTGATATTTTGTAAAATGACATGTTTTGCAAATGTCTTCTTTTTTTTGTTTTTTGCAGATACACTATAATACGAGGGCAATTTGAGCAGTCAGTGACTTTTTGGATTTCCCTCGTAGTACCTTTAAATGCAATCAACACTAGTCCTGTCAACTACCTTTTGTTAATAGACTGCTGTCAAATTTTGAGCAAATTGCATCATTAAGTAGGCTGAAGTGGGGTGATGTGTAACACGTTTTATTTGCTTCAAAAAAGTGTTAAGAAATTTAATTTTTGATTGGTATAAAGGCTATATTCCTTGCAGAGGAACCAATTTGAAGTAAGTGTTTTCATGGCTGTTGAATATTTTAAGAAATGGATGAAGTACATCAAAAATTTGAAACATGGCTTTGTTGGTTTTTTTTCAATCGGTGGGTGATGTGTTACACCAACAAAATGTTGGTTTAAAGACCAGGAACTTTAATTTTTTTTATTTATTTTGACTTTTTATGTCTACCCGTAGTAAAAGTATTAAGATATATACTACTAGCTTATACCCGACGCGCTTCGCATTAATCCCCTGAAAAGTATGTTTATATTTAGTAAGGCCACGCCCTTTTCCAATTATTTCCAACTATTGTTGTGTGCCTGTTTGTTTTATAAAAATTTAATAAGTGTCCACATTCCACATATACAGTGACTGTTTGCATATACAGGGACTGCCGCTTGGATAGATACCATAGATACCAAACGTGGTATTTCACTAACAAAGCATGTACATTTTTCATGATTTCTAAAAAGGGGGGTGGAACTATAGAGCGACTACTCCCATTTTTTGTGAACTTTCCCTTTAAACAAAATTACAAAATTTTAGCCTTATACGATAAAAATCATCAGATATTGATAAAGAATTGAGAAACTCCATTCTGAGTTTCAGTGTTCTGTGATTTTTACTTCCAAAGCTAATCGATATAAAAAGTTTTACTTGTATGGGCGGAACTACACCCCCCTTGTCCAATGTCCTTCCAAGTTTTCTATTAGAAAGATATCACCAAGTGGTAACTCCATTCAGAGTTTCAATGTTTTGTGATTTCCCTTTTAAAGCTATTCGATGTCAAATATTTGACTTATATGAGCGGAGCCACACCCCCTTGTTCAATGCCCGTCCAAGTTTTTTATTGAAAGAACATCACCAAGTTTTAACTAAATTCTGAACTTCAATGCTCTGTGACTTTTGCTTCCAAAGCTATTCGATATAAAAAATTTTACTTGTATGGGCGGAACTACACCCTCTTGTCCAATGCCCGCCCAAGTTTTCTATTGGAAAGACATCACCAAGTGCTAACCCCGTTCTGAGCTTCAATGTTCTGTGACTTTTACTTCCATAGCTATTCGATATCAAAAATTTGGTTGGTATGGGCGGAGCCACGCCCGTTTTGCATAGGAGGGTGAACAGTGCTTTACAACCTATTCTCATACCTACCAAATATGCAAAAAAAAATTTCACTAAAATCGGTCGAGCCGTTTCGGAGGAGTTCGGCCACAAACATTGTGACACGAGATTTTTATATATTAGATTATATCATAATAGCAATATTTCGTAAATCTGTCTGATTCTCAATGCACACACACAGACACACATACGTTAAAATGAAAAGAAACTGATCGTTAACTTCAATAGAATATTCTTGGGGGGGGGGGGGGGGGGCGGGGGAAAAAATGCATTTCAAATGTAAAATGAATATTTGTCGGAAATATCCATATCAGAGTGACAATTCTCACAAATAAAATGGCTTAAAAAAAAAAAGAAAAAAAGGCATTTGTTACATTCAAGCGAATGTATGTGATTTATAAATGTTTTGGCAAAAAATCGTAACAAATCATGCAGAAATCTCGATTTTCTTCGGATGACTACGAAAAGCACCGGTTTTGCTTGTTTGGTTTTCTATTCCATATAAAGAGTGATCCAATACGAGGTCCTCTTTTTCAACTGGGTTGTTTTGACAGCTGTTATGTGTCAACTGTCTTGTCCATATGACGTTTGTGTTCAGTATTGTCCATACCATTTTGTGGTATTAATCAAATTTATTAACACCGGATAATACAATGAATACAATTTTTGAGGCACCAGATAGCAATGAAGAGTGTTTTGTGTGGGATGAGTGTGCTGGAAGTAATGGAAGCTCTAAAATAGCTACATGCCTTTTAAAATATTTAACGGCTTTTCCTTTAACCGTTAATCATGTTTCTACATTTTTCGATACTTGAAACCGTTACTCGAAACCGCACTCATATTTAGTTGATCGAATCTGGGCACTCTTACCTGGAAGCAGATGCTAGATTATAATTATATAAACTAATTACATGAAATTAACTTGGTATATTAACAATATACATCATTAACACAGATATGCTAACTTGGAAAAACTTTGATGCCAAATGTGGTAAGTGAACGTTCATATGTGTGTTATAAGAAAATATCATTTAATAAGCAAAATTTTCATTCAATGTAAATGAAATCAGATGCAAAATATATTGAGTTACTGATGCATGCAAAAAAAGAAAGTAAAATCCAGTATATTCACGAATTATCAGGATAGAAACACAAAAATTGCGTTCCTGTAAAATTTCATTTTTATCACTTATCACTTTAGTGAGCTTAACCATCGATATAATCTCTTTTTTTTAAGAAAAACTGAGATAATGATGTACATTTACTTGAGGAGGCAAGCGTTTCAACATTTTCAACTCAAATTTAAGAAACTTCGCTTAATCAAAGAACATTTTTTTTTTGGCCAAATGCAAAATTAACTGTGCTTATAAAAGTCATAATCATTACAATTGGGTATTCGAAAAAGTTCGGTTACAAATTTGACCAAAAAATGAGCTTTATTAAACCAAATATATGCCGTTTTGATCGATAGCCTTTTGGCATTTTTAGGCTAAAGCCATTATTCCATCTGCGTAGAACTTCTGGGTTTTTCTGAACGAAAAACTTATTCAAATACGTTTTGCAGGCCTCCACAGAATTTAAATTTACACCATTAAGAGAGTTCTGCAGAGAGATTGAAACAAAAAATAATATACCGAAGGTGCAAGGTCCAGGCTATATGGTGGATGCATCAAAATATCCCAACCAACCTCTCTCAGTTTCTGCCGCGTCATCAATGATGTGTGTGTGGTCTGGCGTTGTCATGATGAAACATAACACCTATCCTCTTGATCAATTCTGGCCGTTTAAATTGAATTGCTTACTTCAATCTCGTTAATTATTGACAGTAGAGAACAGAATCAATTGTTTGACCAGGTTGTAGAAGCTCATAATGAACAATTCCCTTCCAATCCCACCAGACGCACAGCACTACGAGTGCCTTTCTTAGTGTCAATCCTGGCTTTGCCACCATTTGTCCATGATTTTTTCGCACATTATTTACGTACGTGATCCACTTTTCATCGTCCGTAATCATTCGCTTCAGAAATGGTTGGATTTCGTTCAGTTTTAGCAGTGATTCGCAAATAGATATTCGGTCAATTAAATTTTTCGCTGTTTATTCATGCCTAGTTCCCTAACAACGTCGACGCTGCTTATGTGCCGGTTTTGCTCAATTTTTTTTCATCATTTCATCGAATTTTTCAGTGATTGGTCGACCAGAGCGAGATGCATCTTTTACATTAAAATTTTCAGATCGAATACGAGCAAACCACTTCGCTGGTGTTTTTCCAGCTACAGCATCGTCTTCGTAAACTTCATTAAGGGAATATTCCTGGTTGGCAAACATTTTTGTTCGATATTTTTTTTTTTGCATATTTTTATAGGTTGGATATTTCAATATCGTCCTAAAAGGGTTTTTGAATTTCGAAATACTTTTAGAGATAAGGCCTTTTTTGTCTAACAATGTTTTCGCCAAAATGCGATTTGCTTAATTTGGCTACTTTTTGAATGCAATGGTTTGAAGCAACTTGTTTGTATACGCATTTTAAAAATAAATGAATACACATTTTAGAGCTTAAGTATTCGAATGTTGGCAGCGTTTATTTCACTTTGAATTGAGTTATAAACCGGACGCGTACCGGAATACGTATGCACCACCAAATCAGAGAGTCTAGGAAGCAATCAAACCTATTTACGAAGCACTGTCAGCTGATGATGTGTTGAACAGATGCCTTGGCTCCGAAACTCAAAACAGCAACGAATCTTTCAACACAGTGCTGTGGTCATTCGCACCGAAGCATATGCACACCGGCGCACGCACTATTGAGATTGCCAATCATATTGGAACTGTCATATTTAAAGAAGGTTTTTTGCCAATACTTCAAATAATGAACCTAATGGGCATCCCGATTAGCAACGTCACATATGATTTCGCCATGTCTCGGAACGAAGAACGTTTGAAAAGGTCCGAAGCCAGAGTTCTGGCCGCATCAAAAGAAGGTAGAACTGCCCGAAGAGCACAAAGAGCCGCTGAGTCCTCATTTTTTGAAGAAGAAAAAGGAGTTCTTTATGGGGCTGGCATTGCAGATTGGTATATGTAAGTATTTCACAAAAAAAAAATGTTTTATTGCCTAAAATTTTCTTTGAGTTTTTTCCAACTCACGTTTTTGAACTTCGAAGTCACTTGTCTCCGGTGACTTCCTACTGAACTGATTTTGATGAAACCAAGTGCAATAGACGCAGAATTGTCGAACTGCATGCTTAAATTTCTTCAATTGTTTTTTTTTTGATGCAAAAAAATAACTTAAAACTTAAGCGCGTTTATCTCGAAACCTCGTTTTTCGAGCTTGCAACCCAGATTGCGCCCGTAGTTCTGAACCGATTTTGATGAAACAAAGTGCAATCGACGCAGAATTGTCACCATTCTGGTCACTACCTCAATCACAATTTTAAACAATTTTTTACTATTTTTTTTTTTACACTAAACTACAAAAAAAAGACCCAAAATCGGGTTTTCAATGACCGCCATTTTGTAAAAAATAATCGCAAAATTATGATTGAGGTAGGGACCAGAATTCCATCTGTACTGAACCTAACGCCGTTTACTTTTTCCATTTCCATTTTCCATTTTTTTCGACGCCCATCCTTGAAGGCCGACAACTTTTTGTACAAAGGAAAAAAAAATTTAATTTAATTTAATATGTTCTTAATACAATAACAGAATTTAAATAACTTTTTGCGTTTTCAAATGAGAAGTTTTTAAAAAGGGTCCAAAGACAGCCTTCCAACCAGGAATACTCCCTTAATTTTTTCAGCAGCCTGCGAAGCATTTTCTATAATAGAAAAGCAAAATATAACGATAATGTTCTGAATTTTCACTCATTTTCAATCAAGAAACGTTCGATAACTTTAGATGTTAGAAATAATCATCAGTAAAAAGTTTGTCGCATTCTATATTCAAAGTTGTTATAGCAATTTCAGACATTTTGTTAGCAAACGCGAAAGATGATTGGATGGCACTGGTAACTGTGTTCGGAATATTCTAGTTTTGGGATTTTGTCTTTTCGGGATTTTGTATTTTGAAACCCCCTATTAAAAATATCCATTTGATGGTATTTGGAGGAATACCACAAACTATGTATTAACATAATATTTTGACCAATTTTATAGCAATGCAACACAGACTTGTCTCAGATCTAAAATAAGCTGAAAAAATGTTTCATTATTCCCAAAAAAAAAAAAAACACAATAATCAGTTATATCTTTTATAATGATAGAATGTATACAGCTTTTTTCACACATGCTATTGTTGTTGCTAAATGCTGCACTTGAATGCAATCACGTTGGAATACTCACCATTTGCATACCATTTCTTCATACATATATACAGATAAATATTTTATTTCAACTATGAATGTCTCATCAATTTTCATTTGATTTTTTGTGGAGTTTTTTCGCCTCTTATTCTTTTTTTTTTTTTTTTTGTTTCTCTCTTATTCTCTTATGCTGTTTATGTCTTTCTTTGGCTTTGGTTTAATTTAAATATATTTGCTTTATTTCTGCTTAGCTTGTACATATTTTTTTAATTTGTTTGCCTGCAATATTATCTGTTACTACCTTCATTTTTTTCTCTCTTTCCACGTTGCTAATATATTTGCCCCTCATTTATTGTAATAGAAATAAAAACCGTGCAATAATAACAATATTTGTTGTTGTTTGTAACAAATTTATAATTAAAAAAAAAATAAAAAAAAATAAAAAAAAATTACAAAGCATTAGTTTTCGTTAACTCTTGCATTTCGTAACTTTTTTTTTTTTTTTTTTTTGTAGAAACAGTCGACCAGGCAACTACGAGTCTTTAAAAAACGTTGCAAGTCTTTTGAAATTCTATTGAAAATAGCTGAACTTCTATTGCAGTTAAAACAAGTATCTTGAATCATTATTAAAGTTCGACGAACGCAAACAGAAGATTAATTTGTTTATAGGTGCTCATTAATTTTTATAATAGTCATTAAATTTTATACGAGATTGTCTTTTGACAAAACCTTCAGTTATGATCTTTGGCACATTCAGTGTTTTGTAAAATGTTGGTGACCAACTAGGACAACGATTTTGCATGGACTATAAAAACGAAAATATGCGCATATAAAACACTCTTTAAAGTAAAAAAATTCCACTAAAAATGCATTTAAATCTTAAAAATATCTATTTAAAAATAAAACAAAAAAAAAACGTTATTTATTTATTGAGAAGTTTAAAAAATTCAACAATAAATCATGGAGATTTACTTTGAAAATATAAAAAAACAGTTTAATTTTGAATAGCTAAACAAACAAACGAACTGGCCATTTAAGGTCTTGATAGAACTTTGACTGAGCTTCTTGGTAATTAATCATATCTAATTTGATGACCTAATTCAAACTTCTATTATCTAACTTAATCTTATTCAAAGTTCTAAAATCTAACATTACCTCACCTGATCTACTCGAAATGCACCTAATCTAATTAAACCTGATCTAATTTTTATATTAACCTTTAGCTTCATTTGCTTAACCTTACCTCATCTCACCTGATTTGATCATACTCAGCCTAACCTAGCCTTATTTAATCTAACCTAACCTATCCTCAGGGCCGTATTAAGTCTAGATGCCGCCCTTGGGTAATGAAAATTTTTCCACCACCTGTTTTGTATTTTCTCAATTTTAATTTTAGGAAAAACTCACCTTAATATTTTATGAGCTTCAGTTTATTTTGTTAGATATATTTTATTTTTTATATATAACCCATTATATAGAGTCTTAAGTTTTGTAATACTTAGATACGTGTTCTTCATACTTTTTTATTACTAAAACCTTTGTGGGTCATTGGACGACAAAAAAAGGATCTTTTGGTAACGAATAAATAGTTTTTTGTTTAATGTTTTCTGGGCACATTTTTTTGACTATCGTTTGAAAATTGTTTAGCTTTTTAATTGGATAAACTTTATAGTAGTTCACTATATAAAGTTCACTAATTCGCTAATTTTCTCAAATACGAACAATAATTGACTTGAAAATTTTATTTTTTCTTAATCCTAATCGTTGCGACTTAACTAACGATTTAGTTTCTATTTGATAGTTGGAAAGAGCCTTTATTTTTTAAACGATTATAAAAGAATCCATTCTTGTTAGTAAAGAAGAGATTTTCTACATTAAAATTACAACACAATACGTGTATTTATAATATTTTATAATATAACAGTAATTTTTATTAATTAATTTGTGCCGCAGTTGTACACACTTGGCCCCCGATTAATGCGGCCTTGCATATCGTAACCTATCTTTGTCCATCCTAACCCATCGCTACCTATCCTAACATATCCTTATTTTTTTATTTTGCTTTTTATATTCGTGAATTTTCTTCAAAAGGCCACCGTGCAGGTGGGAGTGTGGTGGCGCAACCTAACCTCCGCATTGAATCTTGTATAAACCCCTTGTAACCGCCGTAAAGCATGACTTCACGGAGCACAGGAACTGCACTAAGCTAGATACTGTTTGACCTGTGTTAGTATTCTAAAGGATTTTTTGCATAGGCTTGTCTATAGTCTCTACCTTATCTGTTTCGCGAACGTTCAACTCTTCTCAATTAGTCGATAGCACTGATCAACATGATTTTTTGTCGTGAGACTAGACTATATCTTTCCGAAGATTTTCGGCTTGTTGAATTCGAATCCGATATGTTAACCTAAAAGTGCTAAAAACACTGTTTTTCGTCATATTTGAGGTTCTAAAAGAACAAAGTTCAGTCTAAAAGAACAAGGTTTCCTCCTTCGGATGCAGTTAAGTTTGCTCAAATATCTTTATTTTTCCTTGAGATATCGCATGTTGAAATTTTTAAGTTTATCAGTTTCTTAATATGTGAAAATCTACTAAGGATCCCAGTACATTTTCGCATATATTAAACTTGGCTGTCATGACTGTCTCTCTGGCGTCATACCTATCTATACCTTTTCTGCTTCTTCGAACCTATCCTAACCAACCCTACCCAATCGTACCCAGCCCGCCCCTACCTTACTGTAAGCTACTCAACCCTACCCTTACCTACCCTACCCTACCCTATCCTATCCTACCCTACTATACCCTATCCTACCTTACTCTACTCTACCCTACCGTTCTCTACCCTACCCTAGCTTTACCTTCTTAACTCTACCCTATCCTAACCCACTCAACCCTAATCTAACCTACTCAATTCACCCTACCCTAATCTAACCTGCTCAACCTACCCAACCCTCCCCTTCTCTTCCCTACCATTCTATACTCTACGTTATCCTTACTTTATCTTAATTTACTTTAAGATCCTTACCCAATCTCACCAGATTTAATCGTAGTCAACCTAAACTAGCCTTACCTAACCTAATTTAATTTAACCTAGCCTTGCTAACCCTAACCTATCCTAAAGAACCCTACCCTACTCTACTCTACCCCACCCTAACCTACCCTATCCTACTACCAACCTAACCTATCCTACTACCAACCTACCCTGCCTAACCTACCCTATCCTACTTTATCCTACCTTACTCTACCCTATTCTACCCTACTCTACCTTACCCTATCCTACTTTATCCTACCTTACTCTACCCTACTCTACCCTACTTTTCTGTACTGTACCCTACCCTACCCTATCCTACCCTACTCTTCTCTACTTTACCCTACCCTACCGTACCTTACCTAACTCTACCTTACCCTACCCTATCCTACCTTATCTTAATTTACTTTTAAATCCTTACCCAATCTCACCAGTTTTAATCGTAGTCAACCTAAACTAGCCTTACCTAACCTAATTTAATCTAACCTAGACTTGCTTACCCTAACCTATCCTAAACAACCCTACCCTACTCTGCCCCACCCTAACCTACCCTATGCTACTACCAACCTACCCTACCTAACCTACCCTATCCTACTCTACCCTATCCTACTCTACCCTACCCTATCCTACTTTATCCTACCTTACTCTACCCTACTCTTCTCTGCTGTACCCTACCCTACCCTACCGTACCTTACCTTACTCTACCTTACCCTATCCTATCCTACCTTACACTAACGTAACCTAACATATCCCAACCTATTCAATCCTACTCTACCTTACTCTTCTCTAACCTACACTAGCCTGACCTTACCTAACCTACCCTACCCAACTCTACCTACTCGGCAATACCCAATCGTACCCTACTCTAATCCCCACCCTAATCTATCCTTCCCTACTCTATTCTACTCCACCCTACCCTATCTTTACCTTACCTTGAACTTTCAATCTTTTCTTACATTTTCTTATGTGGAATGTCTTACCAAACTCAATTTGTGCGCTCAGATAAATGAGCTCAGACGTGGGTGAGTGGACATTCTGGTATAGAACAGAATGAAAATGCTGATTCTTTAGCAAGAGATAGATCAGCAGAAGAATTCGTGCGTAGAATTCATAGAGTAGAATGAGTGCTCCAATCAGTAGCATCTTTTGTTGAACAGGGGACGAAAAGGAATCCACTGTGGTCCGCTTTGACTAATCCCCGATTTATTATATTATGTGAAAAAGAATTTCCACCAAGTTTACCAAAAATCTATTCTTTTCGTCATCAAAAAAGTTATACTTTTTGTAATAAGAAAATATTGCTCGAGTCTTATAAATTTATATTTTGCTGAAAAATATTGGAGACTAGTATAAAAGCTCGTCCTACAACGGGTTGGAAGCATTTACGCTAAACTGTAATAATTTTTTGACATTATAACAATGCTTTTACAACTGTTCTGAAAAATGTTCAGCCTGAAAGTATGCACATACATAAAAGGCAAGCAGTCACTGATAAGTATCAAATGAATTTTCTGTGCAGACTTTCAGGCTGATCGCAAAAAATAATTACAGTTTGAGCGATATCGGGCGCAGAGCAGCGTGCTTGCCTTTTATATATATTAAGATTAGAATTCTAATGAACTTTTAAATCGAAAAAACGTGCTAATTGCTTGTGACGGTTTTTAAGGACTTGCAAACTTTTGACTTTGTACTAAATATTGGTAAAAATATTGGAACCGACAAGAACCGATGTTTTGAAAAAACTAAACTTGAAAGTTGATCCAAAATTAAAATATTTTTTAATAACCTACAAAAGTATCCGTACGCTGTCAATTTTTAGAATTTGTTTTGCCAAACATCACCAAAGGTATTAAAACTCAATTTTTTTCCATTTTCTTGTTTTTCAGGGTACGCATAGTTTTCGAGTGACTGTATTTACTGAAAATTTTCAATTTTGAGAGTTATCGCCCATTATTAGCAAACCACTATTTTTCATTCATATCAAAAATAAATGGCTCATTGATCGTGTATAGCATATATAGCAAAAAAAAACCGGGTTTTTAGAAAACCGGTAACCGGTACAAACGCTTAAAACATTTTTGTATTTTTAAAATATTAAACTCAACAAAAAAAAAGCAAAAAAATAAAAGATAATGGTTTTTTTTGAAAACCGGTAATCGGAACAAAAGATTTTAAAGCATTTCATAAAACGGCATGTCAAAACATTATTTTAGAAATGAAATTTCTCTAACAACTCCTTCAAGTTTTGTTTCCAAATTCGTGAAACTCACTGTGTGACGTAGTCAAAGACCAGCAACTACTCGTTCTCTTTTGCATTGAACTAAAGAGACGCTTCAAAATAGTAGCAACAAATCGAACCCTATTGTTCGTCAAATCTTCAGTCGTTACCACCACTTTTTTCAAAGCATCCCTCTAGCTGTATAGCCCTAAAAAAACTATGGCCATTATTTTCTTGAAACTGAATTGCTAAATATCTTTTCGTTTCTTTTCATTCTACTGCGTCATCGTTATGATGTTTCTTGTATTTCTTTTACGCTGTTGTTGTTGTTTTCTTATCTTATGTCTTGTTTCCAATTTTTCGAGACTCGTTTCTTCACTACTAAATAACGAACTTTGTATTGCCTTAGTTTATAATGAATAAAATTAATTGCTGAGTTTTTGATATTTGTGTTTTACTCACTGAGATTGTTTATTTTGTTAATTTTTTTTCCCTCTAGCTCTACTCTCTTTTAGCATTTAGTAGAAATATTGCTTTTTATCTTTGATTTTCAAATTTTTTGCCATAGCAAGTCGGTGTTTCTTTCGGTTTTTTCCGCCACTTATTTTTCTAAAGGTCTTTTGTGTTCTGCCTCTTAGGTCTTAGATTGTTCAACCGTACGACCGACCGGCAATAAATACCCCGAGCTCTAGCACTCTATGCTGGAAATTTATTTATTTATTTATTTTTTTTTTTATGAGAGCGCAACGAACCCTTCTTCGTTAGTACTTTTAGTTTACAGATCGACAGCAGCAATCTTTTAAAGAGAGCGTTTGAGAGTATTCAAGCACGAGCAAGCGGCGTGAGAACATGGCTGGAGTTACTTGGTCCCATCATATTATTTATACCCGAAACCGTGGCTATGAGTAAATGTATGAAGTTTAGCGTCATGTTGTTGTTGTTGTACTAACAACTACAACAACAACAACAACAACATTTTGTAGCTTCAGATCGATTGTACGTTTGAATTTCTATGGTCGTTGTTGTTGTTGTACACGCTATGGTTGCCAGCACTTTGTTCGTATAGCAATTTTAAACCAGAGTTTAGTCTTATAAGAGAATCGTTGGTGTGTAGATCGTGCAATGTTACCGTCGTGCCCGGCAAGCTAAACAAAGTCACAGAAACTTGAGAATTAACCGATATGAAGAAAAAAAAGCTTGCCGAGTGTACAAAACGAACATTTTCAAAATATATACTGTAACGTCTTTTTAATAATGTGCACCCTTAAAATAAATAGAAACCGTGCTAAAAAAATGCAAAAATGGCGCACGATCTGCAGGCAAGAAACCGGAAGTGTTGAATACAAATCAGCGACAATTTAAAAAAAAAACTTTTAAAATAAAACAAAAAAGCCTGCGATTAACATTAATAAACAAAATTTGCAACAAATAAAATTTATGTGAGAATATAATTTAATTAGCGCGGAGAGACATGAAGAGAGTTTTTTTTGCAAATTTTTTCTAATTCTATTTTTTTTTTTTTTTTTGTTTAAAATGTAATTATAAAAGTTTTTGTTATAATTGCTGACTTTTCTGAACAGCAATTTGATACGTTTTTATTGAATTTAAAAAAAAAAAAAATTGAAAAAAAAAACATCAAGAAACGCGATAATATTTATATACTTTGGAACATACATGCATATATCATCAACGACGCTGCCAACACTTAGCTCAGCTCACGCTGCTGAGCTCTCCAAAATCTGTTATTGTTGTTGTTGACATATATGTGCTGGCAAAATAAACTTATACAAATGCAAAATAATTAAATAAAAATATATACAAAAAGCGGAGCAATATTGGAGAGCTTTACACTCGGAGCGTCCAGAGTAAAAACAGCAACAACAACGAAAAAAAAGCAACAGCCTTTCATTGCTGGAGAATGTCGTTGTCGTTCCTGCACGATCGGCAATTTTTTTCTTACATATATACAAACATATTTTATATACACCAATATATATATATATATATATTCATTTATGACGGTATATAGCTGTGTTTTTTTTTATTTATTTTTTATTTTAACTGTATATATGTAATGATCTTGCCGTTGCCGTTTGTTCCTGTTGCTGTCGTCGCAGTTGCTGTGTTTTTTTTCCCTATTTTTCGGTATACGTTTCCATCAGCTATCAAGCAGCAATAACACAAAAAAAAAAAAATTGCGTGTTCAGCATTTGCCAAATGAAACACTTCAATTAAATTTTACACAATATTTAAAAAAACAAAAAGAAAATAAAAAAAAAATAACTAATGCTATAAAAACTTTTCTGTGAATTTCGCTAACGACACGCCACTAACCGCAACAACAACGCATTAACTACAACTACAAAAGGTTAACAGCAGCAGTAGTAATAGCCATCAATCTGGTAACTCCCTACTAAAGTAGGCCTAATATAAAAGACTAATTTAAGTTTTTATATATATGTATAATACATGCTCATATACTTAGGATTATTTATTGTTAAAGTTTATTTATTCTTTAAAAAAATAACAATATTTAAGTTATTTCTTTTTTTTTTTTTAAATCGTTTCAACGTTTAGGTTTTTGCTTAATATTTTTTAAGATCAGAATTTCTTTAATTCTAACCAAGATATAACGAATGAACTCTTTAAGGCGGTCTTCTCATTCAAAACCCGTTTTTTGGACCCTTTTTAAAAAAATTCTTATTTGAAAACGCAAAGAATAATTGAAAACTTTTTTATTTATTGTATTACAAAAGGTTCAAAGTAAATAAAAAAATTTTTTTTGCCTCGATACGTGGGCTGTTCAAAAAGTAATGAGACTTCAAAGTTGGTGGTGAAAAAAAAAGGTGTCGTCACGGCGGCCACGATTCCGGGTCTCCGGAGCGTCTGAAATGAAAAAAAAACGGGGTTATAATCAGTATAGATGTAGTTCTCGGGTGAACCTCAAGCTTAATTTTGTGATTTTTTTGACAAAATTGCGGCCATTCAAAAAAAAAATTTCAATTTCGGGTTTTTTTTTGTAGTTTAGTGTAAAAAAAAATAGTAAAAAATTTTTTAAAATTATGGTCGAGGTTCACCCAAGAATGGTGACAATTCTGCGTCGATTCCATTTTGTTTCATGAAAATCGGTTCAGTTGAACTGGAGATATCATGGCCGCCAGTTCGAAAAACGTGGGTTCGAGATAAACGCGTTTAAAGTTTGAAGTAATTTTTTTGGGAAAAAAAAAAAAAAAATCAAAAATGTTTAAATGCAGTTTTAAAGAGCTGACAATTTTTACTTACAAATATTAGTCGGCGATGCCAGCTCCATACAGGCCACCTTCCTCTTTTTCGTAGAAACTGCTTTCTGCTGCCCTCTCTGCTCTGCGAGCCGTTCTGCCAGCTTTTGATGATGCCGCAGCTCGAGTCTCTGATCGGTTCAATCTGTCTTCATTGCGAGATAGTGCGTATTCGTATGCGTTTTTGCCAATCGCAATACCCATCAAACCCATAATTTTAAGTATGGGTATAAAACCGTCGTTGAAGAGGCACGTTGCAATGAAATTGGCCACTTCGATGGTGCGTGCGCCTGAGTTGATGTGTTTGGGCGAAAGTGACCAAAGAACAGAATTGTAGGACTCATTGGAATTCTGAGTTTCAGATCCAAGGCATCTTTCAAGCAAATTATCTGCCGACAGCGCTTCGTAAGCTGGTTTTATAACCTCCATCACCTTCTTGTCCATCAGACCTTGCTTCACAAAAAAGGCTGTATCTTCTAAAGTATTTCGAATTTCTAAAAATCCTTTTAGGGGCATATTCACAACTACCCAAGCTATAAATAAATGCAAAAAAAAAAACTTGAAAAAAAAAGTTGCTCAATGAGAAGACCCCCTTAAAAGCAACAGTCCATAAATGTCAGTTGTTAAAATGTTTATTCAATTATTCAAAAATAAACACTTTGATCCATTAATCACCTTTAATTTGGTTGTTGCTTATAAAAACAAAAAAATGGTTAACTTCAGGCTTAGGATAAAAAATTTATATGAATCTGCTGACTTAATAATACCAACTCTCAAAAAGCCTTTTGAAGTCGGTGCGCAGCTTTATGCTTTAGTTGCTTTTAATTTAAAACAATTTTCAGCTAACTATTAACATGAAGGGTATTCACGATGTTATGTATTTGTGATATATTTTTTACAACATAAATTTTAAACTGTGAACAAATTCGTGGTAAATTGTTGTATTTCTTTTAAATTTTTTATTTATTTTCATGTTGTCAAAAACTATTTGATAGTCAGAAAAAAAAAAAATTAATTTTGGAAAATTTTATATATTTCAAAAACAATAAAATTTACTATGAATACAATGGAATTTCTTCGTTGCATATTTGTTCCCACTGAACCATAAGCGAAGGTTTTGCGGAAGGTGAGAGTTTTGCGAACGTTTTTGGGTAGAATTTTTTTTTTCAATATTTGATTTTTTATTTTATCGCCTGAAAGTGCTTGCTATGGAAGATTAAATTCGTGAAAACTTTTCCCATAGATAAAATTGTACTGCTTTTACGAAATTCATAGAAAACTTATTTGGAATCGAAAAAGAATAATTTATTTTATCATTATAGTAGTTAAAAATTCCTCGTAATAAGCCAATTTTTGTTCATAAATGAGTTCACAAATGAATCATAAATGTTTCTTTTTTGCACTCTTAAATAAGTTCAAAAGTTTATGAACCCTTTTTTTTCATAAATGAGTTCAGAAATTAATCATAAATGTTACTTTTTTATATTCTAAAATGAGTTAAAAAAGCAATGCGAATTGATTCTTGCCATAAGAAGGGAGATGGATGTACTGATACATGCATGAAAAAATATTTCCTTTTTCATCCATCAACAAGTCTGTCATAACGTTTTAAGATTTCTATCAAAAATTATGATCAATACCAAATAGAAAGAAAACCATGACAATATTCCATGCAAAAAAGTAATCAAATAATTTCCCCAATTAATAACTTTACTATTTTTATATTTCACGCATAATTTTAAAGTTTGTCAAAGTGAAAAACAATCATGACTTTTCTACTTTGCAATATCAGTATCAAAATAGTTCATTTTTTCAACTCACTTCCGAACAAAATAAGGTTCATTTTTGAGAGGCATTTTAGTCCGACGAATGATACGAAAAAGGTTCATTTATGAGTGCCGAAAATTAACGTTTCTATCCGAAAAGGTTCATAAATGAATTCAAAAACGACAATTTTGGTTCACTGTATTATGTTTTGTATATAAAACACTATTTTTTTTTTTTATTGTGAGTGTCAAAAATTTACTAAAAACAGCAAATTTCTTATTAGAAATACAAAGCACAAGACGTGAGTCGTGAGTACCCCCTATTAAATCTTTTTTTTTTATTTTGTTATACAAAATAAACTGGTCAAGCCCAAAAAACTAAAATAATTGTTGTTTAAGGAATAAAAACTATTGAGTCACAATTCTTATATACATTTTTTATACATATGGGCAAATCCCAGCGTATCGGACGTTTCATTCGTACGATTTTTTTAAAAATGTTTCATATGATCCAGAGATATTTTTGTGATAAGTGTAAATTATCGAAAATCTATCTATTGGTATGGAAAAAAAAAATAAAAATTTTTTTATTCAACTCAAATTTATATTTTAAACATGCGTTCGGACGTTTCACGAAATGGAAGTCATTTTGAGACTAAGTCCATACTATGCCTAGATCTGCGAATTTATCAGCCGGATAAAAAAAAGTCAGAAGACAATACTTTTTACAAATTTAATAAGCTTTCAGAAAAGCCATACGTCGTCTTTATTAAGGGCATAGTAAGGTTACAGTAAATTATTTTATTTGTTTGAACGTTTTGTGTCAGGCGTTTCAGATTTTTCCATTGTGTATATATTGGGTAATTAAGTAACTAAGTAATTCTATAATTAAGTTATTAAGAAACGAATTTAATATGTTGTTCCTTCCTTGCCCCCAATCATTTCATTATTATCTTTAGCCAATACCTTCCATTTTTAATAAAAAAAAAAAACATTTACAAAACACTAACTAAAGTGTTGTTGAAACACTGCGGGTAATTTGATCATCATGGTAAATGAATTTATGTATAAATTGCTTAAATAAATAAAATTTAAATGTTTCTCCAGGATAACATCCTAAAATTATAAGATTTTAATAACTTTTAATTTTTCACCTGTGGTTGACCATTTTTGGGATTTGCCCAATTGCATTTATATAACTATATATAAAATTTTTATTTGTTATATACTAAATTATATTTTAATAAATAAAAATTTTATATATATTTATTTATAACAAATATATTTTCATACATTTTTATTATTATAATTATAAAAATGAAAATAAATACTGTTGGCAACTTTTCGCCTCTAAGACGCTATTATCTCTCTTTGCAAGTTTCGCGCCATTTTTATTAATATGCACAAATGCCTGGTTTGCTGATAATAAATTTAAATACTAAATAATACATTGCTGCTTATAGCCCATGTGCTGTGTGTCCATGTATGTGTGCTACAAATGTGTGCACCAAAAATTTTCTGATCAGAACCTTTTGATCGCAACTTTTGACATATGACATTTTCTGTTAAGAGCAGCAATATTGTTTTTTTAACAATACTGCTGGAATTACGAATTCCGATAACGACTTCTATTAAAATTGTCCACCCTAATATGCTGTTGAGTTTTATTTTTTACAAAACAGCGCATTTGTTCGCTAAATATAAAAAAAAAATGGTAGTTTTTATATTAGTACTTAAGTAAAAGCTTAAAAATTAAGCTTTTTGTGGCAAAAAACCTAAACGTTGAAACTATATTGAATTATATTCTTAAGTTATATGAACTAAGTTTTATTTTAAAAAGAAAAAGTGTTCAAATTTGTTTTTTCTTCTTGCATTCTACCGAAAAAAAAATCCTCACAATTCTGCTGTTTTTAGTGGGTGAGGGTCCAGTGTTTCACATTGATTTTTAGTAATTGTGACTAGATCCACACTCATTAAAAACGCCAGTTAAAGCAGTGATCTTTCACAACTCCGTTCCTCTTAAAAACTTTTACATTCTTTGAAAAACTGGCCAACGTAGCAGCTTGAGCGTATCTTAACTTTTCTGTAGTGTTTATTTTTTTTCCATTCTTGTTTTTTTTTTAGCTTTTATTATTATTTTTTTTTTCAAAACAAACTGCTTTAGTCGCAGCAGCAATACAAACTTCCTCTATAAAATATTTTTCACTTTTAGTTGGTCACTCTTAACATTCGCAGCTAGGTATGATTAAATAGCGCATTTAACAAAAAACAATATTAAAACTCTTTAAACTGAGTTTATTTTTTTTTTACCAGTGACATTACTGTAATGAGATTTTTTTAAATTGATTAAAATTTATTGTTAAAATTGTTTGGTTGTGTAACTTTTATTTGTGAGAGATAATTTTTTTTAAGGTTGACTTATAACAGTTTTTTTCTCAAATTAATTTTTTGTTTCAATTCAATACGTGTTAGCTTGAAATTATCAATTTCACTATACACAACCTTCACCTTTCTATTTGTATAGTCAACCAAGTCTTCATCCGAAGACCCTTACATTTCTAGTTCTCTTAAAGACTCCCTAAGCACATATATAGCGCTTTGGTTTGTTAAATCTTTCCTGAAGTTTCCTGACTACGAACAGCAGCAAAATCAGTATGTGCTCATTTTAGAAAAAAGAAAAAGATCAAAATTGAAGTTTTAATTTTTCTTCATAATAAGCACTACCCTCGCCGACCGAAGAGAATCATATCCCTATACTAGGTGGACCAATAAGTTTGGAACAAGTGAAACAAGAACATTTTTTTTTTGTTTTTTCCAAGTTGTTTTTTTTTGAGTTAATACAGCGAGTCCAAGGATCTTCTAACTTTTCCTATACCGTCTAAAAATTAATGTTTCGAAAGCTTTGAGTTTTTCATTTGAGCTACATCGCCTACCGTCGAACCATTTCTTTGGGCTTGGAAACAGACGTCTGACAAAATTTTTCGTGTTCAAATGCGGCCCTTTGAAATGCGGAATTTCCATTTTTAAAGGATCCCAGTAATGATGAATACTATGCTTCATATATGGTTTTACCTTTTTCAATATAGTCGCTGAATATTGTGCCATGTGTAGGTAACCCAAAATACGGAGACCATAACCTTTCCGGTCTATTATTGCGTTTTTGGACACTTCGCAGCATTTTCAACCGGAGAAACCTATTGTTTTGACTGTTGCATGTACTCTGGTGTACAGAAATGGATCCATTTTTCATCCATGGCTATTAATTTGCACAAAACTCCATTGGATTTTGCGTTAACATTGGCAAAATTTTGCTTTAAAGTCGTAACACGAATTCGTTTTTGGTTCACTGTGAAAAAACTCGGGTGGAAAAAAACGCTCGTAGAGCTTCTTCGTATCCAAAATATTATATATGATATTGAACACACTGCCATACGACTTATTTGTGGTCTTCCACAATTTCACATTGGGATCGTTTAACATAATATCATGGATTTTTTGTACGTTTTCAGGTGTACTGACATCTTTTGGGCGTTCAGATCGTTCGGCGTGATTGTTAGTTGTGCGGTCACAGCGAAAGTAGGAAAACCAATTTTGAATTATCTTCACCGACCGTACAGAATCCGGATAATACTTGTCTAGCTTGGCTTTGGTCTCAGCTATCGATTTGTTGCGTAAATAATAGTCTTTAATCAGAACACGAAACTCATGTTTTCCAATTTTTAAAAAATCATGGAGGTTGGTTGCTTATCACTGCCTGTAACTTGTGTATGTGTCAACTTTAATAAATGGAATTTTGACAGACGTCTTATAAAGGATAAAGCTTGTTATATACTAACGCCATCTCTTAGGATTATTCCAAATTTTTTGATTCAGCGAGTATAATATTGACAACCATAACTTAAGTATTGTTATACTAAAGCTGTTATACTAGAAGCTGGTTTGCGAGATGGTTTACGAAAAGCTACTCGGGTTTCTCATTTTTATTAGAAGTGTTATAACATTGTTTTTTATGTAAAGTTTTCCCAAATAATACTTCGTAGATAAAACTAAAATTGCATTCAGTTGCTTGAGGATATAAATTATATTTTAAAGCTATTAATTTCTGTCCAAAACGTAGTGGCAATTTTCGATTCATGCATTTTTAATTTGCATTAAAAAAAATCATTGCAATTGCAATTAAAGTCTTAAAAAATCAAGACGGTAGTTTGATTGAAACTGTTAGTTTTTGTCCTTTTTTAATTCCTACACTTCATAAGCATTAGATTATTCTTAAATCCAATACGATAGCTCTAAACCAAATAAAAAAAAATATACTTCGACTATACTTAATAAAATTTTATAAACAAGGTGCGTTATAAAAAATTTTAAATGTTACATCAACCATTTTGTTTTATGGTCATTAATATTTTCTTTAACGTAAACATTTCTTTAAAAATATCAATTATAATTTGGCTCTCTATGAAATCGCATGATTACCTTGATTATACATTGTATTTGATTATACAAATAACACTAGTTTACAACAAAAATTGTTCTGCATTTACTTTTTTGTACGTACCATATATGTACCAACGATTTTTTGACGTAGAATAACGTCTTACAGCGCGGTTTGTATTGGAGGTCGTTATCGAAAAATTTTTCAAACGTTTTTATTCACTTTTTGGGGTATACCTACAGCCTTTAATATTTAGCGTGCAAAGATAAAATATATGCCAAAATATCAGTTACATGGTGAATGAAATGAATATTTCGTCATGAGGATTTATATGTAATAAGGTGCCTCGACTTGTATGGGGGAAAAAAGTTCCATTTGTACCCTTCTTAAAAAGAACCTTGATATATTTTATGACGATTTCCAAAATATTTTGGCAATAGCGAAAGCCTTCAGTGAGCTAAACCATTTTGCAGAAACCTCCAAAAACCTTTTTTTTCAAAGCACCTTAATATATTTTCATATATATATATGTATATGTAAATTTTACTTACATATTAAAAATACTGGCACGAACTTCAGCAACAAGCATAAGAACGTCAGCAGTCATTGAAGCATCAATGCATGATTTTTCTCATAGAAAAATGTGAATTTTTCTTTGGTTTTGTTATCTTGTGATTTTTTTAAAGCACTGACAAAATCCAAAGTAGAATACTCGTTTCATTCGCCATGTAATTAAAATTTTGGCATATAGTTTATATTTGTGCGGTGAATATTGAAGACTGTAGGTATACCCTAAAAAGTGACAAAAAAGTTGGCACCTAAAAAGTGACATGTGCTTGAGAAAATATTGATAAGAGATGGAGATGATCATTACAAATACTTCTACATTAAAAAGTGAAAATTTGTAAACTTTGCGTTGTGCCTGTGTTGTAGTTAGAATGCGATCGAGATAGTTCACAAAAATATATATCAGGTGCTGTAAAGCTGAATCCATTATTTATTGAATGAAATTGTAGGCTTTATTTAACATAATTAAAATGATTCGTTTTAGTTCAAATATGCACCGTTTTGCTCAAAAACTTCTTGCCATTTTGCAGATTATTTGGCGCAAAGAAAACTCGCAAAAAAAAAATAATTAAAAACCACCCAAATGAAAAATGGCCGAAAAGTTAATGAATGAATGACCCGGACGTGAATATCGTCAAATTTTTTTGCATTATTCCCAGAAAATAATTTTGCCTTGTACGAAATTTATAAAAACATTTCGTACCAGAAAGGAAAACTAACCAAAAAAATAAAAATCGTCCTTTTTGGTGCAATTTCGCCCATAATGTTTGGGTAATTTTTCATATGAAAAATCCCCCAAAAACAAAAAACGAAATTTCACCCAACTAAAACGCAAAATCGTCCAATTTTTTTTGATATTCTTTTTCATAGGAAAAATCACACAAATTGGTATGTAGAAATATTGGGTAATTTTTTTCTTGGACGATTTTTTTTTTGGGCGTTATTTCATAGCGCCGATATTTTCATTTTGCCTCTCTTAGAAACGTTCCACCCTATAGGCAAAAACTTGGAAAATCGATTTTCACAAGCTTCTCTAGAGGCGAATGTTATGGCAGCAAAATCAAGCAAAATCATCATAGACAGGAACAGGTGGTAATCACTTGGTGCCGGGTCCGAACTATAAGGGGGATGTACAATAACCTCTCAACCAAGCTCCCGGAGCTTCTGCTGAGTCACTATCGATGTGTGTGGCCTGGTGTTGTTTTGATGGAACACACATCCTTTACTATTGGCCAAAAATGGTAGCTTCTGGGCGATTTTTTTTTCAGACGGTCCAATTGTTGACAGTACAGATCCGGATTAAGAGTTTGGCCGTAGGGAAGCAGCTTCTAGTAGATAATTCTGTGGCAATCCCACAAAAAACACAGCAAAACTTTTCTGTGGCCGTCAATTCTGGCTTGGCCACCGTTTGTGCCGCCTTACCGCGATTCGACCACGACTGTTTTCGCTTGACGTTGTAGTAAGTCATCCATTTTTCATCACCAGTCACCGTCTGCTTCAGAAATGCCTCGGTTTTGTTGTGATTCAGTAGCAATGGAAATTTAGTCCAAAATATGTTTTTGCTTTTACTCTTGTGTTACCTATATATGGAGTTTCTTTTTGTATATTGTCGTATTCAAGTGGTTCCAAATGGTTTTTTGTGCAATATTTAGCCCATGGGAAATCGAAACTGTCTACGTGACGGTCGGACTCGACGATTTCCATGATTTTAACGACGTTTTTCAAGATTTTTACGACATTTTCGACAATTGTCCTTACAGGGCGTGGTGCTTCTCTGATATTAAAATATCCGGAACGGAATCGACAAAACAAAAATTGAGTACTGGTATTGATAAACTGATAAACTGGTACGAGCCCGACCTCAGAAAATAAGATGAGTCATCTTTTTTTCAAAAAAAAAAAAAAAACTTTTCACGCCTTCTATGGTTTAATACCAACGAATTGTTGGTGCCAAAGAATGGAATCGTGAAAAGTAGTAAACAAAGAGCGCAACAACAAGTCTTTACAGAATTAATGTAGTCACCAAACCTTTGCTTTGTGCTAAGAAGTAGAAAAACATTGCTTTTTAAATTGAAACGCACGCAACTGCAATTCCGCTTTGGTTTTGGCAGAAGTTGTGTCTATTAGATGGAATTTCAAAGTTAATGGACTGCATGAGCCACAGAAGATTACTGATGAGTTGGTTTAGCGACCAACGAAACAGCTTTCTAATCTGCTGGTGGTTGTTCTGTAGAGAACATTGTTGTTGTGGCAACCTGTTGCTTCATGGAATTACTTGGCATAAAGCTCACATATGTAATTCTTAAAAATTAATTTTTTTTAAGAATTGCAAAAACTAAATTAAAATTGAGCATGATTGGCTGTTATAGTATCCGAACCATAAACACTATTAACATTTGCAGCCGCCTGCCTTGCGTTTTCCTGGTTTGTTTCTATCGGCGAAAACTGTACAATATGACGTATTTTCTCTTTGCTTGTGTTCATCTTTGAAGAGTGCTCAAACAAAACTGAGTCAAGCAATCATAAAACTGTCAAAAGTTTTTTTAGTACGAAATCTTGTCTTCAAAACGCCATCTAGTGTTACCCGATCGCACTTATATAGCGCAAGATACAGATTACCTAAGCCATCTATTGGAAAAATAATGCATACCTTTTTACTTTACCTGATACAAATTTCGTTTTATTACTGTCAAATATTATTTTTTTATTGCTTTTGAACATTGAATTAAAAAGTGTTTTTTCAATGTTTTATAAAATTTTTGTCTTTTTTACAAACATATTTCTTATAATTGTTTCTCATGCTTTGTTAAAATGCTTTTAAGAAATTTTTTTTTTAAATTTTTGTAATAATAATTTTTTTAGATTACTAAATTAAAATTTAAAATTATTTTTTTCAAAAATTAAAATGAATTTATATTAATAGTTTGAAAATTAAATTAAATTTATTTTTATTTACATGGAATTTTTTTTTTCATTTTCTTAAATTTTTTCCCATCAAGCTGGTCACTCTATTTAGTCTCGTCTAAAAATCATTATTTGGGGTTGTTTGAATAGCGCATTTACAGCATATAAAAATGTTAAAAATTTGCATAACTTCTCAACATGCCGTTAGTAACGCTTGCTTGTTTGATGCATTTAAATTAGTTGAAGGAATTTGCATTCTAAGCAACCCTGTTGTGAAATGTCAATCATATGATGTATAGACTGCGCCTTTAGACTGCTTCCTGTTTATACTACTTCATAATTACAACTTCAAGGCAGGCAGGCTTTAGGGAAGTTTCTGAGTAAAACCTATAGTAATGTATATATTTTCTCACCCTAATTTTATACTTTTAATATATGATGTGTTACCTTCTGTTAGAGTAGTTATCTAAACAACCTTTTGAGTAGACAAGTCGAAATAAACGCAAAAATTTATCAACTGTGAAGCATGATAACACCTGCTCTCTACGACTAGCTTCTTTAGAGAAGTTTGTTCTTTCTTACATACATTTATTCTCTGCTATTGACGATGATGTTGATGAATTGTTTTCTTCACCTTAGTGTTAGTTAGTTAGTTCCACATTTCTTAATTTTTCTTTTCTTTTCCTATATTGTTTTAATATGTTTTTAATTATATTCATGTTTTACGCTGTTGACTATTGTCTTGTGACTACTGACTAAATTCTCGTCTTGTTCTTATTTTGCCTGCCTGTCACTCGGTGGGTCGGTCGGCGACATCAACAGGTATTTAATTATATGTCTTGGATACTTAGGACGCGCTTGTTTTAAAACGTTTGTAATTTTTTTTTTTTTTTTTTTTTTTTGTTTCCTGTGTGCGTTTACTCCCCTGTAGGAAAATCAACTAATTTAAAAGTAGTTGATAAAGTAGTTTTTTGTCAACCACAACTGGTTGAAATTCTGACTTTTTTTTTTATAGAACGAACTAACATATTTTAGATTTAGATTTAGATTTATTGTTCAAAATATGTTGGCATATAAGAATTATTTCTTTTGAATGCCGCAAAAAAAGATAAATAACAATTAGATTTAATAATGATCAACTATCTTATTTTATAAATTATATAAATCAATAAAAATAAGTAAATAAAGTGAGTTTAAATTATAAAAAATCAGATAAAAATAATAAGAGGAAATAACAACAAATGATGTAGAATGAATTTGAAAGAGGACTTAACATATTTAAAATAAGTTATATAGAAGAGAAAATAGGAGAAAGTAGGGAGCGAAAAGATACAGAAAAGAGTTAGGAGAAATGTTCAAAAATTAAACGCTTGAAGGCCCTATGGTTGGAAACAGCTTTAATGCTGTTCGGCAAAGAATTCCACAGTCTTATTGCACTGACGAAAAAAAGCCTGCTTGAGTTTGTGTAACAGTAATTTGGGATCAAGAGGTTCATACTGCGGCTTGACCTGCAGAACTGAATTTTTTCAAAAAGATAGTGTGGGCAGCGCGAGTATAAAATCTTATGCAAAAATAAACAATTTCTCGCTTCAAGGTAGCGAAATGGGCAACAACCAAGTAATTTTGTCCTGAAAAGAGACACATGGCTAAACTTCTTTAATCCATAGACATAACGGGCGGCATTATTAAGAGCAACTAGGAGCTTGTGAGATGATCGTGAATCAAGATTGCTATAAACAACTTCCGAGTAAGTTATAATGGGCAACAGTAACTGCAAGAATAGTTTACGTCTCGTTTCGGTGGGAATAAATGCCGCAGTCTTTCTCAGGTTTCTTAAGACGAAATAGATCTTACTCACACAAGAATTAATGTGATATTCACAAGAGAGAGAAGAATTTATCCGGAAACCAAGATTGGTTGCCTTTGTTACAACTTTTAAGTCAATGTCGCTGAGAAAAATTGGGGGAAGATCAAGATTTGATAAGGCAGTTTTAGAGATCGGTAAGACGTACGACTTAAGGGGGTTTAGTTTGAGTTGATTAGTACAAGCCCATTCCGTTACAATGTTCAAGTCTTCATTTAATCTAACACATAAGTCTTCTATTAACCCAACAGGTCTGGACAAATACAGCTGAAGATCGTCAGCATATGCATGCATTGTGACGTTGTTGCACTTGTCGAAAATGTCATTCAAGAACATAGTAAAAAGAAGAGGGCCAAGAACCGAGCCCTGAGGAACTCCATTAGATATATTCATATACGATAAAAAATTATTGCCTACTTTCACTCTCTGTCTTCTGCCGCTTAGATAACTATATAAAAGTCGAACTGAATTATTAGAAAATCCAAAGTTATACTTGAGTTTAGTACAAAGTATATTATGGTTCACGGTATCGAAGGCTTTGGAGAAGTCTAGAAGGCAGAGCAGAGTGACATGTCCCTTATCGTATGATATTCTAACATCATCCAATATTTTTACGATAGCAGTAGAACAGCTGTGGCCAGGTCGAAAACCCGACTGATGATCTGACATAAGATCGAATGAATATATGTGGTTCGAAATCTGCTCCGTCATTATAGATTCACAAACCTTTAAGATTGATGACAGCATACTTATGGGTCTAAAGTCAGCCGGCTCGCTAGCATTGGATTTTTTAGCAATTGGAATAATAGTTGCTACCTTCCAGATTGCAGGGTAACACGAGGTTGTAAAGCTGTGGTTTATTATGTGTGCTAGCGGGCTGAGCACATGTGGAAGTAAGAGTTTCAGAAACTTAATGGAGATTCCATCTTCACCTGTAGCATTTGACTTTATTTTAGCTATAGAGCGCTCCACATCTGGTTCACTTACCGCCATAAAATTGAACTCTGTCGGGAAGTCAGAAGCAGATCTAGCGTAATTGGCCGCGTTGAAGGATTCATTGGGCTCCGAGCTTGAGATAAAGAAATCGTTTAGAATATTGGGATCTATTTGGGTAGAATCAATCACTTTATTGGAAATACCGATGCTTTTTAGATTATTCCACAACTGTTTCGAAGGTAGTGAGGGACTTAGCTTGGACAGATAAAAAGTTTTTTTTGATAGTCTGACGGCTGAAGTGGCTTCATTTCTTGCTATTTTATATACCTCCCAGTTCAGTGCAGAAGGATTTCGCTTCCATCTGCTGTAGGTTTTGCTGCGCTTTTTTAATGCCATTCGAACAGAGGACGTGAACCAGGGGCAAGAAATGTTTTTGATACGGCAAGTGGAAAGAGGAACATGCTTGTCAAAGAGATCGGATATTTTATTTATAAAAAATTCGAACTTGTCGTCTACCGAGCTAAGATACCAACAATCACTCCAATTAATATGACACAAATCAATATAAAGGGATTCATAATCAATAGACTTGAAATTTCGATAGGAAAAAGTGGCATCAATAGCTTAATGTCATATAGATTAATGTCAAATGTACAGAAAATAAGATCATGGTCTGACACAAATGATAGTTGGTCGAAAAGCAATACTAATGATATATCTGAGACAACAAAAACATCAAGTAAACTTGGACATGCATTATTGGCAAACCTCGTAGGAGTAGTGTTGTTAACAACATGAAGACCTACTTGAGCCAAATTATCTATAAAATTCAAACAAAGATTATCATTTACAAGAATATTTAAGTTAAAATCCCCACACAAGATGAAATGCTGGAAATCTATGGCAGGGGAAGATATATCGGAGAGAAGAGGTTCTAAGCTGCAGTTACGGTTAGGGTTGTACACACACGAGAGAAAAACTTTCGTATTATTATTAAAAATTTCAACATTCAGATATTCAATATCTGAACCACTTGATTTACCTATCACTTTTACGTTGAGATGTTTTTTGCATTAGATTGCAACGCCACCGCCTTTTTTATTAGTTCTGTCGTGTCGAAATAGATTAAAATTTTGTATGGTGATGTCCGCTAAATAAGTCAATTGACTTTCGTCTGCATATATTTTCAACTACTTGTTAAATTAGTTATATTTAAATTATTTTTTAATTACTTTAAAATAACCAATTGATAACTATTGCTGATGGCCTAAAGCTAATAATATTTGATGAAATAACATGGTTAAATATATATAAACTTGTAATCTAATAAAAATTTGCAATTAAAACATGTCAAAATCAGAGTTGTTGCCGCCTTAATATAATTCAAAGTAGTTTATCAGTCACTTGTTTTTAAGTAGTATTTCAATTACTTCATACATAATGCAATAAAAACTATTTAGAATTGAAGTGGATGCCGCCTTTATATAATTGAAAGTAGTTCATATACTAGTTTATTTTCAGTTAGTTTTTTAATTAGTTGTTTTTAAAACCAAGTTAGTTTGTTCCTATAGGGTCATTACTTTCATGCGCCCTCTCACAACCCTTTCTTTGTCTAACACACACACACACACACCATTTTTAATTTTATTTTTTTCCAAAATTACTTTAGGTGTTCGGGGTCACAACCCATGAACTTGTTTTTCAGTTAAACTGCTTTGGTTTTCTGTTTTTTTTGCTTTTATTTTGTTAAATTTCAAAATAATTCTCAAGCCCCATTTTATATTTGCTTGTATATCTCTGCATCTCTCTGCCTTTTTCAAGCAATTCTTCATTTTTATTTTGTTGCTGTTTCTACTTTTGAAGTATTTATCATCAGTTTTAATCTTCCCTTTTTTTTATCTTTTATTCTAAAAGTGTGTGTGTGTAGAATGAACGAAAATATGTGCGTTTTCTTTTAATGCTCTTCGTAGTTCTCTCTCGGTTTCTTTACTTTTTTGCTAGCGTTCTCTATACTTAATTCCCCTATATTTGTGTATATAAAGAATGTAGCAATTCTGGCGTCTCTGATTTCTGGACCCGGCTTCATTTGTTTCCTGCTCTCCTGTTGAATTTTATTTTCTTTCAGCATGTTTTTTTAAAAAAATAGTGATGAATACAACTGGAATTAACTTTTTTTTTAATGCAAGAGCTATATTTTTTCTCGGTTTCTTCTATATGCTCCTAAATACTTTGTTTCATTGAAGCATAAAAAAAAAAAATAAGGGAAAAAGAGTACTCCAGAAAAAAAAAGCAAGATTAATGCTTTCATTTATGTTGCTTCTACACTTCTATAGAGAGCATAGCCTGTGTTTTAGGGCTGTAAGAACTGAACACCGGGTGCATGTGGCACAATATCTGTTGTTTGTCAATCTTTCTGTCTGTCATTCTATCTGTTTAAAGAATACTTTTCGTTCACTGCTCTTCTGTACGTCTTCTCTGTCACAAGTTCTGTCAGTTCGATCAAACGATTCTGTTGTTTTTATTGATTTTGTTTTTTTTTCATTTTTTTTTACATTTATATTTAAAATGTTTATTTTGTGATTTCATTTCCATTTCTAGCTTTGTGCAAAAATTTACTCTTTCTTGTCTTGTGTGTTAAATTATTTAAACGTTTACACTAGCATTTTGTTGTTGTTGTTGTAGTTGTTTCTACTTTCATTCAAAAAACAACAAAAGCAATCGTTGTAATTGTTGATTATTTATTTTTCTTTTTGTTTTATAGGTATATTATGTGGTCTTTGTTGTTGTGCACCGTTGAATTTGTTTTCGTTTTATTCCGATCCATATTGTTTTGCGGTTACAGGTGGTTTTATAATTTCAATTGTTTTTGTTGTTGTTTTTGTTATTGTTTTTGATTGTCGTGTAGCAGGCATGTTAAATTTATTGCTTACCAACATACAAACAAACAAACTTACTTACCGACGATGATTAATTAATTCAACAACGTCATCAACAGGTAGTGTTGAGTAATTTTGGTGGAACGTTTTGGCATTCGAAACACTCGTTTTTAGGAGATATAATAATGGCGTGTTTTTAAATTTATTGAAAATTTTACTTTTTACATGATTCAGAACAACGAAATTTGAATTTAAATAAAATACGTTTTCATTATCTTTTATTCATGCTAGACCGTGAGTTGTTTTATTTTAATTCTATAAACTATAGTTTGAAGAAAAAGTCTTTTATAAAGTTTAAAATTATTAATGAAGAGAAACCTAAACAGAAAATTTCAGGCAACTTTATTTCTGTAATGTAAATTTATCATATATTCAATAAATGAAGCAGAGAATTTTTGCAAAACCAGCTTTCTTGCAGATTATTGTTAAGGGGGCATCCATTAATTACGTGAGATGATTTTGGCAATTTTTTGAAAGTGAGAAATCTTGAGATTTGGCTCGACCCCCTCCTCTAATCTCACGTGAGATTGTTCAAAATGCGTGTTTTCAGTGTTAATATGTTAATCTATGCTTCATTGTTTTGAATTTATTAGTAAATAAAGGCATTTATTTAATTATTTTTATTTAGGACTAGTTGAGACTAGTATCTAAGGCTATTGTGATCACAGTTTAAAATCGCAATGAAAAAAATCGAACTTTAAAATACTTAAATGAGAACTTCTAAAATTGATGAAAGAGTATTTATTCTAGTTCAGTCAATGGGGACTCATGTGCGGTCTCAAGAGTGACTACTGGAACCAGCATGTCCATGTGATTTTCAGTAAAATCATCTGCTACTGCAACCTCGCTCTGATTTAGCCACACTAAGGTTACGAAGATAGTGAACGCCGGTTCAGACAGGCATGCAGATGAAATCAGAAAACACATTAGAGCAAAATAGATGCATGACTTGGTTCCTTTATTGCTCCAATGTGAAAATCTGATCTGATCTGCCTGCCTGTCTGAACCGGCGTACACTGTGTTTGCAACCTAAGCTGTTATCGCTTGCACACAGAAGCTCAGAAGCTCGACGTGTAATAATTCGTGAAAGTCGCACTTTGCGCGCTGGTTCAGCTGGTGCACGGTTTACTGCGCGCCGATGCTGTGCACCTGTGATGGGCAAAAAGTGAATACCGCATGTACTGCAGCATCTCTTTTCTAGATCCACACGTACACTGGGGCAATAGTGGTCGTAGGGCAAGTCCATGAAGGCATGCAAAGGTTGAATCGGTAAGCAGTGGCGAATCAAAAAGGGAGCAAATAACTTTCCGTCATGCTCACCAGGATCTGGGACCGTCAGATGCCCATCAATCTAAGTGATGTGGTATGGAGGTGACAGAAAATGTGCTTCAAGTGTGCCGACCACTGAGCTTAATGTTTACGGGCGTAAACACACAAGTCGACGGACACTATGCTACTTTGTGGCGCTCGCACTGTGTAAAATTTAGTCATATTTTAGTTGAGAACACGTTTTACTCAATTTAAGCCAGTTATCTCATAATTCTACACTGGTCCTTGCGGATAAAAAAATTACGTCATCTTTGTGAGAACCCGCCTCTCCCCCACGTGAGAGTGAGTCAGATTCGGCTTAATCTCCTCGCCCCCCTAAAAGCCTCACGTTATTAATGGACGCCCTCTAACACAACGCTCTCGCATTACTCAAATGCCAAAATCAGCTGAAATTATGCATCTGAACGCCAACAAAATGCAATATAAAAGAGTCGAGTTAGTGCAAAAACGTTGTATTTTAAAAACAAAATGCTATGAATACTTGTAACATATAATGTTCTTCCACTGTTATAAGTATTTGTCATTAAATATTTTATTTTTAATTTGTTTTTGAAGTATATATTTATTTTTAAATTTAATAATGTTTTTGAAATAAATTTCTGTAAATTCTATCATGTAGGGCAATGTAGCCATGAGTGGGACATCGTCATGAATGGGACAGAAATGCCTAGTATATGGCGTAGCTTTGATACCTGATGTAAATAAGGTCTTTATTTAACGTGCAACATGGCGAGGTGGGAAAGGTTCAAGGAATTAAACCATATGGGGGCTATACTAGCGTCCTATTTAGCGAATTTCAACACAGTATCCACACCAGGTGCCCTACTCTGTATTGCGATGCGCCAATCAATGTGATGCGGAAATAAATCAAAATCAATCAAATCAATTTTGCGAATTTTTTTGTCGCATCGTAATAGAGAGTAGGTCCCCAGATATCTGCAATAAGTACTAGTGAAATTAGTATACTTGAGTCATATGTCATGATTATTGGTGCAAATGTGTACTCATACCAATTCAACAAAATATTTTGACTCATTCTCACCAAAACCAAAAAATACTCATAGTACTCCTACACACATGTGTTTCGGCAGAGTATCACTCTATTGGTTGTGGGTTAATAATCTGATGTGACTCTCTTGTTGATGTGAGAGGAAAATAAGTATGAGTGATTTGAGTATTATTTTGTGTTATCTGCATTGAGTACTAGTGATATGATTATGCTTAAGTCATGAGCCATAACTACCCAGTAGTTCTATTCTTAAAGAAATCGTAAGAGAATCATGGGTGATTTTTCCGATTCATGGACGAAACATGCTGATTCGGCCATACATTGCATTGACGAAAATCTTCTAAATGTTCCAAATTCGTGCAAGAACGGAATATAGAAATATAGAGATTTTTCGTGCACGAATACAACACCGAATCGTTGGGAAAGATTCATTAACAAACAATAGACAGAAAAAAAGAATTTTTTTTTCTTTTCTTTTTTTATTTATTCTTTGATTTTATTTTATTGTACATGTACTTTTTGATATATCAGTCCTTCAGGCCATTATTATACCACGTTTACAAAATGATATATATATGAATTTTTAACGAAAAAATTACCCCGAAATATAAGGAAAAATTAAGCTTTATAGGAAAGTCATGAACGAACACAAGACAGAAAGTTAAAGAATTTTCGACAAATTTTTGAATGAACGAAAACAAGACAGAAAGTTAAAGAATTTTCGACAAATTTTTAATAAACGAAAACAAAACAGACGCGTTAAAGAATTTTCGACAAGAAATAAAAAAGAGAAGAGTTATAAGATGTTATACTGTTTTCGTTGTTGCTTTGTTCTTTTTATTGTTGACGAATCCATTGAAGATGAGTTAAATAATATTCCGCAAGTCTGTTATTGGCGAATACAAAGACAGACGCGTTTAAGAATATTATTCAAGCCTGTCTTATGCAGTAAGTCTCTTTAAGAAATCACCAAAGATCGATTCATCCATGATGCCCGAGACTACTGGGTATGTGTGCCGTAGGTGAACGACTATGAGTGGATATAAGTGGAAGTTGTTCTTTGATTTCAAACGTATAATACTCTTTTTTGTGTAAGTCAACCAATATCTTAAAAATGAGAATAAATGCAGATCTCTGATCCACATCAAAATTCAGGTATTTAAATTATTTAAACGCCATGAATGGGACATTGAAAAAATGTATATCTCATAACAACACTTAAAATTCGACCGTCATCGAACATTCTCATTGCTAGCTTATTGTTAACAGCCTCTAAAACGTGCTAATTGTTATTGTGCCAAACGTATCAAAAATAATTGCAATTGTTTTCATTTCATTTATTTCATTTTTCATTTATAAAAATCCAAATTTTTTTATCGAAAATGAATGGTAATTTTTGCAGTGCACCTAGAACTGATTGTATTTTTGCATGTTAGATGATTTCCAAAAAAAATGCTAGTGAAAAAAATATGGTAGCCGAAAAATGCGTCTTTTTGTTATAAATGGGACAGTTTTTGCATCATGAATGGGACACTTCAAAGTTGGTTTTTTTTTATGTGTACGTCATTTTTATCGTATTACAACATATTTTGTGCATATATTTTTTGTGGTTTCATGTTATCAAGTGACATTTTTGTCAATATTTTTTTTTATATACTCACAATTGTGTTTGTATTTGTCGTACGCGGCTCAATATTTTTCATGTTTTCAGTGAAAATTGCTTTTTATGATATTTTTCAATTACACTAGGAATAGATTGGAAACTTCCAGTGTTTTTTTTTCAGATAAAATGTCACAAAACAAACAAATTGCGTCCAAGCAATAAATGTAATCTTATGAAACTACGTTGATGAAGCAATAAAAGCGGTGATAATTACTAAAAAAAAAAAAAACACTGAGAAAAATGGCCATCAATTTTGGGATTCCTGAGTCAAGCTCTATTGTGCTGATGTGCTGATTAAAAAGACATTTTTTTCACTTGTGCCAACATTGTCAGTGCTTCGAATATTTGTAGTACATCAAATGATTTACATGATAGTGAACCAAATGATTCACATGATAAACCCATTTTAATTGTTAATATCTTCAAAATTATATAAATATTTGAGAAATTTCAATAATACATGGCATTTGATCTAGATTTTTGACATTTTTTGGTAGATTTTTTCAGGTGTCCCACTCATAGCGACATTTTTTTGTTTTGTGTCCCAAAAATCGAAGATCGCTACACGCAATCAATATACTTTATTATGCAAAGTTGTAGCTTAAGCTTTTAACGTCAAAAAGTTTGTTTCGAATTTCGAAACCTAAAGAGAACTATAAACCAAAAAACTAAGGTGTCCCACTCATGACGACCCTCCACCACAATTTTTTTTTAAGAACAGGAGCCAACCAAACAAGTTTTCTTTAATATGAATGCCTTCATTGCGCGAATAATGTTTTTTAAATGCCATAAATTATTTATTTATTTATTTCAGCAAGCAGAGTTTTACTCATAGATTACTTAAAAATTCATATATGTATGTAATTCAATTAAAAGATTTGACTTACATTTATGTTAACATTATACAGATTAAAAGGATAAAATATATGTACAAATAAATTATTGTTATAGAGTATATATCACAAATATATTACAAGAAAAATTTATTTACAATAAAGTTTTACTTGACTGTAGTTACACATCTCGGCACCTGAGGACATTATAAAGAGTATTTCTGAACTTTTCTCTGGAGTAAGATATAAATATATCAATTTGGGAAAGGATTTCGTTTACTTCTCTAATGCGACGGGGTAAAGAACTATTTTGTGCGTAGACTGTTCTGTGATAAGTTTCGTGGAAGTGAAACTGACTTTTAAGTCGTCTCGAGAATATGTGAAAATTTTGCTTATCCAAGAGATCCGGGCAATCAATATTCTTATGGAGGATGTCCCTCACAAATATACTTGATGATGACTTTCTTCTGTACTTTGGAGTAGTTAATCCAATCAGGGCACATCTCGTTTCATAAGAGGGGGGGGGGGAAAGGGGGAGAAGGGTAGGTTCCAGTTAAGTTGGTGGAACATAAAACGAGTAAATTGTCATTGAACCTTTTCAATTCGTTTTGAGTATAGGTGTGTCGAAGGGTTCCAAATAATAGAACAATATTCTATGAGAGGCCTTACGAGCGACGTGTATAGGGATTTTAAAGTATCTTTAATATTTCTATTTCAAGCATCGCATTGGCTTTATTAACAATGAAGTCAATGTGATTCCTAAAATTACGTTGGGATCCAAAACTATTCCTAGATCTTTAAATTAAAAAAATTATGACAGATAAATAAAAAAAAAAATCTATGATATTTTTCTAACTTTATCTGGTTTATAAATTCACAAATACTCTTTCTTGTGTTAGTCAACCAATTATTCAGAAACGAGTACAAGTGCAGATCTTTGGTTTCGACCAAATATTACAAAAAAGGCAAAATTCTAGTTTCAGTAATTTTATAGTTTTAACTATCGAAAAATTATGAAAAACAATATCGAAAACGATAATTTCTCTATATAAAATTTCCCACCTTGAACCTTTAGAGCGTAACCTACGCTAAGCGTTACTGTAGGCCTTTGGTGTTGAGTACTCACTATGCAAACATTAAAAACAGTATGTTTTTCTGTCGAAGGTACAAAATGATAATGTTTGTTAGTGTAGTGTATATGTTTGTGTTCGTGTACATGAACGCTACAGAGTGAAGAGTCATGCCATCTAAAACACTAAAATATTGTACCGTTTATTTTCGTTTATTGCTCAAAACCTCTTACAGCGGTACTTCTGCAGTACAATCAGAAAAATTCTAGCAAAAATTAATCGCCTATAATATTTTCTGTAGAATGTTTATTTTATAATTAATGTTTTGTATTGTCAGGCCTTTGCAATTATTGTGAAATGTAAATGAAGAAAAAAACTACAATTCAATCAACCCTGGACAAGGTGCAAAAAACTGCTCCAAACGTCGGGGAAAATGTAATAAAGTTTTTATTTTTGCATTTAAACTAAAATCAAAAAAGTCAGCAACACTTAATTCAAACTAAAACGTTAGGTTTTTAAAATTTGTTGGTTTAATTTTTTTCTTAATTTAATTTAATTTAATTTAATTTAAGATTAAATATTTTTCTTAATAAATGTTCTTAAATTAAAAACAAAATTGATACACTTTTGTATCCACCAATTAGTTGGGTTTTAGCCACCAATTGGTTGGTGGCTAAACAAGCAACACGTGATTGATGTAAAAAGTTATAAAAAAAAAGAAAATTTTTTTAAAATCTTGGCGGCACATTACAGCACAACTCTAGCACATTACAGCACAATTTATGAATTTGCTTAAAATTTTAATAGCGGAGCTAACTTCACATTAAAAAAACCAACACCTTATAGACATCATAACATAAAAATAAAAATGTTTACAATGTAGCACATAATAGCAAACATCGGGCTGACTGCAGCATATATATTTTTATTTTAAGTATCTAATAAATAAAAAATGGCGGATCTATGAGCACTTATGCAGTAGCCATAAATTTAATGCGCAGCAAAAAAAAAACACAGTATGGGTATGTTCATGAAACTGCCGTAAGCGAAAAAAAGCGGAAAAATAAAATAAATATTATGAAAAAAAAAAACAAATTAAAATGTTCAGTTTTTGTTTGAATGTACTATTTAAAAAAGTGGTACATTTTAACATAAAAAATACTTTCTGAGAGCGAATAAATAACTATTTTCTAAACCAAATAACCGACCTTGCTCGATTTTTTTAAAAATAACTTCTGATGACGTAATGTCAAGCAGACTTTTATTAAATAACTTGACTAAGCCTTAATTGGTCTTGAAATGAAGATAAAAGAAAACTGGTGCACCTTGTTTTACTTAGCAAAACGCTTAACATGTTCACACCATTGCATATCACTAAGTCAGCTTTTACAGCAAAAACGTTTAAGACAACAAACAACAAATTAATATTTAACACCAGCAGGCGGCGCAGCAGTTTGAAGCTGCATCTTGCCTGCCTGGTAGCGTTAAACGTAGCTTAAAATACTGTAAATTAAAACCGCAATTATTTTGATGGCTAAGACAGTTTGTTGCCAATTTGTTGACGGCTGTCACAATGCTGTGAAGGCAATAAATTTTGCTGTCAACTTGCTGATGGCTTAAGAAACGGTTTTATTAACGGTTACTATTCTAAAAAAAAAGAAAAAAATAAATCTTGTCTTACCATTAAATCTAACGCCTAAGCAAAATAGTTGCCAACAGCTCGTCAACATATTTCCATTCCACTTTTAAATTTTAAATGCAACTCAATGGTTTTTTAATTTTTCTCACTTTTGCACAACAAATTACTTCAAAGTAGAACAATTTAAATAGAATTATTCTTATCTCTTGTTTCGTTATACAAACATTTCGAATATCTTTGAGTATGACGCAGATTTGTTTGGTTTTTAAACTATTGTGTTTTACAAGCTTTGTTTATTAAAAGCTTAGTCAACAAAATTATTCTATACTAGCTGAATACCCGGCTTAACTCGGGAGTTGATATAAATAATTTTCATTTTCGTTCGTCAATTTTAAAAAACTTTTTACAAACTTTAGAAGGAATTTTGTGTGCATCTTTCAAATCGGTAACTTTGGCGAAATGAACAAAATTTAGCTTCAAGATCTGAAAATTATGAGAAAAGGTTGGGAAAATCGTGATTTGTGTGTGCGTGCCGCCGATCGCTTGTAAAAATATATTTTCAAGTTTTATGTTGTATTCGATAGATTGCACATTTTTGAAAAAATCAGGTCAAAAACGAATTTTTGGCAATTCGCGAGGAAACTGGACAAAACTTAAATAAGCATTGAAAATAGAAATTGAAATGTCGGAACAATGCCAACTTACGATGCAACTGGCTTGCGCATGTGTTAATGCGTACTCAAATGCCACAGAATTCGGCATCAGCTGTCCTGATTTGCGAAGAAAGAAAGTGGTATATAAATACACATAAAGAAGAAAAGAAGATATTTATCAACCTTCGCGCATTGCTACTCCTTACTGAATTTTGTAGTACAGCGCCCTCTGGGGTTCAAGATATAGCAAAATACATAGCGCCAAAAGACTCACCGCACCCGAAAACCACTTATAAAAATCATACTTATCGGATGAGTTGCTTTGAGTTTTTTGCGGTATTTGTACAACAGCGCCCTCTGGTTTTAGAGATAGAATAAAAAAATAACGCTAAAGCCCTTTCCATACTCGATATCAATTCCTATATATCCGATATACAAATTTTTTTCTAAATCGGATGAGCGGTTTTTGAGTGTTTCACGATTTCTTAAGTGATTTGTACTACAGCACCATCTGGTGTTTAAGATAGCGCAGAAAAAAAGTCCAAGATACCCACCGTATCCGAAAATTCCTATGTACAAATGTTCACGCAAATCAGATGTACAGCTAGGAGTTTTTCGAGATTTTTAAAACATTTGTACCGCAGTGCCCTCTGGTGTTCAATATAGAACAAAATAGATAAGTCATAAAAACTACCGTACCCGAAAACCCATAAATACAAATTTTTGTGTAAATCGGATGAATAGTTTCGGAGATAAACTATAATAACAAAATTCATGGAACCCGATCACAGCACCACCTACCGGGTCCAATTGCGAATCTGAACCATCCAGGGATCCACTTAAACACACATAAAAAATTTCATCAAAATCGGTGCATCCGTGTAGGAACAATGTAATAACACGCACACGTACAAATTGTACAACAGCGCCCTCTAGTTTTCGAAACAGAGCAAAAGAGATAACGCCAAAACAGTTGCCGTACACGAAAATCCTTTAGTAAAATTAAAAGATTTGTACTACAGCGCCCCCTGGTGTTCAAGATAGAACAGAGTAGATAAGTCGTAAAAACTCACCGTATCCGAAAACCTTTATATACAAATTTTAATGTAAATCCGATGAACGGTTTCGGAGATAAGCTATAAAAACAAAATGCAGCACCACCTACCGGGTCAATTTGTGAATCTGAACCATCCAGGAATCGACTCAAACACACACAAAAAATTTCATCAAAATCAGTGCAGCCGTTAAGGAACAGTTTAATAACATACACACGTACAAATTGTATAACAGCGCCCTCTAGTTTCGAGAAAGAGCAAAAAAGATAGCACCAAAACTTTTGCCGTACTCGAGAATCGCTATTTACAAATTTTCATCCAAATCGGATGAGCAGTTTTGGAGTTTTTCACGATTTCCTAAGATTTGTACTAAAGCGCCCTCTGGTGTTCAAGATAGCACAAAAAAGATAAGTTCAAAACACTCACCTTATCAGAAAACTCCTATTTTCCAATTTTCATACAAACCGGATGCACGGTTCAGGAGGTTTAGGTGTTCAAGATAAAACCTAGTTTATAAGTCATGAAAACTCACCGTTTCTGAAAATCTCTACATACCAACTTTCAAGCAAATCGCATAAGCGGCTTAGGAGTTTTTTTACGTTTTTTAAAATATTTGTACCGTAGCGCCCTCTGGTGTTTAAGATAGAACATAGTATATAAGCCATAAAAACTCACCGTTTCCGAAAACCTCTATATACCAACATTCATGCAAATCGGATAAACCGCCATAGGAGTTTTTCGACGTTTTTTAAAATATTTGTACTACAGCGCCCTCTGGTGTTCAAGATAGCACAAAAAAGTTAAGTCCAAAACACTCACCGTATCAGAAACCCTTAGATTCTAATTTTCATGCAAATCGGATGCACGGTATTGGAGATAAGCTTTTACTGGATAAAAAGTAGCCTATGTTATGACCGGGGATATAAAGAGCCTAGATGCCAAGTTTCTTTTGAATCCATCCAGTGGTTTTCACGTGATGCTTTAACAGACAGACAGACAGACAGACAGCAGACACAAAAATTTTAAAAATGCGATTTTCGGACTCTGCGTCATTCAAAACGTCCACCACAAAAAGAATTTCAAAAAAATATTTAATGTACAGATTTTTTTTTTACAATTTTATATATATATATATAGATTTTACAATTCAGTTTATTTTTATATATTTTATTTGGATTTTTTAAAGCTACAAAATCTTAAAATCTAGTAATTCTTTTAATAAATGCATGTAATAGAATATTTTCAACAAAAATAATAAAACCTGCAGGAACTGCATCTATTAAAATTGATCTATTCAATCACTTGTAATACATGAGAACCGAACACTGCATTCTTATATTATTCGAACATTTATTTAATTTAACTAGTATCGCCTGTGGCCGAAATTCAACCATATCAAAATGGATATCAAAATTTCATTAATTTTTTTGCTGAATGCATCAACTGAATGAACGGCGTCAGTGAGCAGCGGCCAGCGTCGTACTCTGAGAATTGTCTTGAGTCACTCTCGCATTTTACTCTTCCTCGAGTATGCTACAGCAACGATGTTCAACAGAACTGTGTCGCTATGGTTCATGCTCCACATACCAACACCGACAAAATTTGTTGTTATTTTCGCGGGTAAAGGAAAAAACTGCAATTTAAAAGAGCTTCTCTTTCATACAAAAATTCCAAACAATTTATGCCACGATGCGAAACTGAAAACGCTCCGAAAAAGGTTTTGAACAGAAAACAGAAACGAGAATGTTGCCTTCAGCCTTGCCAAACAGAAAACTAAGTGTAGCATAGTGTGGACAAACCAATAAGCGAGAGAAGATTGTATTTTTTTGTTGTTTCTTATTGTGCCATTGGGGGAAAATGTTTTAACACTCGCTTTGTTATACCTATCTTAATGAAGGATGTCCCAATAGAAGTGAACGATTTCAATTTTATGGCATTTTTTTGAAAAATATTTTGAAATTTAACAACTTTAAAATTTGTTGAATACGAGAACTTTATCGAAACATGCATACTTTACACAGGCCCATGCGAACTGGGGGAGTTCGGGGTTCAAACCCCTCTCAAGGAGGATTTCGAACTCTATCTTTGAAATTCACTTAACTTCATTGTTATGGAAAATTTCAATAAAGCAAAGCTTAATTCATTATGATTTATTATAATTCATCATAATTGAAGCTTTTTGCATGACAACCCTTTCGACGTATGCATGAATGAAGTTAAACTTTGTCGAAGGCGGATTTTTGATAAAAATATCACCAGCCCTATCGAAGCTGTTGACATTTGCAATGCAACTGCTTTTCCTAATGTTCACCAAATCTTGCTGCGTTTCCAGTAACAACGACATATCCATGGAACGGCCCATATCTTACATATTCTTACTTATTAAGAATTTTTTTTCAGATCACTAGAAGGGTTAAAATATCGCCAAGATTCACCCTTTTTTTAGCACCCCCAATGCACCAACCTGTAATTTTTTCAATTTTTATTTTTTTTTCTTCAGTTTTTTGTGTATTATTGAAATCCTAATAACGTTTTATCATATCGAATGTATAGAGGAGGAGTGCGCACATGGTCGGATAGCTTTCACATGCATACGACAGCTTTCAATTAAAAAAGCTTTTTAGTCGAGTTGAGAACTTATTACACTGAATAAAATTATACGATCAGTCGATTTGCGAACTTCATGCTGTGAGGTTGCGGCCGCTCGTTTTTCTGCATTTCCTTATAGCTTAAACACATTGGCGCTTAAACACGAACACATTGAGCATTTGTAAAAATTTTTTACATGTGTTTCTTATGGCGAGAAATTGGTGTAATGCCGCCCTTGCCGCAGCGGCTTTGTCGTCGATATAGAATCATTCCTAATTTGACAGCTTGTCATTGCAGCCGCAATCAATGTGTTTAGGTCGTTATTGAACACTACAACATATCATTCGCGAGTTTGTTCGTTCATTCGATACGATCGGTCGTTGTACGAACATCATGCTGTTAAGTTGCGGCTGCTCTATTCTGCGTTGCATAAGGTTACGAACATAGTGTACGCTTATTGTTTTGCCGATCCAAAAAGCACATTGTAGCAATAAAGAAACCAAGTGAAACCAAGAAACTCCAATGTGTTTTTCGCAACCTTATAGAATACGACAAGCTATCATTCTTGCGTTATACTGTGATCGTACGAATGAAGAAATGCGTGCTTTTCGTTCAGTGCAAACTTTTAAAACAAAAGCTTTGCAATACAATCACAAGAATGTGAATGTATAATTTTGCGCACCCCTATTAAAAAGCATTTAAAAATAATGAGAAAGTGCATATCTTGGTGAGAGCATGGCAGAATTATAAGGTAGGGCCGACTCGGAGAAGAATGAAGTAGGCAGCAGAGAAAATGCCGGCTAGTTGTCAAAATCAGCTGTTCATCTCGAGTTTCTTTGTGCTCACGTTTAGCAGTTGATTTTAGGTTAGAATTGCTACAAGTTTTCTTGCAAATTTAAGACTTTTTCCACACTTTAGTTTTTATAATATTTTCACTCAAATAATCACAAATTTAACACACGCACAGTTTACAACTTGGAAACATTTTGTATTTACTTCTACGAAAATTTCTACGAATTTCTACGAAATTCGTCATTTTAACAACTAGCCGGCATTCTCATTATTCACTATTCGTTGACGCGTGAGGGCACTAAGCGACTCAGCCCTACCTTATAATTCTGCCATGGGTGAGAGGCTAACACATACTGTATACGGAGCACTTTTTTGTGAGAGAAAAAGAATAAAGTGAATAAAGAACAAGACCATAAAATGTTCGATGCACTTTTTTTCAGGCTGAAAAGTATTTAGAACAGTATGTTGTAAAAGCACTGTAATAATAGAAAAAAATAATTACAGCTTAGCGTAAATACTTCCAACCCGTTGTAGGACGGTCTTTTATACTAGTACTAGTATTACAGTGCTTTTACATTTTTAATGAACATATTTTTGAACATTTTTCATGACAGTATATGTTTGAAAAGCACTGAACTAATGGCGAAAAATAATTACAGTTTGAGCGATATTAGATTAAGAGCAGCATGCTCTCTTTTTATGTATTAAAATTATTAACCATATAATAAAAAAATGGAAATTTACCATGATAGTGTTGTCACTTTCGAATTTTGTATATTAATATATAAGGCTTCAGGTTTTATTAAGAAAAATTTTAATCTTTTGCAGAGTTTGAATTCTATTAAAAAGAAATATTAAAAAATCTCTGATTCCAAAAATTGGTTTTAAAATTAGATCACGATTTTCGACAGTATACTCGTTTTTTAAAATGTGCAGATATCTTAAAGAATTCAGTTTTATGCTGTTGATATTTGCTTTGTTTTTTTTTTAATTTTTTATTTTCTAGCATTTCCTGTTTCGTTGCCATTGCGTTCCATTCGTTCCATTATATGTAAACCTTAATAGTTTTACCAAAACCAGAAACATGTTTTTTATATCATCAGCAAAAAACAAAGTCAGCTCTTTCATATTGAAAAATCACTCAACCAGCTCAACCAACTTTTTACAGCGAAATCAACCGCAAGCCGTCCAAGCAAGCCGGCATTTAAACAGTCGAGTCAGTCAGTCAGTCAGTCAGTCTGTCTGTCTGTCTATTTGTCTGTCTTTGCATGCAAAATTTATAAATTATTTCAAATGAAACAGCATATTTATGTGTTTTGTTTCCATTCCAGTTGTTGTTATTATTGTTGTTGCTGTTTTGTTTTATTGTTTATGAGTTCATTTACATTAGTTTGGAGAAATAATGGTTTTAAAATACATGCAAACATTCACACTAAGCTGCTCACACCACACCACACTACACCGATCCATAACATCGGTCTCATGTAACCGAACTTTAGTCGGCTTATCAACAGTGCGTAGCATTGTAAAACATGACATTAAAAATAAACACAATAGTTTTCATTTATACCATATAAGCGAAAATGAAAAAAAATGCTAATATTTTTTTTGTTTTTTTTTTGATTATTTTTAATCAAGAAACTTCTGGCTTATAAAAGTAGCATGTTCTTGACACGTGGTTTTGAAATTTTTCATATAAACAGACTTATCATTTCATATTTATTAAGATTTCTTTATTATTTGTAAAGAACTGCGGATTTTAAGGCAGTGTTAGATAAAAATTTTCCAACATTATTTTAATTTAATGCTTTTTAGTTGTTCATTTTTAAATTGTCAGTAAAAGATAAATTGTTTTATTAAAAATATAAAAATATGCTATAAAAGTTGTTAATGATTTTTTGCACAAATTTTGCTCTAGTTATGAGCCAAGTAACCAACAGCTCTCTAAGAGCGTCTTCATTAGGATTCCGTTCATATACGTTCTTGCGTATAGCTTAAGTTTTGAGTTATTTGTACTGTGCTAATATAAAACTAGTAAGGGTGAAGCTTCGGCAGAGTACCGAAGCTAAAATACCCCCCCGCGGCCATATTGAAGTATATTCGAAGTCTTTAGCCACGACATACACGATGACATTCAGTTTTATATATTAACGAAGGTTTTTCTATTTTGATGACGTCACTTTGTATGGGAAGTAGGCGTGTTTTTAATCCGATTTTGCCATATATCATAGGAATGGTTCATATTACATATCAAAGCTAAAGTGCAAAATTTCAAGACATTTCATTAATTTTTGTGGATTTTTAAGAGATTTAACGTTTAAAATAAAGCCCATTTGTATGTGAGGTAGGCGTGGTTTTCATTCGATTGTGCCATATATCATAGTGGTGGTCTATGTTATATATCAAAGCCTATATGCAAAATTTCAAGACATTTCTTTAATTTGAGAAGATTTTTAAGAGATTTTAATATTAAAATATAGTCACTTTGTATGGGAGGTAGGCGTGGTTTTCATCCGATTTTTCCAAATTTTTCCAAAATAATCCTAGCCAGTGTTAAGACTGAAGAGCAAAGCTCACCTGCCAAATTTCAAGGCATTTCTTTTATTTTTGTGGATTTAAGAGACATTTTACGATTAATATAAAGTCACTTTGTATGGGAGGTAGGCGTGGTTTTCATCCGTTTTCGCCCATTTTTAAACTCAAATTTCATCGCGATAGCTTTAAAATTGCGGCTGTAATCATGTCGACAGACGGACAGACAGACGGACACACGGAATGCTTTTTAAAAAAAAAAATCCGTAAAAAATATTGCACATTATGGCTTTCGACGAACAAAGTTTAGTTTCTATTTCAATAAAAAAATTCACATGCAAAAATAATTCCGTTAACACACAAGCATATATATTTGTTGTTGCTTAAACGAGTTCAACGTCAACTACGGACCAGTGCTCTGCAACGGATAGCTTTTTTGTGACTTATACCGTGGTTATGCTAGAGGCAAGAGAGCAATATAAAGCTTTTCATTGCTCAGTGAACTAGTTAGTGACTCAGAAATGTTTCAATATGATATGTTTGAAGAATTGGTCCAATATCTCCGTCCTCAACAACACACTTGTGCGAAACAGGATTCTTCACCTATGTATGCAACTACAAAAACAAAATACCACTAAGAGACTGAATATCGAACCTGAAATGAGAATTCAACTTTCTTCTCTCAGGCCTTATAACAAGCAACTGATGAAAAATTAAAAAAACAGTTTCATACCTCAAATTAGATGTTTCTTATGTCCTTGAATAAAGTGAATAAATAATTTTTTTGTTTTTCAATAAAAAAGAATATAAAAAATAAATAATGATTATTATTAAAGAATACACATTAAGCAGATTTTATGATTATCTTAGCGCTCCGTCAAACGTTTTGCTTTCTAAAAGGGTTCCGTCGCTGAAAACGTTTTGAGAACCGCTGCTCTAAGGCAAAATTTAATAAAAAAATGTAATTATTAATTCAAATTTTTTTCAACGCAAATTGCTATTTTCATTATGATTAAAAACTAGTTATCGCAACATATAATAATGACATACAATGTATAACAATTCCCACGACTATACCATGCTCACTTTAACACTAAAGAATTACATAACTAATTAAGTCATGCATTAATTATCTATAATTCAAGTATTCCAGACGTAGTTATTTCTATTGCTTTGTTAATTTTTCGCAGTGTTGCATCATTTCGCTTTTTTTTTAATATTATTTTTATGACGTTATCTCAAACTCTATAAGCGAAATGATATTTTTACGCAAAACTCTTAGTTTTTGTTTCCTAATGTAATCAATCAAAAGCCAGTTTTGCGTGACATCTTTCAACAATAGCAATAGAATCTCAAATTTAAGGCGTGAATTGTATCTTTAAAAATCTACTCTATGAAGTTTTTTTTTCAACTCACCGTAATTTTGGGGTAATAAAGATTAATCATCATTATCAAAATGATGTACATATATTCCCCCCCCCCCCCTCCACCAGTTTCATTTTCAAATTTCTAAATCTTATTTTGACAGCAAGTTGACAAGTTTTGAGGGGGGAGTTTTTTATAACTTTGAAGCTTAGTTCAGAGAAATTGGTATAGTATATATTATTCAAAGTATTGACGACTTTTCCCCATCTTACAGAAAAGATGGGGATTACAGAAGATTTTGCGTTGAAAAAATTCCTTTTCTTTTGAGGCGATTCAAGAATCGACCCAATTTTTGACTTCTTCGTAAGAAGTAAAGTGGTGCTCTGTCAGACCATGAGTCATCGACCGAAACATGTGGTAGTCGGAAGGAGGAATGTCTGGTAAATAAGGCGGATGGAGTAGGACAAACCATTGAAGCGCCTCCAAAGCTTCCTTGACGACTTTTGTAACATGTGGCCGAGCATTTACGTACTGAAAAATCACTTTCTCATGTCTTTTGGCATATTGGGGACGTTTGAGCTTGAATGAAGGGCTTAATTGTTGTTGGTAACATTTCACAGTGATGGTTTCGTTAGACTTTAGTAGCTCATAGTAGGTCACTAGCAGCTGATCCCACCAGATGCACAGCATTAGATTCTTGCCATGAATATTCGGTTTGGCCCAACGCCCAACCGACGAAGCCCAAATTTTATTAAATAAAAAAAATTATACTTAAATAAAATTTATAAGACTAAACGCCAATAGTTTACAACAATTTAATATACACAATGATTTTAACTTTTGAACTGAAGTGAGAGCTGCCCGCGTTGTTAGTTTTGTGTTACTGTTTTTTGTTGGTTGTTTTTGTTGTTTTTGTAGAATATCAATAGAATCAGATACCAACAATGGGCTGTCCAATTCTTTCCTTCTTAAATCAGATCGTAACAAAGCCCAATTTTAATTAACTCAAAAAATTGTACATAAAACAAATTTGTAGGCTTAAATGCAAATTATTGAACTTAAATTATTTTTTGTTTGTTGTAATACGCCGAATTTAGTGTTTTCAATATGTGAACTCGTGTGCACTGCCAGCAAATGCATTGTTCTTTTTTTTTTATATATTTTTTGTCATTGATGGTTTCTTAAAGTGTCACTTATTCAAGGAATTGTTCTTGTGGTTGACTTTTTGTTGGTGCAACTTATTTGCACCTTAATGTTATCGGGATCAGATCTCAGCAATTGATTGAAACATTTTTAAAATTGTTTTACCTTAAAAATTCTTCATCTCTAAAGTTAGATCGTGACGAAGCCTGAATTTGAAGTTTTGAATTATTTAATTAAAAGGGTCAAAAAAGACCACGAAAAATGGATGCTAGAGGGTTAAGACATTTTGCAAAAATATTTAGCTTAAAATTTTACGATTAGTCTGTGAAGAGAACAAACAACTGAAGTTCTTATTCTTTATTTATGTAAATTGCTAAATTAAGTGTTAATTTAAAATCCATATTGAATATACTCAAACGCAAACGTTAGAAATTTAAAATAATATCAGTCTTTTATTAACATTCAAGAAAAGCAGTTGAACATTGTTACTATAATAGCTTAAATATAAGAAATAAAAAAATAACTAAAAAAATGAAATCAAGCTCAAAAAAAAAGTACTGTGTTAAAGTGAGTTTTACCCAAAATCACAACTGAGAACAATTTTAGAAAAAGAAGTGTGCGTGTCAGCTCCGATGCGCGACTGGAGTTTACTCCTCTAGATCGATTACCTTGGAATTTGAGATATATATAAAAGGCAAATGGAGTGAATAAAGGCATATCTTACATAACTGAAAGGATTGTATACTTTTTAAATTTTAAAATATCCCTACGGAAAAAAGAACCGGTTTGAAATCAAACACGTGACAGGTCCCCAAGGGAGAGAGGGATCAGTCCCAATTCTGCCACAAACATATGAAACCGACCGGTCACTTTTACACGACGTTGTCATTGACAGGGGTCAATTGTCACCTGCTTGGACCTATCCAGTCCACCTTGGACCTATCCAGTGACCGGTCTAGTAGACTAGATTGGTGACCTGTTTTGACTAAAAAGGAACCGATTCAGAACCTATCACGTGATAGATTCCCATGAGAAAGGGACCTGCCCCTATTCTGCTACCAACATATGAAACCGACCGGTCTTCAACTTTGAATTTCCTCACAATCGAAATTCAAATCGATTGAGTTTGAGTTTTAATCGATCTGTCTCCACGTGTATCATATTAAATTGGTCACGTGCTGAGTAAAATTAAATCTGTCTGGTAATAGGCACAAAGGAACTGTTCCGTGAAGAGCTATATCCGACCTGTCCTGTGATAGATTACATTTGAGCTGTCACGGGACAAGTCTCTTAAAGGCAATTGATTCTGTTTTTTCCGTAGGATCTTGCTTACTTATATTACATAAATTTATTATGAGGTAAATGTATGAATTTCATTAATAGTAACGTTATTATTAAATACTGTAACAATAAGTTTGTGGTAGCTAAAATATGATACGTCGAAAATTTCGGAAGTTACATGATTTATGAATCGTGAAAACATCGCATCAGTGGTTGTGTACCATATCTAGTCGTTTCCAGTGTACTACAAAAACTAAATCTAAATTAACTTCATCTTTCAAAAATTATATTAAATGGAATCCTTCTGTATCTGTATGCTAAAACAATTAAAAATTTCCTCAAATTATTCATATATTTCCTCTTTGAGATCAATTTGTGGACATATTTTATATTAAGTGTCTCAATTGTCGTATCAATAACAAAATCTAGTCAATTCTAAATCCAGCAAGTTTTATTAAACTGAAATTATTTGAAAATTTATCGAGTTGTTCCCACTTCCGAAAACTCGGTTCAGGCAAAACAGCATGAAAAACAACGATTTTGTGCTGTTTTTAGCAAAAGTATTTCTAGTTATTTGTTAGTATTTTAACAGAAGTATGCATAACATAAATTGAAAATTAAATAACTCGACGAATTTTTAACTGATTTCAATTAAATAAAACTTTGCAAAAAAAAAACCAAGTTTTTATATTATTATGAGTTATAATAAAAGGGTACTTTAATACAAGCGATGATCATCAACGGCTACGTTGCTAATGCGCACATATTCAAACACACAAAAGTAACAAATTTTTTTTGTTGTGCTGTGCTAGCATAGCTGTACTTATAAAAAGAGAAGAGTAGAGAGCAACATGGAGTTTATTGTTACTCTCGCAACACCAACGCGTGTAAAGGAAACTATCAAGCAATGCATGGCATCGGGGATGATTTTATAAAAGCTTTACATTTTAATTAAAAATACTTAGTATTGAAATTTCGAAAGGAAAAAAAAGCACCTACACTGTGCTGTAGCATAAATATGATATTTAAAAGCTTACCACCTTGTTTAAAAATAAAGGTTCATTCATTCACTGTGCACCGGGCTTAACTGTCCGATTCGAAAATTTTTTTGAAGTAGGTTGCCACATGTGTCTATGACAAGGCTGCCAAATATCAGCGTCTCTCGTGGACATTTGATAAAGTTACAGTGTTTTTTTACAACAACTTTTATCGTGTCTTTGATTTTTAAAATGGAAGAAAAAATTGAGCCGGATCCTGGTTTGCGTGTCATACTCGTATACCCATGTCTCATCACCAGTAATGATAGATTCGATGAATAATTCGTCGTTTTCGACCATTTCCAGCATGTCTTTCGCGATAGCGGTCTACTCGGTCTCTTTTTTACATGCAATTGAGTACTTTCGGTACCAACTTCGCAGCGACCCGTCTCAAGCTCAATTCATTCTTCAAAATGTTCTGAACGGATCCGATTAGAATGCCGACGTCCTCTGCTATCTCTCTAATCGTCAATTTGCGATTTTTAACCAACATTTCTTTGATTTTTTCAAGGTTTTCTTCGGTAGTCGAACACGATGGCCGCCCGGTACGAAGGTCGTCTCCAACTTCGTCTTGGCCAATCACAAATCGGTTAAACCACTTGTTTGCCTTCTGATATGATAGAGCAGAGTCACCGTAACATTTCACCAACATTTTACGCGTATCGACGCAGTTGAAACCATTTTTCACACAAAATTTTATACAAACTCGTTGCTCAATTTTTTGCTTCCATTGTAAAAATCAAAGACTCGAAAAAAGTTGTAAACAAAACACTGTCACTTTACCAAATGTCAACGAAAGACGCTGATATTTCGCAGCCTTGTCATAGACACATGTGGCAGCTTATTAATCGAATCGAACAGTTCAGTCCGGTTCATAATGTGAATGAACCTTTCTTTTTGAACAAGGTGGTATTTCATAAAAATCGGCCCTTGAAGTTTTACAAAAATTTGCACTTCAATTTTATATAATAGTATAGATTGCTGCTGTATGTATTTTGTTGGTATTTTCACCACCATAACTGTTGAAGCGAAATTTCTCCATTAAGCGGAGAGTCACTGGACAAATGACAAAAAAACGTAACGCTTGAGTTTTTATTTAACGCTTGATTTCACTCGCTATATAATTTTCATAACGCGTGCTATATATGAAATCTATTCTAAAGGAATAAACTCCAAAAGGGGGTCTGAAAATTTGTTTTTGCCCTGCCTATACATAACAACCCAACCCAGCGTTGTCAGCCTCAAATGACGATGCAAGAGGTAAAAATGAAAAATAAAAGAAATTAAAATAAAATGTATCTTTGCGAGGCTGCACATGATATTTTGCTGCAGAATTTTTTCACGAAGAATTCCCTCTATGAAAGTAAAACAATTTAAATTTTCCTTCAAAAAAGGATCAAATTTCAGTGTTTAGGAACTTCCACTACAACTTGCTTATAACATTGATATCCATAGATCGCAAGGGTCAACTCTCGATTAAGCTGTTGTCGCAATATTGGAGAAAAATAATTTGCAATCGAAGTGGTATATGTTTTATTCTCCAGTGAGTTTTTCATCGAACCAGGTTTTTCTTATGATCCCCTGAAAAAAAAAATTGATGACATGAAAAAGGCTTGGTTTAGAAACGCCAAGAGTTGAATAATTTAATAAATGTTGGTTAATTTAATGGATAAAGCAAGTTTTCAATGAACTTATCAACTTGAATATGCATGCAAAATATGCATTGAAAAATTTTATTGATTACGCTAAGTAAATTCAATATACGCGCATATCGCTCTACAGTATTCATAAGTTTTAAAAGCTTAAACGTACATATATAAGCCGCTAGCAGCTTAGCTCATGCCATGCGGCTGCGGCGACCTAGTTTTTAATCTCTGAATTTTTACACAAATAGTTCGAACAAAAAATATTTAATTTTTTTAATTTTGCTTTTTATTTTTATGCTTTCACTTTAATTCAAAGTTAACTTGTGTTAACCTTAAGACAGACAAAAAGCATCAGCACAATTCACGTCATGTTTTTGATATTCGTACAAAAACTATGTCTCAGATTTTTATACAATTTCGAACAGAATCAATTAAAAGATTTCACTGTGTGTTTGTGTGTTTCTAAGTTCTTGTCTTATAATCTTTTGTAATATTTTAAGCTTACATCTTGCTTTGACTGACAAACTAATTGTTTCTTTACTCTTCATTGTCGCTCTGACTGTCAATTCTAATCCACCCCCGCACCTTGTTTGGAAAAAATAAACAATTGGCTCAAATTGTTTGCTGATCGAGTTCAATGATTGAGCAAATAATACTATAGGACAAAAAGATGTTGACAATAAAGTTGTGCACGAAATAATTTCAGTCTTAATATCTTGAAAACATTGAAAACATTTTGTGTTTTGTTTTAAAAGCTTTTAAAATATGTATGTGACATTTGCGTCTAACACAGCCGCCATCCACTTCAAATTATGACAATATTTTCATAGGCTACACAATGTGAAGAAAATAAAAAAAAAAAACAATCTGATATTCTGCAATTCGCTTTGTTGCAATGCACACATTTATTATTGAAACAAATAAGCGGCGCGGCGCGGCGTACAGTAAGCAGCCCTGAAACATAACTTGATAGCATTGTAATTTATTTCATTGCTTGCTAGTTTTATTTCAAAACATTTTTCTATTACATACGTTTGTTGGTCTATCGGTGTAAATTGTTTAAGGTTATTATTATTATTTATTTTTTATTAAATTTATTCCGCAATTAAACAGCGTCTATGCTTAATACAAACATGACGCATTTACGACTATTTTTTTGTTTGTTTAAAATTAAGTTTTTTTTTTTCATACATTCTATTTGAGCTTCTAATCTACGTTCTCCAATAAAAAGTCTAGGTCAAGACCTAGATAGAATATATCGATACAGACTAACTGCAGCAAGCACGTTTTAGAATTGTTGTATTCGTGAATAAATAAGCTTTTCATATAAGAAATAAAAAAAAAAAACTGTCACTAAAGTGGAAAAAAAACAGCCATAAAAAACACATCATTGATATTTAATAAAAATTCACACGAATATCATTTTATCATTCAAAGACAAAATGTAAATATTTCAACATTTATATGCAGCAATTTGTATGACTTTTTTTTTTACTGGCAACAATTATTGAGGTACTACAGTTACAGTGATGGTCATATAATTGTGTTGTGTGTATGATAAAAAAATATTTTCCAGGTAGATATTCAACTTCAGCCTGTTGCATGAAGTTTATTTGTAGAGAAAGAAATGTCCTTATCTCCATTTTTTTTTTTTTATAGTCATGCTCTAAAACCGTTCCAAAGAAGTGGTTATATGACAGCCACTGTATGAACACCTACTGATGCCTTAAAACAAATAGTCAAACATCGAAAAGGCATCTAATCCTGAGGCATTATGACCAATTTGAATACAACAAATACAACCAATAAGCATGATATGAGCATTGTTTTTGCGTTTTTTTTTTTTATTTTCCAGCATGTCGTCGCATGCTAGTCAAATCGAACCACAGACTAAACCAAACAACGACATGTTAAGCCCGACTAGATTATGTTTGACTTAAAGCAGTTTTATGTGTATACATGTTATATGTGTATCTATGCTGCCGATCATGATTGTCAAATTTTGCTTAATATTTTTTTTTGCGTTGGTTCTTGCAAAAATGTTCACACGAAATTGTTGGAATTTTTTGCCTCCAGTCTTAAGCTATCTTTAGTCGTAAAGCGTATTTTACGACACTTTTGATTGCCAAATTCGATTTACATTTGAATTCTTTCATAAAATGATTTTATGCGAGTATATCCATTCACAACTATAGCGTGACTAACTCTTTAACATGGTTTAAACTTTAAACTATATATATATAAAGCAAAATTGTATAAAATCATGTTAACTAGAGTTGCCTCAGTTTATTTGAAAGCAAAAGTAGGTGAAAATAAAAAAAAAAAAATAAAAAATTAAAAAATGCATTTCTTGTTACACTGTGCAACAATTGAGTTGTTTTTTTATGCCTTTTACCTCGCCAATTTATAGTAGTGATAGCCTTAAAAAAAATTTTAAAAATAAAAAGAAAAAGTAAAAAGAGTAGATAAAAAGAAACAAAAAATAAAAAGAAGAAAATAAAAAAGATAAAAATAAAAACAAAAAATGTAAGGGAAAAAATTTAATAAGAAAAAATACAAAAAAAAAAAAATAAATAAATTAAAAAATAAAAAAAAAAAAAATAAAAATTTATTAATGAATAAAAAAATTATTAAAACTAATAAAAATAAAAAAATACACAAAAAAATTTACAAAAAAATAAAGAAATTAAAATAAATAAAAAAAAAATGAAAAAACAAAATATAATAAAAAAATTCGATTCGTAATTCGACGTCGGAAATAAAGGAAAAATAAGAAAAAAAAAGAAAAAAAAGGGAAAAAATTAAGTTTTTCAAAAATTAAAAAAAAATAAAGAAGATTTAAAAAACTAAAAAATATAAGAAAATAAAAACTAAAATATATAAGAAAATATAAATTAAAATATATAAGAAAATAAAAAGTAAAATATATAAGAAAATAAAAAACAAAATAAAAAAACTAAAAACTTAAAAATAAAAAAATAAAAAAGTAAAAAAAGTTAACAAAAAACGAAAAAGATTAAAAAAAAAATATAAAAAAAATTTAAAAAAAAAATAAAAATAATACAAAAATAAAAAAAAACATACAAAAATAAAAAAAAATTGATAAAATAAAAATAAAATAACAAAAAAAGAAATAAAAATATAGAAAAAAATAAAACATAAAAACAAAAAAACTTTTAATTTTAACAAAAATAAGTAAAAAAATAAAATAAATAAAAAAGTAAAATAAATAAAAAAGTAAAATAAATAAAAAAATATAAAAATAAAACAATATATAAAAATATAAAATATACATATATAAAAATATACAATGTATGTAAAAATACAAATTTTTTAAAAATAAAAACCGACTACAAAATCACCACAAAGTAAAAAATAGTTTTAATATAACTTTTCCTTTATATTTCTTGATCATATTTGATAATTTATTTAAACATATTATTGCATTGGAAATCTTATTATTTAAATTTTTTCTTTTTTGTTTTGTTATTATAAATATATTCATTTCTTTATGAATACAAAAGCTTTTAAGGTCGGCGCTAAAAGCTTTTGTATTCATAAAGAATTTAATATATTTATGATAATGAAACAAATAAGAAAACAATTTAAAAGATTTCCAATGCAATAATATGCTTAAATAAATTATCAAATATGATCAAGAAATTAAAAGGAAAAGTTATTTCAAAATTATTTCTTACTTCGTAGTGATTTTGTAGCCGGTTTTTTTTTTAAAGTTTTTATTTTTTCCTTTTTAGAGAATACTCGTATAATAAATTTTTAAAAAAGTGTATAAACTACATAAATACAATTGTTCTTGAAAAATTTGTTCTATTGGGGGTTGGAATTAGTTTTAAAGGTTTTCTAAGAGATGGCGTAACTATCAATAGATCGCATCGGGCACACCTGTGACTATATTCATTTCAAAGCACATTGTCTAAGCTTCATTTTTCAGTATGTGTCATTCCACTGAAGTGTAAACAACATATATTTTTTTCTCTGTGAACATGTCGACTTTCGTTCCAACAAAACGCAATTTGCGGGAAGGTTTACTTTTGTGCTTCCATTTGAAGAAAAAAGCGGTTGAAGCACAACGCACGCTTACTGAGGCTTACGGGGACTATGCTCCATCGATTTCTACTTGTGAGTACTGGTTCCGTCGGTTTAAAAGTGGTGATTTTGATACGGAAGACAAAGAGCGTCCGTGCCAGCCGAAAAAGTTTGAAGATGAGGAATTGGAGGCTTTGCTCGATGAAGACCCGTGTCAAACCCTTCAAGAATTGTCAGAATCATTGGGAGTCGACTAATCAACGGTCGGCAAACGCCTGAAGGCCATGGGAATGATTCAAAAGCAAGGAAATTGGGTGCCGTACGAGTTGAAGCCGAGAGACTTTGAACGGCGATTTTGCATGTGCGAACAACTGCTTCAACGGCATAAGAGGAAGAGGTTTTTGCATCGTATTGTCACTGGCGATGAAAAGTGGATCCATTACGATAATCCTAAGCGAAAAAAATCGTGGGGACCACCCGGCCATGCATCAACATCGACGGCCAAGCCGAATATTCATGGCGCCAAGCTTATGCTGTGTATTTGGTGGGATCAGAAGGGTGTCGTGTACTATGAGCTGCTAAAACCTAACGAAACCATCACTGGGGAACGCTTCCAACAACAATTGATGCAATTGAGCCGAGCATTAAAGGTTAAACGGCCGGAATATGGCAAAAGACACGACAAAGTGGTTTTTCAACATGACAACGCACGGCCACATGTTGCAAGAACCGTCAAGGAAACGTTGGAGGCGCTGAATTGGGATGTGCTACCCCACCCGCCTTATAGCCCAGACATAGCCCCTTCCGACTACCACCTATTCAGATTGATGACGCATGGCTTGGCTGAGCAGCGCTTCACTTCTTACGAGGATACCAAAAAATGGGTCGATTCGTGAATTGCCTCAAAAGACGAGTCGTTCTTCCGGCGCGGAATCCATATGCTGCCAGAAAGATGGGAAAATGTTGTAGCTAACGATGGACAATACTTGGAATAATATACATTGTACCGTTGTTTCTAAATAAATGCTCAAAAACCGAAAAAAACCTTTAAAATTAATTTCAACCCCCAATATGAAATTCTGAAAGTTTGTTGGTTATATCAAATACCTGTCTCTTAAATTTAAATTAGATGTCACGTGTTTTGTAATAATTATACCCATTCTTGTAACGAATTTTTATTACCCTAGTGTCAATATCATTCGAGATATAGTGTTTTCTCATATTGCCACGCCCCTTTGTTGAAAAATCGCCCACTTTCTTGACTGTTATTTGTAATAATTGTGCCTACCCCTGTACTTCATTTCAGTACCCAATATATAAGCGATAATATAAGCGTCAATATTAACTGCGATACAGTATTTTTATAGTAATGCCACGCCCATTTGTCGAATAGCGCCTACTTTATTGATCGTAAATTTTAATAATACTGTCTGCCCCTGTACTGAATTTCAGTACTCTAGTGTCAATATTATTCGAGATACACTGTTTTTCTAATATTGCCACGCCCAATTGTCGAATACCGCCCACTTTCTTGATCGTAATTAATTATAATAATGCCTAACCCTGCACTAAATTGCAGTATCCTAGTGTCAATATTATTTGAGATACAGTGTTTTTCTAATATTCCACGCCCATTTATCGAATAACGCCCCTTTTCTGACCGTAATTTGTTATAATAATGCCTAATCCTATACTTAATTGCAGTACCCTAGTATCAATATTATTCGAGATACACTGTCTTTCTAATATCGCCACACCCAATAGTCGAATACCGCCCACTTTATTGACGTTAAATTTTAATAATACTGCCTGCCCCTGTACTAAATTTCAGTACCCTAGTGTCAATATTATTCTGTTTTTCTAATATTGCCACGCCCATTTATCGAATTACTCCCCCTTTTTTGACCGTAATTTGTTATAATATTGCCTATCCCTACACTAAATTGCAATACCCTAGTATCAATATTATTCGAGATCAAGTGTTATTCTAGTATTTCCACGCCCCTTTCTCGAATATCGCCCACTTTTTTAGATTTCACCAAAAATTATGGCAATCATACATATATATGATTACATATGTATGATATGGCTTAGGAGTTATTGATGTACATTGACGTTATTGATGTAGAACTTGTGAACCTGTGTTATTGCTGAAAACAAATAAAATTTTGATATTTTCTGACTTTTAGTTGTTTGTATATACTTTAAATCTAAAAATGAAAAACTTTACTTATTTTATGCAGAGATTTGTACAATTATTGCAAACTGAAAGCCAAAATTTGTTTCAAACATTTATAGTTCCACTTTGGTTTAGAAAAACTATTTAACAAATTACCTACCTTGTGAAAGGGAAATAATATACTTTTGACATGCAATTGTTTTGAACCAAAAGTAAACTATACGTGTTTTAAATCAAGTATAAAATAAAATTAAAATTTTCATTTTAGTTTTCAATACTCGTAATTAAGCAAATTTTTGCAATTCATCTTTATACTTTTTCATTAATGTTTGAGAAAGTAATTCGAATTCAAGCAAACTTTTCTAGTATCACACCGTGATTTAACGTTTAGCAAAACAATTGTTTGATTCGAGCTAAATAATTTTCTCCGTGTAGTTTGCATACTGGTTTACAAATTTCTTATTATTTCGAAAATACTTGTGAACAGGTATGGAGGTTTTTAATTTTCAACAAACCAAAGATAATTCTTTACTAGTTAATGTAGATTATTTACCAGTAACTTGGCAGATATCTGCAAATATCGTGTATTTACACTCATAACTCATATCTTTAAAAACTGTATGTTAACTGACTGTACTTTGACTGTTAAATTGTGCACTGCTCGTATACATTTTAAGCAAAAAAGATTTATGTGGCTCCTGATTAGTTAAATCAACTACAACTGGAAACCTGAATATACCATTGCTATATTTTATTAGTTATATTTTCATTTCAGAAATGAACCGCTACTTTTCACATTTTTATTTATTTTATCTTATTCAATTAGACGCTAACCATGACTTTTGGCCTTTAAGCATAAAAAATAAATTCAAACCTATCGAAAGAAACACTCCCAAATTTAGTAGCTCTGTGAGTTCCATCCATTGTATGATCGTATTTATTCTTTCACTTAAAAAACGTGCAAGCATTGTTTAGACAACAATAACAACAGCAGCAAACCAAATCAAGTCAATTTTGGCAATACACTTAATGCAAAGTTGTGTGTACCTGTCCACAGTTAATTAAGAGCCACAAGAAACTTTTTTGCCAACTACCACAAAAAATAATATAAAAACTGAACAAATTCTTTCAATGTGGCTGGCTGCTTAAAGCCCAAAAAACAAAACGTGATGTTAAAATTAAATTGAGCTCAAAATATTTTCACAATTGAAATAAGTGTACCTCGATTGTATTGAATGTGCGCTTTCTTTTTGTCGTAGTTCTATTTGGGCAGCTAGCTATGTGCCACCTCCTAATATGCAGCTAACAATGAAAATTTACTGTGTAGGATGTTTTCTTCTATTCTATTTATTTCAGGCAACATAAGTTTTTAATACTGCGAATTGTGCTGCTGTTGCTACAATTCGTGCGCATGCAATTCTATCTAACTAAAGTTGTTCGCTCTTTTAACGCCTCCTGCCAGCGCCAATTCTTGGCCCAGCCTGTTAGTGTTGCTCGAGTTGCTGCTGTTGTTACTGGCATTTATATGTTGCTCTCGTAATCCACGAACGATTTTCACACAATTTTTGAAATCCTTAAACAGCGCTGGCCAGCCAACATTCTCAAGCTTTAACTTATGCCGCCGCCATCCAATTTCTGCCGCTTCCGTTGGCGTCCATTTCTTCCTCCCCTCCCCTTTTCTACTTTATTTTCGCAACAATGACCATTTAAAGATGCGATTTTTTGTTAAAATTCACGTCGCATCAATCGTTGTTGGCAGCACAACAGCACCGCAACTTCTCGTCGTGTTTATTGTTGTAATTAAAGTGATGTCAGCTGACGTTCTTCCTGTTCGCGCTGTTATTGTTGTTGTTTAGTTAGTTATTTTCTAACAAGCACTTAAGTTTTGTTGGCGTTTTGTTTACCGCCTTCCCTTTTTCAACTAACTTTAATAAATGGAAATGTCAGTTGTTTGAAACTTGAAAGCTTTCAACGTTTGTTTGTTTGTCCATCATGGAGAGTAGCTAGCGCCCGCTTGTTAGCTGTTGAGCGTTGGTATCCTCCTTAAGCGTGTTGTGCGCTTAAACATAAATTTTTGTAATGCTTTTGTTTCTACTTCATTAGGTTCAAATTGCTTTCTTTCTTGACATTAGAGAACTATATTTATTGGCTGCTGCGACTGCTGCTTTGAAGGCTAGGCAATAAAACGTTTTGCTTTAGTTTTTCACATTGTCAGATGATGTTCAGATGATCATTAGGATGTTGCCTACAATGTTTTTATTTTAGAAATTTGTTTTTTTTTTTTTATTATTTTTATTTTGTTAACATCTATCTGCTCCCTGCTGCTGCTGCTGCTGCTGCTTTAGCCAGTTATTTCTAACCACACACATTCATACAATAGTCATCAGTCCACAGTTTTATACGGTGATCTCTTCTCTGACTCTATTTTGTCGGCGAACATGGATCTAGTGCACGGTTTATTCATAATCAAGTTCGTGACTAGATTTCATGCTCGTCTATTAAGTTGGGTCAAAACAACACAGTTTAATAACAGCAACAACAACAACAACAACTCTTCGCTCGCTACGTAGTAAATAAATAACAAGCTACACAGCGAAAAATAAATTTGTTGTTGCCATCAAAAAGGCAAAAAAAAAAAGAAAACCAATCACGTTCAATAGAGAAGTTATCACCATTCAGAGTTGCATATTTTTAGTTTTACAGTGTTTTAGAAAAGTGTGCTGTAGGCTTTAAGCCAAAGCAGAAAAAAAGAGAGCTAAATAAAACTACAATAAATGTCCAAAAGGGTTTTAACCCTTAAGCTGTTAATATTTAGTCTATAAATCTATAAATACTGTTAATGTCTCTATTTATAAAAAAAAATATAGTTATCTATTGTATGATAACGGTATATATATATTTATTTTCATTTTCATATTTCTTGCCAATTTGTTTAATTAATTCATTTAAGAAATTTGTACTTAGATTGAATGAAATAGTTTTATACAAACCTTATAGTCTATATAATATAATGTTAACCTATTTATTATAGTTTAAAGTGAAAATTAACAATTGTTGTAACAATTTTATAATTTTCAACAATTTCATATAAGTAATATATAAAATAATATTCCAACAGTCTTCATTCGTACCCAAAATTTGTGAGCACAAAAAATATCTATCTTTATCTACTATATAAAGGGTGTTTTTTTTTAGAGGTATAGAACTTTGAAATGGAATAAAAGAAGGGAGAATTTTTAAAATTGACATGAAATTGACTTTATTCAAAAGATAATCTTTTGGCATTATAATTTAAAGATGATTTCTGGCATATGACCGTCACGGCTGGCTCGGACGTAATCTAATCTGGAGGTCCAATTTTCAATCACTTTTTCCCAGCATTTGTGACCATATATCGGCAATTACGCTGCGAATGTTGTCCTCCAAGTGGTCGATCGTTTCGGGCTTAGCGGCGTAGACTAGCGACTTCACATACTCCCACAGAAAATAGTCTAGCGGCGTTAAATCGCACGATCTTGAAGGCCAATTCGAGGGTGCGGAACGTGAAATTATGTCCAGCTCCTGCACATCATGGTTGTTCAATTGAGAAACGATAAAGTCAGTAATCATGGCTCTATAGTGCTCATCATTGACTGTAACGTTCTGGCCAGCATCGTTTTTAAAGAAGTACGGACCAATGATTCCACCAGTCAGTTTTTCTGGATCTAACAGTGTCTCAACATACACTTGAGTATTATCTTCACTCTAAATACGGCAGTTTTGTTTATTGACGTAGCCATTCAACCAAAAGTGAGCTTCATCGCTAAACAAAATTCTCCTATGAAAATCCGGATCAACGGCAATCTTGTTTTGGGCCCATTCACCGAATCTACGCCTTGCTAGGTGATCGTGTGGCTTCAATTCTTGCACAAGTTGGATTTTGTAAGCACGCAAAGTGAGATCTTTCCGCAAAATCTTCCATAAAGTGGATGGACACATATCCAATTCCTGTGCACATTGGCGGATAGACGAAATCGTAAAGAATATCGTATGAAGCGGTTGACACGACTTCGTAACGAAATGTTACGATAAAGCTACGATTCCGTTCAGACAGTTCGAAAGAAAGGAAAATTTGCTCTGTTTGCATTTCAATATGTTTTACAAACAGTCGCATAACGAAACTCTTTATAAATTCGTATAAAAAGTGAAACTGTTCCGATATTTGCGTAACGAAATTGTAGCGATTTCTTTAAGACAGCTCTAAATAGTTTGTCGGAATTTCGACAAAGTAGTCAACTATGGTTTGCTGGGTAAGCTTATTAGAGCCAAAACTTTTGAAAAAGCATTCATTTGAGTGGTTTTTTTTTTCATTTTTAAAAGTGTAAAAAATATATGAAGCACGAAATTTAACACATTATGGGGTATTCCACGTAAAGCGAACGACTAAAAATTTTGACATCTAAAATTTCCAACTTGGCACAAAAATTTAGCCCTCTGCGAAGTCTTTTCCAAATAACAGGTTTCTGAAAATCACCTTAAATCTAAATATGAAAAAATTTTTGTAAAACATTTTATGTTAACAAATTTTCATAAAAAAATTAACAAGTACAGATTTTTAAGTTTCATCATTTTAAAAATGTTTATTTTTATTATATTAAAAAAAAAACAAAACAATTTAGAAGTTCAAAAATTTTGTTGTTAGTGTTTTTAATATGCAAATAATTTAAATATAAATCCACAACCGATTAAATTCTTAAATATTCAAAAAAAGTTACTGTTTCTTACTTATTTCTTTTCATGTGATATCTGATATAATAAATTGGGTATAAGAAACTGGTGCTGTGCAAAAACCAGTATTCGAATTACGGTTTTTGAAAAATAGTCTGAAATTTAAATGTGACTTTATCGGAGTCGATTCCTCTATTAAAAAAATTTTAATAAAAAAAATATATATAGTAATTGTTATTGGAATCGAATCATGAAAAAATGAAACTGTTCAATTTTTAAAGATCTTCAAATATTTTCTTTTGAATTTATTTAAATTGTCGAAATCATTTTCGAGAACAGTAATATTTGAGCCCTTAAAGATAACTCGAACTAGGGTTTACACAGATTCAAATAGTTGTACTCAAGCTGGGGATCAACAAAAGCGTAAGATAGCCAAAAAGAAACCAAATCTAAAGACATAAATTTTTTTTTCTCCCGTTTATATGGAATGTCAATAAAAGTTGTGAATAAAGCTTCACCAGCTGAACTTATTAAAAAATGTTTGCATTTTTCATAGCTGATTTTAATTTTGATTTTAATAAACTGCAAAGAATCTAACCTATTTCTACCGTTCACTTAAATATTGTTGAATTAGTAAAATTTTGTCACAGACATTTTTACTGTTTGTGCTAATTTTCGGAATAATGCTTTTTAAAAGAAATTAAAAATTCTAAATTTGGACCATTTTCCAACAAACTATAGGCAAAAATCAAAACACTTAGTACTCAAAATAGATTTGTAAAAAAAAAAAAATTAAATAGAACTCTTCTCATCTGTCTTATGGTCATTTAAAAACAGGCATATTCACAAATAGTCTTAAAAGAAAACGGATTTGCTTACAAATTTTCCTATCCTTTCTTTCAGTTATTACTGGTATCTACTTATAGATTTTTTATCAAAAAACCCCTCCCAAACCCCCCCACCCACTAAGGTAAATCCTGGCTACGGGCCTGTGCTGTCATATCTTGTTTTATTGTCTTCCTCACTTTATCAGATACAAAATTTTTTGCTGGCTGCAGAGTGCGTTTCTTATATAATTATTTAGCAAAAGGTTTTCCTTTTAAACGCTGTCATATACACTAAAGCTAAAAAGTTAACGTACACACATACAAACACATAAGTGGAATTAATAAATGAATATTTCTCAAGTACTACAAAAGGTCAGTGATTATCATAAGAAGGCAGGCCTTTACATATACCAATAAAGTTTTCTTCCCAGTTTCAAATTATTTTTTACCTTTTGTGCTCCCTAGGCAAGTTTAGAATTATTTAACTTGAACTTTCTTAGTTTTTTTTTTTAAGTGCATAAAAAGATGAAGAAGTAGAAGTAGTAGCAGAAAAACCACAACACTAAATATTACCACGACGGAAATACAATTTTTAATATATGAGACCATAAGAATTGTAATCATGATGCTGCTGCTGTCTTTGGTTTACGCACTACACAGTTTCGCCTTATATGCGCGCATATATCTCTGCAATATCCACAAGATGCTGCTGTTTTTTATCCACATACTACTTTTTTCCATAATGCTTTTCTATGCATTTTTTGCTCCTCCTCCCCCTGTATGCTGAAGGTACAATGATTTATTTTTTAACCCCTGTGATCGTTATTGTATATAGTCAACGCTCCGATCGTAGCATTTGCAGCAGCATCTATGTCGAGTTTTTCTTTGTTTGGTTTCTGTCGTTTTTTTTCCACAATTTTCCATTTTTGCCTCATTGAATTTAATCTTCAGCTATTCTTTAAACATTTCTTTGTATGTGTTGTAGTATAGCTTGTAAGAGAAAAAAAAATTGTGAAAAATCGTTTCTTTTTTTTGTATGAATACATCAAAGAAATTTTTTTTTCCCCCTTTTCTTTTATTTCTCGCACCTATGCGCACAATTTTACTCTGGGCAATAATTGCGCGCGCTTGATTGTTAATCTTGCGCTCTATGCTTTATGATGAAAAATTGAGTTTTTTACTGGGGTTAAATAAGAAAACCATTTATTAAGTGATTAGAATGCATTGTTAAAAGTTAACTCTAAAGAAATTTTATACTTCTTCCGGGCGTCTGTTAATATAATCAAAAATGATTGTTCAGTGTAGTTGTGGTAAGAGTGTTAAAAAAAATCAATTTTTTTGAAAAAAAAAAATTTTGAAAAAAAAAAAAATTAAAAAAAGAAGATAAATCATTTCTCTTAAATACTAATATCAAAAACTGAAATGTTGTTGAAAATGAAAAATTTAAATCTTGTTATATTTCATATTCCATTTGTTGCACACAGCTTAAATCAAAATTAATGATGTACTCAATCTTTCAAATCCATTAGATGCAACTGCATTTAAGAGGCTATCTTTTGTTGTTGTTGTTATATCTTTCAATGCTATGCAGCAATTTCTTTTCATGTGTTGTATTTGGAAAAATATCTTCACTCAGTCTTATAGTCAATGGCCGGCCATCGGTGCATCGGTCTCTCAGGTCATTCGCTGTTTCTGCTGATGATTGGCTTTTATTACCTCTCATTAAGTATGTTTGTATTCCTAATCACTGAGCACACATGATTATTATTATGTGTGAAAGTATGTGTAGATATATGTATTTTTTTTTTGTATTCTTAGCATATATCTTTAATGTTCTTTTGTATTAATGTGTTGTTAAAATTGTAGATTTTTATTTCTTTTTTTTTTATATATTGAATATAATATTATATTTTTATAACATAGATATAATTACTATGGTTTGTATTATGGTTTATTTTTTTATTTATTTATTTTCTCTTTTGTTTGAAAAACATTAATCTTAGATCTGCTGTATGCAAAATAAAGTGATAAAAAAAATTAAACTTAAAAAAATAAAATTTATTTTTTTATTTACAAAATATTGTGTTTTATTTATTTAGAGGAAAATCTTTCAGATAAAATTTAAAGTGTATCAGTAAAAAAAGCCTATACATTGTTAATTGTCATAACGATTAGTTCAGACACCAAATGTGTGAAAAATATATTAAATTTGGATCATTCAAAGATCAATCCTTATACTAAGGACCGCGTCGATTGATAATGTCCATTATTTTTTTTTTTTTGTCATAACTTTTTTTTTTGAAATGTCCAAAATCCAACAATTTTTTTTAGCTTCGGATTTATTGTCAGATAATATTAAATGTTAACGTCATTCAAAAAGAATCTAAAGCGTTAAATGGCCTAAATGGTTGCATAAGAAAATTGTCAAGACGGTGAAAGTTAATGAAAACACCGTTTCTCGGCAGAAGTGAAACTTTTACTCGAAAATGGAATTTCTGGGAAGACTGCTAATTTATTTTATTAACATTCCCTCCTTCAGTGCAACCAAATGGTTAAAAAGCAGTCTGCCTCATCTCTGACGAAACATGCTGATTCGGCCATACATTTCATTGACGAAAATCCCATATAAAATTCCCAAATTCGTGCACGAATGCAATACAGAAATGTTGACAGTTTTCGTGCATGAATGTATTACTGAATCGTTGCGGAAATTTCGTCAACAAGCAAGACAGAAATATGAAAAAAAATTGCATTCTTCTTTTTTCCCGTTTTATATATTCTTTGATTTTATTCTACATGTGTTTTTGAATCAGATTATTTCCGATTTCCAATCTTTGTTATATAACACAGTACAACACATAATTTTAGGACTCAATTCTGACAATTGCACGTGAAAGTAGGCCCAAAATGAAGAATTTGTGCATCATTCGTTTTGTCTTCTTGCCTGCCAAAATATTTTTAACATCGATTTGAAGTTAGTAACTATCGTATAGGGGAATTTTTCACGTTTTAGGCTCTTTTGTTTGACATAACTCGAGAACCACTAGTCCGATTTAGCTGAAACAAATTTAGAAAAATTCAGAATTACAATTCCTCTAATCTGTTCTTATACCGTTTTCCTATGTGTGCAACACTTTCGAAGTTAAAAATGAATGTATGAAGGGAAAAAGTATTTTTTGCCTAAAAATTTAATTTATTTTTTTAAAAATTCATAAAAAATCCAAAATGGAAAAAAGTGTCAAATCTAATTACTTTCATGTAAAGTCACATAACCTATGAGCAAAATAAGGCATAGATTATGAAAATCGATGCACGCGTTTCTAATTTATTCACAATTAAGTAAATGTATGAATTTCAAAAATTTCCTCGAGATATGCACAACATTATTTGGAGAAATATTGACACCTTTTTTATGATTCTGAGAATTAAAAAAAAAGGAATAAACAAAAGGTTATTTGATTTTTATGATTGCGAAGCAATAAACGCTAATAAATGTATGATAACTACCTGTATGATTTTTTACAGAAATTGCACCCACATTTAAGGGTGGTCATTATTTGGAAAGTTTTGCACAATTTGAAACGTACAAGTGGTTGAATCAGGTATATCGCCAGGCACCCTTAAAATATGCGCCCATTTATAAGTACCTGCCAGTAAAATATTGAAAAATACGTAGTATTTAGATGTGTGCATTGATCGATTTTTTGTCATTCAGCCAGTGCCGACGAACGCGAACAGTAAAAGTGATTTTTCTCCAGTTTTTTAAAAGTGAATAACAACAAAACATAAAATATATAAATATGGAAAATAACAAGTGCCCAAAATTGGATAATTTTTGTTACGTTTGTGGTCATATCGTCCTAAAAAAAACAAACACTATCGAAAAAATTTTTTACTGAGGAACTCAAAAAAGCGTATTGTGATTTTTTGATGAAGCAGATTTAAGTGGTTCAAATTTTACGCCTAACTCTGTGTGCAAAATGTGTTATAATATCCTTGTAAATTGGATACATGGAAGAGGTGCAACGTTGTCTTTTATGAAGCCAGTAATTTGGGTGGAAGACACAACTGGACATGATGAATCCAGGTGCTACGCATGCATAAATTTTCGTCCTGGATTAAACAGACAACAATTGAAAACAAAAGTATACATTGCTGCTTTTACTGCCACACTTCCAGTTAAACGCGCTGCTGATACCGATACACCTAAACCTCCGAGTCTGGATACTGTGTCCCTGCAAGCCGAAACCGTTTTCACCAATCCGACCAATTTGAATGATGCTGATTGGACACCCGATATTGAAAATAATGCACCACAACCGCTAACACAAATGGAAATGGATTACATTGTGGCTAAGATGGGACTATCACAAAAAAATGCAGAATTTTTGACATCATTTTTGAAGCGCAAAAAACTCAGAGCAAAATGTCAGTGCAAGAAGATCATCAGAACCACAAACGTCAACTTTAACGAGGATGGATATTGACAATAATTGAAAATGTTCTAAATTTTGTTTTTATGCATAGATAACATATAAAAATATCATATTTTCTGTGTAAGAATAGCTGTAATATGAATCGCAATTTTTATTATCATGCAAAATAAAGTTTATAAAGAAAAAAAACATATTTGTGGATTTGTAATCCAGTTATTGAGCAAAAAATGAAGCTAAATGAATGGGCGCATATTTTAGGAGTGGCTATATATCTGATTCAGGTGTGCTTTATAAACTTTTCGAAACTCATAAATGTGGGTGGAATTTTTTTTATATCTGAGAATCACATTTATTAGAGTTTATTACTTTGGTACCGCAATCATAAAAAGCAAATAACCTTTTGTTTATTCCTTTTTTTTTAATTCTGAGAACCATAAAAAAGTCATCAATGTTTTTTCCAAAGAATTTTGAGCAAATTTTTGAAATTCATGCCTTTACTTAATTATGAATAAAAGCGAAACGCGTGCAACGATTTTCATGATCTATGCCTTATTTTGCTCATAGGTTATGTGACTTTACATGAAAGTAATTAGATTTGACACTTTTTTCCATTTTGGATTTTTTATGAATTTTTAAAAAAAAAAAAATTAAATTTTTAGGCAAAAAATACTTTTTTCCCTTCATACATTCCTTTTTAACTTCGAAGTGTTGCACACATAGGAAAACGGTATAAGAACAGATTAGAGGAATTGTAATTTTGAATTTTTCTAAATTTATTTCAGCTAAATCGGACTAGTGGTTCTCGAGTTATGTCAAACAAAAGAGCCTAAAACGTGAAAAATTCCCCTATACGATAGTTACTAAACTCAAATCGATATTAAAAATATTTTGGCAGGCAAGAAGACAAAACGAATGATGCACAAGTTCTTCATTTTGGGCCTACTTTCACGTGCAATTGTCAGAATTGAGTCCTAAAATTATGTGTTCAAAAATGTTGGAATGTGTAAGTCATGCATTCCATTAATACACCACGTTTTTAAAATGATATACAATATATTGTAACTTTTAATAAAAAAATTACCCCGAAAAATAAGCCTTTGTAGGGAAAACATGAACGAACACAAAGCAGAAATGTTGAAGAATTTTCGACAAGTTTTTAATGAACGAACACAAGCCGCCGGACGCGTTAAAACATTTTCGACAAGAAATACAAGAGAGAAGAGTTAAAGAATATTCTGCAAGTCCAGCTTATGCGGCAATTTTCTTTAATTTCTTTAAAAGCAGAGTAGTTAGTCCGGTAGCTCAGTTGGTAATGGAAGAACTTGTAACCATTAAGTTGTGTTTTCAAATACCGATATAAATGTGCTTTAAAAACTGCATTTGAATTATATGAAAGATATGTTATACATATGAAAATTCACAGATCTAAGAATAAAACAAATTTTAGATTCAAAGTTGCATTCGTTAATACTGCAGTATGTGCTGTTTCTCAATTAATCAATGCAAGGCTTACTTCGAAAAACGATAAAAAACTGCACTGGAGTCATATACGGAACAAACAGCATCTCATATCACAAAATTGATAAGTGTGTTTCAACGAAATAAAACTAAGCAAAGCAGAAAAAAGGGATTTCAGCCATCTAGTGGTAGATATGCTGGCAATATTCCAACTTATCGATTTTAATTAATTGAAATACTATTTAGTTTTTGCAATTGATCCTGCTTTCTTGTTGTTTTTATCGTCGGAGCCTAATAAATAAAAAAAAAATGTTCCTTAAAAACAAATATATATTAAATTGATATATTATTAGCTTGCAAACTTTGAAACAAACAATAAACAAATAAAACAATTCAATCAACATTAGAATAATCATTTCGCCTTCCAAATGCAAGGAATATTTTTTGTCATATTCATAAACAACCTCCGCTTGTATGCTTTTCTTACGTTAGCAAGAAGTACATTTTAGTCGGTAATGTTTAAGTTGCTGCAAAAGAATTAGCAACAGCACCAAAAAGTGAGCGTGAGTACGCAGTAATAGTACTGATCATGCTTTCTTTCACAGTGTCAGAATTATAAAACTAATGCAATCTTTTTCCGTCACTTGGCAAACTGAGTCTCCGCTCAGTGTTGTTTTGCGTTTATATGATTGACAGTTCAGACACTCGGCTCTAAGCCATGCATCTACCCTCTTTATTTAACCATGAGTCGAAGCGAGAGTTGACAAAGAGCTGGCAATACTTTTTGTGCATTCTATGTTATTAATAGCTATACATGCTAAGACTCAATTCAATCATAAAGGAAAGAATAGAAAAGAAGAACTGATTGTTGATTTAAGATGAGTTTGAGCTACGCAACTAAATATGCTTTCGTGGCCCAGTGGATAGAACAGCCACTTACGGATCACAGCATACTGTGTTCAATCCTCAGTGGAAACAAAAATATGAAAAATATGTTATACAACTAGTGCGGCGAATTGCTGTGTTGTTTTCATAAGAACAATTTCGTTACATTGGTTTTACCCCCCATCTAGCTCGCCGTATTGTTGTATACGCGGCTATAAAAATTTCACTTCAAAAGAAATTTAAGGAAGAAATGAGTATCGCCCGAAAAAAAGTTATGGAAAAGGGAAGGGTCGGACGACCAAGAGAAGATAAAAAAAGATATGGCCGTCCTCAAAAAAGATCCGTGAATTTCTGAAAGGAAATTCTTCTTTGGCTTTTGTGTGAAAAGCCATAGGCTACTTTTTATCCAGTAAAAAAGGTTGGATCCGGTAGGGGGCGCTGCGATCGAAATCCAGGCATTCGTTTTTTCAGCTTATCTCCGAAACCGTTCATCCGATTTGCATGAAAATTTGTATCGAGAAGTTCTCGAATACGCTGAGTTTTTTGACTTATCTACACCGTTCTATCTCGAACACCAGAGGGCGCTGTTGTACAAATATTTTGAAAAACCTCGAAAAACTCCTAAACCGTGCATCCGAATTACATGAAAATTGGTATATAGAGGTTATCGGATACGGTGAATTTTCATGAGTTATCTACTGTGTTCTATCTTGAACACTAGAGGGCGCTGTAGTACAAATATTTTAAAAAACGTCAAAAAACTCCTAAGTCGCTTATACCATTTGCATGAAAGTTGGTATACAGAGGTTTTCGGAAACAGTGAGTTCTTATGACTTATAAACTAGGTTCTATCTTGAACACCAGAGGGCGCTGTAGTAGAAATATTTTAAAAAAGTCGAAAAAATCCAAAACCGTTCATCCGATTTGCATGAAATTTTGTATGTAGAGGTTCTCGGACACGCTGAGTTTTTTGACTTATCTACTCTTTTCTCTCTCGAACACCAGAGGGCGCTGTAGTACAAATATTTTGAAAAACCTCGAAAATCTCCTAAGCCGTGCATCCGAATTGCATGAAAATTGGAATATAGGGGTTTTCTGATACGGTGAGTGTTTTGGACTTATCTTTTTTGTGCTATATTGAACACCAGAGGGCGCTTTACTCCAAATATTAGGAAAATCGGGAAAAACTCCAAAACTGCTCTTCCGATTTGGATGAAAATTTGTAAATAGCGATTTTCGAGTACGGCAAGGGTTCTGGTGCTATCTTCTTTGCTCTTTCTCGAAACTAGAGGGCGCTGTTGTCCAATTTGTACGTGTGTATGTTATTAAACTGTTCCTTAACGGCTGCACTGATTTTGACGAAATTTTTTGTGTGTGTTTGAGTGGATCCCTGGATGGTTCAGATTCGCAATTGGACCCGGTAGGTGGCGCTGCGATCGGGTTTAATTAATTTTGTTTTTATAGTTTATCTCCGAAACCGTTCAACCGATTTGCATTAAAATTTGTATATAGAGGTTTTCGGATATGGTGAGTTTTGTGACTTATGTACTCTGTTCTTTCTTGAACACCAGAGGGCGATGTGTACAAATATTTTAAAAAATTTCCAAGCTGTTTATCCTGATTTTCATGAAAATTGGTATATATGGGTTTTCTAATATGGTGACTGTTTTGCACTTATCTTTTTTGTACTATCTTGAATACCAGAGAGCGCTGTAGTACAAATCTCTTAAGAAATCGTGAAAAAGTAGAAAGCCGTTCATCCGATTTGGATGAAAAATTTTATTAAAGGATTTTCGTGTACGGCAACTCTTATCTCTTTTGCTCTGTCTCGAAAAGTAGTGGGCGCTATTGTACAATTTTTACGTGTGTGTGTTATTAAACTGTTCCTAAACGGCTGCACCGAAATTTTTTATGTGTGTTTAAATGGAACCCTGGATGGTTCAGATTCGCAGTTGGACCCAGTAGGTGGCGCTGCGATCGGGTACCGCGAATTTTGTTATTATAGTTTGTCTCCGGAACCATTCATCCGATTCATACGAAAATTTGTATTAAGGAGTTTTTGGGTACGGTAGTTTTTATGGCTTATCTATTTTGTTCTATATTGAACACCAGAGGGCACTACAGTACAAAAGTTTTAAAAATCTCGAAAAACTTCTAGCTGTACATCCGTGAAAATTTATGCATAGGAGTTTTCGGATACGGTGGGTATCTTGGACTTTTTTCTGCACTATCTTAAACACCAGATGGTGCTGTAGTACAAATCACTTAAGAAATCGTGAAACACTCAAAAACCGCTTTAGATAAAATCCGATTTAGATACAAATTTGTATATCGGATATATAGGATTTGATTATCGAGTATAGAAAAGGCTTTGGCGTTATTTTTTTTTTCTATCTCGAAAATCAGAGGGCGCTGTTGTACAAATACCGCAAAAAAATCAAAACAAATCATCCGATAAGTATGATTTTTATAAGTGGTTTTCGGGTGCGGTGAGTGTTTCAGCAAAGCGCAATGGGTGATAAATATCTTCTTTTTTCTTTATGTGTATTTATATCCAAACTTCTTTTTTCGCATATCAGGATAGCTGATGCCGAATTCTGTGGTATTTTAGGATGCATCAAAATATTGCAATTTCTATTTTCAATGCTTATTTAATTTTTGATCAGTTTCCTCGCGAATTGGCAAAAATTTTGCTCTGATTTTTTTTTTTTTAAATGTGCAATCTATGGAATACAATATAAAACTAGAAAATATTTTTGCAAGCGATTGGCGGCACGCACACACAAATCACGATTTCCCTAAGTTTTTCTCATAATATTCAGATGTTGAAGCTACATTTTGCTCATTTCGCCAAAGTTACCGGTTTGGAAAATGCACACAAAATTCCTTCCAAAGTTTGTGAAAAGTTTTTTCAAATTGACGAATGAAATCGAAAGTTATTTATATCAACTCCTGAGTAAAGCCGGGATTCAGCTAGTTCTTAATAACACTACTTATACGACCGCTTTTAACATTACTGTCAATACTACCACCTCCTGCAACTGCCGGTTCCAAAGGCAGTTCTGGACACTTTTCAGGCTCTATAGATTTTTGAACGCTTTCTACAATGCAAACGAAATACAATATTACATAATTATGATTTAGCTAAAATCGTTACCATTAAATAATTATAATATATAATATATTGACCACTACACCATTCTGGCAGCGCTGCACTCGGTTGGTACATCAGCAAAGTAGCCTAATGTCGCTTCGACTTCGGCGGTGGCATCTTCTTTTTATAATTACTCGTATTTAATTTTGTAACATTGGATCAAAGTATTAAAGAATATCAAGAAGTCGCCATAATTAGGACGGAAATTGATAAAAGAAAAAAAATTCCTTAAAAACAAAGATTTACTTTCCTCCTTTCTAGCCTTTTTTAATAGCGATTTCTGCAGCTAATTAAGTGGAATTGTTTTAGTATTTTGACACAATAAAATAATCAATAGAATAACTCTAACACAAGTGGATTAAATTTTAGAAAACCACAATTAAAACAATTGTAAAAGTTAAATATTTTCCTCACTTTCATTTAATGCTTTCCAACGCAATAGATTCTTAAATCGCAGGTGATGGACAAGGCTCAATCGAATGTATCGAACTATATTCGATATCTTAAGCGTGTTTTTGTTGCTGTTTATACTGTTACTGAAGAGAAACGTAGGCGCATTAAGTATGCGCATATAAAAAAATGTCATATTAATGATTATATTTTATTTTTTTATACTATCTGGACCCTAAGGGGGGGTTTGAACACCCAAAACCCTCCCTTGTCTACGGGCCTGTTGTAGGGTATCATCATGCACTGGGGAAGAAAAACAAACATAGGTTATATTAGTCTCTTCTATGGAAATTTTCAGTTCGTCGGAGTCGGCATAAACCATGTAGGTCCAGTTCTCGATCATTTGTCTTCAAAATACTTAACAACACACACAACACAATTGATCATAAGAAGCTCGGTCAAAGTCCTTTCAAGGACTGAAATGGCCATTTCGTTTTTGTTTTTTTTTTTCATGAAAATTTTCTAATAATATCGATTCTTTTTTCACATTCTGTGGGCACTCTAAAAGTGCATCCTCAAAAACAAAGTTTTATTTGATTTGTTTCAAACGAAATCTGCCGCGTTTCTTTGGAATACGATAAACACTAATGCATTCAGTTGCGGCTGCCACCAATAAAAGTCCAGTGGACAACTCAATTTCCCGTTTAAAAAACATGTTCCCACGCTCGTTGTAAATAGCTTAATTAACACACATTTTTGGAACATGTTAATGAAAATCTGCATACATTAGCACTTAACAATCTTAAACTCGAGGCATTAATAAGAGGAAAACGAACGGCAAAAAGACCTGTAAAAAAGTTGTAAAATAGCTAAATGTGTTTTAACCAAATTTTTTAATTACTGTTTTAAGAACGCACATTAGAATTGTAGATTTTAGCACTTTTGTTTGAACAATGATGTTGAACTTAGACATAACCAAGTTATGCGTAAGCAAACATAAGGAAGAGAACAAAATTACGTATTTGTACGGCATTGTATGGAACCAACTCAATTCTGCGTAAGCATTCCTTTCGTTCAGTTTCGTACTGTATTTTCTTCGTTTAAAAAAAATTCCTAATATTAAAAATTATTTCAAGTCTAAATTTTACACCATCTGCCTCAGCAACTTGTTGATTTTGACCTCACGGTTACCAAAGTCACCACACTCAACATAATGGTCAGCTTTCATGAGCCATCAACCGGTTGGGGTGTTCAGCTTGAAGGGTCACAGGAAGTTGGAGGCGTAATTTTCGTTTACTTTTCCGAAATTTTGCTCTCACGCTCAACTTTACTATTTATTTTGACATTTTTTACATCATAAATTGAATTATAACCATTCAAATTTCTTCGTAAATTGCATTTTCGAACATGGTTAGCACAAGTTGGAAGTTTTTATTGTACATATAAATGTTAATCTTGTTATAGCAACTACAACATTATTTTTTGTATAATCTGTTGGTAAGCCTTTTTTTAACAAAGCTTGAAATTTGTCAACTTGAGTGTATTTTTCGGTAACTTTTCTCTGAAACTTATACTTGCTTATGCATAACTTGTTTCTGCCTTGAGACTGTGTTTCTTACACCGTTGATAGGTTCAATTCTGAGAATGAAATTAAAAGCACATTTACACATACACTAGTTAAAAAAAGTTTGCGTACAAAGCAGAACATTATTTAATATAGCACGCAATTCAATTATATTTATTGAAAAGAAAACAAAAGATTTATGGGCACTGCATTACATGAAAAGTAACAATTTATTTGTACTTCCAAAACTAAAAATGTGTGAACACCTTTTTTAACGATTATTTTCTGAGTAGGTCACTTCCACAGGGCAGAAAAAGTTTGTATACATGTCTAAAAACGATGTTTTTTAAAGCTTAACATCGATTTTTTCCACTCAAAGTGTATTTTGCTATCATTAAAAGTTCGTGCTAAATTTTAATTTTTTTTTAAAGAATAAAGTTAGCGAAAGTTTTAAATGATGAATTTCAAAACAAAAGAAATTAGCTTAGGTGAAAGAAATATCGTAGTGAAATTGTTTAAAGGAGAAAAAACATACCACGAAATTGAGGAAACAGTGGGAAGAACACATTCTTCAGTTTAAAGAGTGATTAAAAAGTTTCCAATCTACCGGTGGACTCGCACCAAAGACGTTTTCTGGGCGATTAACCACTCGAGAAAAACGTTGTAATATTCCATGCGACAGTCAAAATCCGAAAATAAATGCATCAAAATTTGCTCACGACGTTCAAGAAAGGTTCCAGAAAACCATATGTAGCTGTTCAATGATAAGTTCATAGTCTAGAAAATTAAGCGGAATTAAACAGGGGGCGTGGCACTTCTTCAGCATTTGTCCAACTTTAACCAAATTTTCAACACATATTCTTTGGAATAATGAGGAGTAATTTGCCTAGACAAGTGGGTTGGATTAGGCAGGGGGGCGTGGCACTTTAATTTTAATCGAACTCGACTCGGCTTGAACCAAATTTTGCAAATATATCCTTTGGTATAATGAGTAGTCCATAGTCTAGAAAATTTGGGCAAAATTAGACAAAGGCTTAACACTTTAATTGTAAACGATCTTCTTCAATAGCCTTATCTATCATATAATATCTATTAATCTTACCGTATGTAAGATTCTATCTATCGTAGATTCTTCTATAACCATCGTAGACGTATTGTGATTTATTTCTGTTGTCACCCAACAGAAACGGATTGCCTTTGCAAATGAGTACATAACCAAACGATCAGTGTTTTGGGAGCAGTTGATTTTTTCATTTTTGGTATTAAGGAACGTAAGTTATTCTGGAGAAAATCTCGTACTGCTCTCCTCAACGAAAATCTGACGGCCACAGTTAATCATGGTGGCGCTGGACTCATGGCTTAGGGATGTATGTCCGCAAATGACCTAGGGCAGTATGAGTTTATAGAGTCCATTATGGACAAACGGGTTAATTTGGAGATCCTCAAAAGACATTTGAGGCAAAGCGCTGATAAACTTAGGCTTAGGAAATTGTTTCCACTTCCAGTAGAACAACGACTCAAACCACACTGCTGAAATAATCAAGCTTTGGTAACTCTATAAGTCCCGAAATAGTTAAAAAAGCCACCAAGGTCGTCGGATTTCACTCCAATAGAGCATTTGTGAGATTTATTGGACCGTAAGCCCCATCAGCATAATATCACATCTTACACTACGTTCACACTGAGAGCTAAATGCGCATTTACGAAATGCAATATATATATTTGTTTACTTTTACTCCTACAAAGAGCATACGGTCACGCATTGTAAATTGCTAATGCGCGTTTCGTGTGAATGTAGCTCTCAGTGTGAATTCAGTATAACAGTATCGTCATGGAGTGGAACAATATAGCTAGAGAAGAACATTTAAGCTGGTTAAATCTATGCCGGATTGAAAATATTTCATCGTTTTCGTCCAATAACTTACGCTTACGTTTTGGTGAGACTTTGAGATGGCATCTCATTCCGTGTACCTACCAAAACGTACGCGCTCGTGAACGAGAACGTAAAGAGGCTTTTAATGCTTATGAGCCGCCCACGAATATTAAGGGAAGAAATGAAAACTAAGCCGTTTAGAGAAGAATCTAGCTCCCATTAGAGTACATTGCAACTTTTTTTAATACAAAAAAAGTTGTGAACAAAACCACGGCGAAAAGGTTTCACCTTGGGTCCTTGGAACTTTTAGGCTCCAAGAACTTTTTGGAACTTTTAGGCTCTGTGGAATCCTTGGGCAAAAATCTTGATTTTTTTTAAGACTTTTCACTTAAACAAATAGGTTCCAATTGCAATATTTTTGGAACAAGTTGGGTCATGGGCATAATGGTCTTGAATAACATTTTTTTGACAAATAATTTTCACTTGAACAAATAGGTTTCACTTTCAATATTTTTGGAACTACTTGAGTCATTCCAACTTTGTTGGGTTTAGTGGGCTCCTTAGACAAAAATCTTGTATTTTTTGAAAAATAGATTCCACTTGCAATATTTGTGAAAATTGGGAAATTCTAACTTTTTTGGGATTAGTGAACTTCTTCGACAAAATCTTGGCTTCTTTGACAAATAGATTCCACTTGATATATTCTTGGAAATAATTGGGACATACTAACTTTTTTGAGTTGAGTCAGCTTTTCCGACAAAATTTTGCATTTTTTGACAAAAAGATTCCACTTGAAATATTTTTGGAAATAATTGGGACATTCTAACTTTTTTGGGATAAGTGAACTTCTTGGACGAAATCTTATAATATTTTTTAGAAATAAATTCCACTTGCAATATTTTTGGAAATAATTGCGACATTCCAACTTTTTTGGGATAAGTGAACTTCTTGGACAAAGTTTTGCATTTATTGACAAATAGGTTCTACTTGCAATATTTTTGGAAACAATTGAGACATTCTAACTTTTTTGGGATAAGTGAACTTCTTGGACGAAATCTTATAATATTTTTTTTAGAAATAAATTCCACTTGCAATATTTTTGGAAATAATTGCGACATTCCAACTTTTTTGGGATAAGTGAACTTCTTGACAAAATTTTTAATTTTTTGACAAATGGGTTCCACTTGCAAAATTTTTGAAAATAATTAGGACATTCTAACTTTTTTGAGATTGGTGCACTTTTTGGACAAAAATCTTAGATATTTTGGTAAATAGGTTCCACTTCAAATATTTTTGGAAATAATTGGAACATTCTGACTTTTTTCAGATAACTGCATTTTTTGCACAAAACTCTTGGATTTTTTGACAAATAGGTTCCATTTGCAATATTTTTTGAAATAATTGGTACATTCTAACTTTTTGGCATTAGTGAACTTCTTGGACGAAATTTAGGATTTTTTGACAAATAGGTTACACATGCAATATTGTTTGAAATAATTGGGACATTCTAACTTTTTTGGGATAAGTAAACTTCTGGACAAAATTTTAAATTTTCTGACAAATAGATTCCACTTGCAATATTTTTGAAAATATTTGGGAAATTCTAACTTTTTTTTTGGGACTAGTGAACTTCTTGTACAAAACTCTTGGGATTTTTGACAAATAGGTTCCACTTGCAATATTTTTTGAAATAATTGGGACATTCTAACTTTTTTGTGATTAATAAACTTCTTGGACAAAACTCTTGGAATTTTTATCAAATAGATTCCACTTGCAATATTTTTGAAAATAGCTGAGACATCCTAACTTTTTTGGGATAAGTGAACTTCTTGGACAAAACACTTGGAATTTTTGACAAATAGGTTCCACTTGCAATATTTTTAAAAATAATTGGGGCATTTTAACTTTTTTGAGATTATTGATTTTCTTGGAAAAAAATCCCATATTTTATTGACCAATGAAATAGCTAGATCCAAAAGTGCAAGTTGGAAACTATTTATTCAAGTGGAACCTATTTGTCAAAAATCCAAGTTTTTTTCCAAGAAGCCCACTAAACCCGAAAAGTTGCAATGATCCAAGTAGTTCTAAGAATAATTCAAATAGAACATATTTGTACAAGTGAATCATACTTTCCAAAAAATGTTTGTCCAAGGAGCTCACTAAACTCAAAAAAGCTCAAGTGAACCAACTTGTTCCAAATATATTGAAAGTGAAACCTATTTGTCCTTTTAAAAATCAAAAAATATTTGTCCAAGGAATCTACAAAACCCAAAAAACGGCTCCAATTCAACCCAATTGTCGAAAATACATCCACTTTTATCTAAAGAGTTCATAGAACTAATAAAAATTCCTTTTGCCTACCAGTAAGCTCCAAGAATGATAGAATATTAGAATAGAATAATATTAGATAGAATTGTTTCTATCATTCTTGAGTAAGCTCTATTACGTCCTTTTTTCATTCATTGCCATATACGGCTCATGAACCGTCTCATGAACATAAATCGTTTCATTTGCCTACGTACACGCTCGTGTAGTGTACTCGTTCACTAAATATTTTTTGTCGTTCAAGTACATGGGCTAGTTCTATTGCTTTGAAAATTTGACTAACGACCGCGGACGTGAAACATTATAAAAAGTACACGAGCGTGCGCCAAAATGAGCTGTGTACTAGCTTGTAGATAGCAGACCTTTCCGTATCCTGCTTTTATCTCAAATTTTTTTTTTTTGCCACATATGCAAATTAAGTTTATTGATTAAATAAAAGAAATACATTTATGTTCCTGAATTCTAATTTAGGTTTTGTTTTTTAATAAACTTAACCAAGTAATACTTTGTACGCAGACTTTTTCTGACTAGTGTATGTATCTTAAATACATAAGAATACTTAAATGAAAATTGTTTTACCGGAAAATTTCATTTAGAGTTGCACACACCAGTTTCACCTCACTTAAGCTGAAAAGCATAGCCAACACCACCGGCAATTTTGTTGACCAAAATGTAAGCAATTTTTTTTTCATTAATGAATGTATGCTGGTCAAACTCTACAAATATGGCATTAACTTCAGTAAGCATCAGCGCCTATTCAACTAAATGGTTCTCATGGCCCTCCCACACGCTCAACTAACTACCTGGTAAGCACAGCCGGTAAATGCTTGAACGTATCAGTAACTCTTTGGTTTTTAAAAATTTCGTCATCAAGAAGTAAAACTAATCATTTGCTAAGCCTCACCCAAAAATTTGAAAACCTTTTAATTTTTCCCAATATATGCTGGCCCCGTTGACCCGCATCTTAAATGCTGTGCATTAACTATGATAACAATAAAAACACAAATCAGAAAAAATAATCCATCAGCTACGACTACGATACAATAAGTTGCCAATGGCTTTAACGGCAGCAGCTATCAACAATCCTAGCAACCACTCAGATAGATGCAATACTCACTCACCACCGACCGTTATGGTACGCCCATGTGTGTCACTCGTCGGCGAGATCCTCTCGCTTTGCTTGTTGTTGCCCGTATGCATTTTTATGTTGCTACTTGAAAACATTGAAGCTGCTACTTAGTTCTGTCGTTGGAAGAGATGATGTTGCTGCTGGATGTTTCCACTACTTTTCATCTCGAATTACAGTCAAACCCACAGTTTTAATTTTGCTCTTATAATAAAAACAAATACATGCAACCAATACAAATGCAGAAAAAGTTAAAACATTGAGAATTTATTGACAAGAAACACGCGACCTCAGGCGCTCAGCGACCTCTGTGGTAAAGCAAGCAAGCTGCACCATGCTACTAACACTACGAATAAGCTACCGTATTTGTTAGCGTAATTAAAATAAATTGTGTGGAAAACTATAAAGATCACAAGTACAGAAAAAAAAAAAAAAAAAACTGGGCATTGGCAATAATATTGTGCAAATAAACTTTTGCGTGTAAATCGGCTAAATTAGAATTTTATAATTATAAAAATAATCATAATAATTGTAAACAAAACTTTATTAAATTTAAGTCGAACGTGTGAAAATGTGTAAGTTGAGTTGTTCAAGAGCTGTACAGTTGGTACCCACCCTTGGCATTTTTTTAACCCACAGCTAACAGCATGTCACTTTTTTAACATACTGTTTTTTATTTCCTTTTGGATTGCTACGTTGTGTTAGAGACTCTAAAATGGTTTTTGTAATGTTTTTTATTTATTTATTTTTAATAACACTCTTAGGCGGAAATCAGTCACAGCTTTAATATTGTACGTGTATTGTTCATAAATAACAAAGTATTGCATTCGTTGCATGAATTTTCTAAAGAATTTTGAATTTTTCCCTCCCTCGAAAATAAATTAAAAATAAAATGCATGAAATTGAGCAAAAACAAAAACTCACGCTCCCAACGTACACGCAGCACATTTGTGTTTGGCAACGTATTTTCCTCTGAACGTGTAGAAATAATTTTGTACGTTTTCATTCAACTGTCATGAATTTGCATATTTTTTTTTTTTTTTTTTTATAAATGCAGAAATTACGGTTAGATTCGACAGGTGTTTAAATGTGAAAATAGACGACGGCGCACAGTGGTTTCTTCTCATACAACGTTTGGAATAAAATAGAAAGAGTCGTCGTAGACTTATGCAATTAGTTTACAAAGACTAATAGACTCTAGAGCGTCTAAGCTCTATTAAGGTGGGACACGACATTCGCGGCTGAGAAAACAGACCTTTTTTTAAAAATTCATAACTCAAATTACAAGAAAAAATATTCAAAAAAATATATTTTTCACTCCAACATTCCAACATGGTTTCATAGAGCTCCAAACTGACGGCAGAGAAAAAAAACGGGGCCTCGTGGTTGCAGCGCTGGGAGTTGCAAAAATTGTCCGATCTGGAAAAAAAATTGCTTTTTTAAATCTTAACAAAATTGGTTATCGTATGACACGAGCTTTTTTTTTTAAATTTTTTTTCTATTTTTGGTGATGCTCCAAATTTGAAAGTGTGTTTTTTCGAAAAAAATATTGACTTGAAAAATTCATAAAAAATTGGAAAAAAATTTTAAAAAAAAGCTCGTGTCATACGATAGCGCGAATCAAGTTTAAAAAAATACAAAAAAAAATTCGTCAAAAAATGAATCCGCTAGTGCCGCAACCAGTACGAATAACATGGTTTCGAGATAAACGCGTTCAAAGTCTGTTAACAAAGAAAAAAAAGGTTACCTTCAATCTGCCATGCCTGCTTCGTACTGTATGCCTTCGTTATCTTGTGTTGTGCTGTTTCTTATAGTTTTTTGCAATCGTTTAGCAATTCGGGCGTCTTTTGAAGCTTCATATGCCTTCACTCTGGCGCATTTCAAACGATTTGCATCATTTCCTTTGGAAAAATTCAATGCTGTAGCTCCTATGGTGATACCAAGTAGTTGAAACATTTGCAAATAACTATACTATACGAATAACTATACGAAATAACAACCACCAAAAGTCAGGTAGCAAGTAAAACAAGTATATACCAGCTGCCGTACGTAGGTAGCGCAAAAACTAAAAATGCGCTCTCACCAATCCAGCTGTAACTTTTGAACCCGTAGGAATTTTTCCATGAAATTTTTTTCTTAGAATCTTAAGAATATTTACTAAAATACAAAATTATTAAAAAAAAAGATCGATTTCAAAAAACTGCCAATGTCATGTCCCCCCTTAAAACAAACGCAAAAATATTTTGTAATGCGCCGAAAACCACGTCTACTTCCCATATAACACAAAAATTCAAAACGATATATTTTTTTTTTAATTAAAGCTATATCAAAACAACTCAATCAAGAATATAAAATATGTTTGTAGAATTAAAAAAAAAATTCCCAAGTCCACCTCCCATACAAAATTAGCATAGCATGTAAAACTCAGGAACGACTCCGTCGTAGATCGATAAAATTTTGTATTTAAGTTGCAATAAGCTCTATTAGAGTACATGTTAAAGTATTTTGAAATCCGCCCACAGCCACGCCTATCTCCCATATAACATAAAAATGATCACCTGTAGCGATATATCGCTCATCTCTAGTATCAGTCATATTTCCATCGCATACAAGGTTCTCTCAAGCGTTCTGTGTGAAAGATTAAAGCCGATTACAAAAACACTGATCGGACCTTATCAGTGTGGCTTTCGACCTGGAAATTCGAAAAAAACCCACGAAAATCAAATTGGCACACATCATCTCTTTGTCGATTACAAAGCTGCGTTCGATAGCACGAGAAGGGTTCGCCTATACGCAACAATGTCTGGGTTCGGTATACCTGCAAAGTTGATTAGACTTTGCAGAATGAAGTTGAGCAACACACGCAGCTCCGTCAAGGTAGGAAATGATCTCTCCGAAACCTTCAATACCGAAAGAGGTTTCAGACAAGACGATCCACTGTCTTGCGATCTCTTCAACATCATCATGGAGGGGATCGTACGAAAGGCCGGTGTGACACCATTTTCTACAAATGTGTCCAGCTCCTTGTGTACGCTGATATTGATATTGTCGGGAGATGTTACTGCTGCTTTCACTGCTATCGAAAAGGAATCAGCTAAAGCTAAACGAGGCCAAAACAAAGTATATGTTGTCTACAAACAGGGAAGTGCGGCGTCTAGACTGCCACATTTCATACGACAACTATATCTTTGAAGTAGTCAAGGAGTTTGTATACCTTGGCACCGCCATTAATAACAACAACGAAGTCAGCCTGGAGATAAAGCGAAGAAGAATAAAATTGCTAAGTTCCAGAGCTCTCTGTTGATCAACAAAACTAACACTCTACAAGACGCTCATTCTACCTGTGCTTCTTTATGGCGCTGAGGCATGGGTAGTTTCGCAAACTGAAGCAGCTGCTCTGGGGGTGTTCGAGAGAAAAGTGCTTCGCAAAATCATCGGTCCTGGTCGAGTAGGCGATGACTATAGCATCCGAATGAACCACGAGCTGTATGAGCTCTATGAAGACATTGACGTAGTTCGGATTTTTTTTTTAATTTTTATAATTAAACAAATACATTTTTTTTCACATTATATTACATGTAGGAATTTCCTTTATTACTAAAATAAGAAAAAAAAGAGAGGAATAATACTCTTTGTAATGTGTGCATAATGTATGTAATATGGGAATAAATATTCACTCTTTTGTTCGTTAAATGCAGGTTCGCAGCTATAAGCATACAATTTTTTTTTAAAATGCTTACTAAAAGCCTAAAGTTTAAGATTTTTATAGTTAGAAATCGTCGATTAGTGTCGATAACTTAGTTCTGGCCCACCAAACTTTGCAATCTGGGAAAAAAGTGGTCTTAATAAAATTGTTAAAAAAAAAAAAAAAAATAATTATAAAAAAAAATATTGTACTTAAAAAGATTTAAGTGAATACAAGCAACTATGTCGGAGCAGTTCCCACCGGAAGCCAGCTTAAAATCGTGGCTGTTTTTGAGAGAAAAAACATTCACTACTCGTGCACAAAAATTGAGAGGACTTATCTTAGATTTTTTTTTTCGAAATATGTTATTGGAACATTTCTAAACTTAAATTTAAAAAAAAAACAGACAAAAATTACAACATGAAAAAACTGATTTAATTCCACTTTGAACCACTGTGCGGCGTCAGGTACTACCTGATGTAGTTATAAGGAAAAATAATTTTGTGAATTGAAATTTTAATATAAGGTTAATTTTTTTTTTTATCTTTGAACCAAGGAATTCAAGTAACAATTAATCCAAACCAGCGATGCTCATCAAAATTTTTTCAAACTTCAAAATCCGTTCTAAATCTATATGTCTCGTGCACCCAGATGACTTTACGATCTCCTTGTGTGTTGTGTTTAAAGCAAGTTGTTAGCACTTTATTGCTCAAATGATGCACTCAACTCACTATTTATGCCTCCTACAATTTCGAACGATGTTATCGTTTTGGCGACAGTTTTAATAGAAATTTTTTAATGCAACTTTGCTCAAATCGTTCAAGCATAAAGATAGACATGAAAAAAAAAAGTTACATCTAGTAGTTATTGAAAATAGAAGATTGCAAAAGTGTGATAGTAATAAATGATCGTTAATCCAGTCATCATTATCGCCATATCACTAAAGCAAACAAAAACAAAAACATGTTCCATCCCATTTCACTTCCATTCATTTGAGTTTGGTTCCATTTTATTGGCATGCTATTTTTTTCTCTTTTTTTTCTATTTCTAAACACTGTCGTGTGCTGTTGGTTCATTACATGCAATTTTCATGTTCTTAGAATATGTTTATTTTTTTCTTTGAAACCTTTTTAAAACTGGCTTAATTTAAGAATTTAAAGAGACTTAATGTGTAGCTTGCCGCTATGAATGCATTTCTTGCAACGCCTATCGGGATATTTCATCTTAAGAGAGAAGCTAGATCGCTCTACTCTATATCTATGAAGATATCTTCTATATGTAGCCATAAGATTCATCCATGCTGTGCTTCCATTTAAAAAGCCTTTTTTTTTTTTGTTTCTGCTTATTTTTTGCATCTCCGTTTTTTATGTGTTAAAAACTTAAGGAGCAGTATTGAAAGTACTGGCTGGTAGACGCTCCCTAGTTAGAAACTAAACAGTTGTTATCATAGGCGCATCTTATATAAATAAGGCTGGGTATAGTGAGAAAAGAACTTTTAATTTTTGTCTGCTAAGCAAAAAAGTGTGTATTATCCTAGCTCCGTCATTTTGTATCTATTATTAAAAAAACAAAATGTGCTGCAATGTGCACGGGTTGTGCTAGCATGTGCAACATTAAAAATAATTATTCCATTTTTATGAAGTTGTGCACTGTGTTTTTCAAAAAAGTTCGCCCTGAACTTTAGCGCCTATTCCTAAGTGCGGTCCTGACATCGATCAATGCATGCGATTAGAATCATTGTTGTACACGTTTCGTTGTCTCCGTTATCTTGCACAAAGTTCTCGTAACTAACAAAATGCTGGTGATGTTGATATTGTTGTTAGTAATAGTGTCCCGATGTTCCTAAGAATGTGTTGTTGTTCTGATTTTACTATTTTGCAGTTATTTTAAAAGAAGCACATTGCTTATCATAAGCAAACCATGAGTAATTTGCAAACTCAAAATTTATATATGTTTTTTGGTATTTTCTGAAATGTCTGAAACTCTTTATGTTTGATCTACACGGTCTTTCTATCCTTGCATACAAAAATCTTTCCAGTTCTTTATAGTTGAAATCTTAATTTTCCAAAGCATTTTTTTGAGTGTATAACTGCACCTTTGCGCGAAGTGCTTTGCTATCTGCTCCATGAAGATTGTATAAGTTTTACCTTCCTTTCTTTTTGCTCTCGGTCAGCAGTACTGCGTTGTTGTATTTTGATATAGATTTTCCGCTATGTGCATTTTATCCCGAGTTGTTAGTTTTTTTTTTATTTTATGCTATCCTCTGCTTGTGGTGGTCCATACTTAAGATACTAAAAGCCGATTTGTTTTCATTATGACTACATTAGCTCTTATCTTTTAATAGACTTATATAATGTTCTTTTATTCTCAACATAAGGCTTCTCAAAATTATGCCACCAGAGTTGTGCAATTTTTTGCCAATAGTTAATAAACTATATTATTATACTATGATGTTCATATTTTGAAATTTGTATGTCTTTTACATTGATATTGGGGAATAATGTAGATAAATAATTGATTTTCCCTGGGATATGCTTTCAAAAGATGTGGGAAGTGTCTCGGAATGTGTACACATGTGCTTGAGTTTGGACATAATTAAAGCTTGCTTTACATTACTCATCACCAGCTCAGTAGGGAAGATAATCATTACGTAATGACTACTTGGTAATAGGAGGTAGTTCCCTGCTGAATTGCAACACACACAGAAATAAGGCATTATGTTAATATGAGCTTGTCATAGCGGCAAACTAATTACATCCAGTATTATCAATAAATCAGAGTATTACTAGTTGCTAACTGCATTACCTCCTGCATCAGAGGCCAACTACACGTTTTTATACTTTTATGATAATGAAATTTTGTATACTTGTTTAGTGTAAACTAATTAAGAAAAATTTCAAAAATTTGTTGAAATTGGTCAGTTCCTTGGAATACCTCCCTTGGAGCTATATTAATTTTTTACATGATTTTGTATGGGAGGTACAAACAAGACTTGGCCGAACTTAACGAAACTCAGTCACAAGGCTCAGTCAATAGACATATGGATGTGTACTGAAAATTGTTGAATTCGGTTTACTGCTAGGGGTATCTCTTTGGACCTATATTCATTTTTTACATGATTTTGTATGGGAGGTATATATAAAAATTGACCGATCTTAACGAAACTTGGTCAAAATACTAAAAAAATATAGTTAAAGATGCGTACTAAAAACTGTTGAAATCAGTAAGATCCTAAGGGTACCTCCCCTGGACCTATATTAAATCGTTACATGATTTTGTATGGGAGGTACAAGCAAATGTTGACCGATCTTAACGAAACTTGGTCAAAATACTAAAAAAATATAGTTAAAGATGCGTACTAAAAACTGTTGAAATCAGTAAGATCCTAAGGGTACCTCCCCTGGACCTATATTAAATTGTTACATGATTTTGTATGGAAGGTACATGCAAGAGTTAACCGATCTTAAAGAGACTCGGCCAAAATACCAAAAAACTAGTAAGGAACGGAGCTTCGGCAGGGTACCGAAGCTAAAATACCTCCCGCGGCCGTATTGAAGTATATTCGAAAGTATATTCGAAATAAAATATTTATGTATTATCTGCAAAAATATTTGTGTCGTACGCTTAATTTTATTTTACCCTTAGCTGCCATATAGAGCAATTTGTAGACTGCTCATTATGCTTAAGAATATATGTGCAAAATTTGATTGGTATGTGAAAATTCATACCAACGAAGTAAAACAATTTCGTTTAAAATTAAAGTGTCACGCTCCCGCTCAATTCCACTCAATTTTGTAGACTACTAATTGCTTATTATTTTAAAGAATATGGAAGAATTTGTAAGAAGTCGGTCAAACGGTATAGAAAGAGTTCGATTTAAATTAAAGTGGCACGCCCCTGTCTACTTCCGCCCAATTTCTTAGACTAATCACTGCTCATTATTCCAAAGAATATATATGCAAAATTTTGTTGAAATCAGAAAAACAGTGTTCGGAGGAGTTCGATTCGAATTAAAATTGACACGCCCATTATCCCATACCACCCACTTTTGTAGGCTTAACTCTTCTCATTATACTAAAGAACATATGTGCGAAATTTGGTTGAAATCGGACATACGGTGTAGATGGAAATAGATTACAAATAAAGTGCCACGCCCCATTCCTAGTACCGCTCACTTTTATAAACTGCAAACTGATCCTGAGAGTTTAAACGAGAGCGAACAACTTATTCGCATACGCTCTTGAGTTTTTGAAAATGATAATTCATAGCAAAAGAATAGCCGAAGTGCATTTTGATTGCTCTCCGCACCCTGGTTGAAACTTAACTTTTTATTTTTACTGCATAATTACCAAAAATTAAGTTAATTTACCGCACAAATAAAAATTGGCAAGTTAACATGTAAAACTTAGGCGTTTTGACAAAGAACTTGGGAGGCTGAAAACTGCCAAAGCCTGCTTATAAATTATACTAGGTTTTTGTTAATTTAACATAAGCTCTTTTTCTCGGTGTACAAGCTTTATGCCGACTCCGAACGGCTTATGTTCTCAAGCAGCCATTTCCACATTGTGTTGAACTCTTCTGCTACCATTAACCATTCTTTCCATTTTTGGGCAATTGAAATTCAGATAGAAATTTTACATTATAAGATTTAAATTTTGTATTTCTTATTTCATTTGAATGTGACAATAAGGTTTTAATGCCGTATTTCATATGTAATTTTTAATATTAATAGGAAGCAGTCTCTCCATCCACATCAAAAAAAAGGAATGCCGAGTACCAAATCAAAATACATCGAAATGACTTGCTACTAAGAGCTTTACAGCTTTTAGAAAGCTCAACAAAAAAAGAAGACGATATCACCGTATTCAGCGCCAGCTGGGCAACTACTTTCAGGAAATTAGATGCAAACCAACAAATATTTGCAAACAGGGCAATTGTGGAAGTTCTTTATCAAGGGCAGTTAGGGAAGCTGAACGAATATTCGTATAAAGCGTTCGAAGATTCGAATACATACACCCCATTTTTGAAGACTTCATCATCTTTTATAAATTTCGGCACACCTTCTCCAATTACTGCAGATGACAGCGTATTTCGGTTGCAACCTACCGCACACTCTCCAGCTCATAGAAAATTTACGAATACCTTACCGCAAAACTCATGCATTTCACGGCCTCAACCAAAGCCCGTCAGTGTTATACCATATCAGCGTCGTAGCCCAGACGTAGTATCCAAGAGTGAATACGAAGAAACTGGCCAACAGCCAATGGACCAAAACGCCAATGTTCACGACCGATTTTCCGATCCAGAATACACTTCACTTTGTACTAAAGGCCTTTTACCAGTGTAGAAATCAACACATTAACCAAACTTTTGAAATTTTTTAAGAGATAAAAAAAAAATTGTTTCTCCTCAAAGTGAATTCAAAACAAATTTTTTTATGTTATCCATTTTTAAATGTTCCGACTACTACACTCCTAAAAGGCATTATATGTAATACTATATTTTAATAACTATTTGATATTTATTTAAACTATAACTATTTGATTTTAAGGCCTTATGCCAGTCTTAAGAGTCTTACATTCCAAATGAAAAACAAATTTTTTAAGTATTATCTTGGATTTTTGTAATTGAATTCTCATTTTCTTACTTACGTTAATAAATTACTTTATTAAAACCTTTCATTTCCATTCACTTAATGTATATGTCGCAATATATGTATCAAAATTGAGTGCTGAAAAGGTTTTGATCAAAAGCCAAATATCTAAATGTAACAGAGAGACGTTCGTTTGTTGAAATTGCATTTATCATCATATCCATGTTTCTTTTTTGAATATAAGGCAAAACTTTCCGTAACAATTCCTCGTACACCACCCCATCAATCCATAAATTGTTTTTAAAATCCTCAGCATCAAACTCCATCTTTTCAATAAGACGAGTGTGTGTATAAATTGGTCTTTGCTTCCTCCATTCCTAACCCAAAATTTCGACTTTGTCGTCCAACATGTTGAAACATGCATTAAAAATCTAGACGTTGCACAGTGTCGCAGCTCCATATAATAGAAAGAGTTGCCGCATTTCATGAAATTTAGTGGAAATAAGTTTAACATATTGTTTATTAACAATCGAAATAGGTAATATGATATATTTCCTCAAAAAATTATCCCGGAACTATAAAAATTTGCAAACATGTTTTTTTTTTTTGGCACAGAAAATAGTTGGTGTAAAAATTAACAAAATCGGTTGACTAACACGACGCTCATCTCCCATATAATTGAAGTCGGTAATCTGGTATATTTTCCCAAAAAATTATCCCAGATCAATAAAATTTGGTACGCAAAATAACTTTATAGCAAGAAATAGGTGGTGTTAAAATAAACCGAATCGACCGCCTAATACGCCTACCTCCCATATAACCATTGCCAGCATTGGGTTATCTGGTATATTTCCCCTAAAAAATTATCCCATATCAATGCAATTTTGTGCACATTATTATTTTATAGCAACAAATAGTTGGTGTAAAAATAAATCAAATCGGCCTACGATACGCCTACGACACATATAACCAAAATCGGTAATATGGTATATTTTCCCAAACCCATAAAATTTTAAATGCATAATTATTTTATAGCGAAAAATAGTTTCATGCGCGAAAAAAAAGAAAAAAAAAACCCTATTTTTCACTATGAATTTGTATTTTAGCCAAAATATGCTCCAGAAAATTGGCTTTAACTTCTAAATTTTCCAGAAAGCTTCCATTGAAATCATATTAAAATATTTTATTTTAATGTTAAGAAAGCTTCAATTAAAATAATACTAAAATTAAAAATGTATTGAAAATAGGATTTTTTTTAAATTGCGTTTTAAACTTTTGATAATTATTGTATTTTTGCCTTAAGAATTTTTGCATTTTGGCAAAAACATGCTCTAAAAAATTGCTCATAACTTCTGTGCTTGTGGGTTTTTTCAAACCAAATTTGAGAAAAGTACTAAGAAAGCAGTGTCTAAAAATTCAAATAAACTAAATACATAAAAAAAGAATTTCATTTATTTTTTGAAGAAATTTATGTTTGTAATTTTTTAGGCTAATACACTCTCTTTTTGATATAACAGCCTTTTTTTTCTTCCTACGACTTTTATTAAAAAAGTTGAGGCTTCATCATGTAAAATATATCTATAAAGACTATTGCATATTCAAAATCTAGAAATCTGGGGTATTAAACTGTGAAAAATTCAATTGCATAGCATTTCAGAGCCACATTAGGAGGCGTGGCATGTCTGCAAATTAAAAGATATCGTAAAATCCTTTGAAATTCAAAAAAATAATTTGTTTTTTTAAATTTCAACTAAAAATATTTTTTGACCAACATACAGGCAGAGCATAATATTTTTATTTATTTGTTCGTTCGTTCGTAGAAAAAAATTCTGCGAACGAACGAACAAAATTTTAATTTCGATTTTCTACGTACGAATGAACAACTATTTTTTACGAACGAATGAACGAACAACTGTTTTCTACGAACGAACGAACCAACATCAATTTTCTACGAACGAACGAACTAACATCAATTTTCTACGAACGCACGAACGAACATCTATTTTCTGCGAACGAACGAACATAATAAAAAAACTGTCGAAAATAGTTAATATCGGCCGTAGCTGGACTCCTAGAGGGGTTTAATATATGAGCTGTTCCTATTATTTTTTGACTCTTAACATTTCTTTCCAACACACCTACCCGCTATCTGCCACCCTTCTTTGGGTCGCCATACAAAAAACACAAAAACTGTCGAAAATAGTTTATATCGGCCGTAGCTGGACTCCTAGAGGAGTCAAATATATGAGCTGGTCCTATTATTTTTTGCTCTTCAACATTTCTTTCGAACACACCTACCCCTTATCTGCAACCCTTCTTTGGGTCGCCATACAAAAAACACAAAAACTGTCGAAAATAGTTTATATCGGCCGTAGCTGAACTCGTAGAGGGGTCGAATATATGAGCTGGTCCTGTTATTTTTTGCCCATGAACATTTCTTCCCAACTCACCTAACCCCTATATGCTACCCTTCTTTTGGTCCCCATACAAAAAAAAACACAAAAACTGTCGAAAATAGTTTATATCGGCCGTAGATAAACTCCTAGAGGGGTCAAATATATGAGCTGGTCCTATTATTTTTAGCCCCTCAACATTTCTTTAGAACACACCTACCCTCTATCTGCCATCCTTCTTTAGGTCCCCATACAAAAAACACAAAAACTGTGAAAATAGTTTATATAGGCCGTAACTGAACTTCTAGAGGGGTCAAATATATGAGCTGATCCTATTATTTTTTGCCCCTCAACAAAGGGTGAGGGTAAGTTCTCCTGAACACACCCACCCCCTATCTACCAGCTATCTTTGGATCCCCATACAAAAAACATCTATTTTCTACGAACGAACGAACGAACGAACATGCATTTTCTGCATGAGCGAACGAACGAACATTTATTTTCTACGAACGATCGAACATCAATTTTCTACGAACGAACGAACATCAATTTTCTACGAACGAACGAACAAACATCTATTTCCCACGAACGATCAAACGAATATCTATTTTCTACGAACGAACGAATCAAATATTTATTTTCTTTCTCTACGAACGATCGAACAATAAAATATTTATTTTATTTCTCTACGAACGAACGAACGAACAAAATATTTTTATTTTTTTCTACGAACGAACGTTCGTGCAAGGCTCTGCATACAGCAACAAGAGGTTATGGTATTAAAACGGCTCATTAGAGCTAATTGGATACTAATCGTGGTAATGACACTATTCAAACCAACCAACCATATGAAGGCTTCAGTATTGAGTTAAGATCCGGTAGTTGAGTACCTTCATGTCGCTTTTCGGTGCAAATCGAGACCTATCTTAAATCTCTGTTTTAATAAGAATGTAATATATATTAATATTTCTCTAATTGAAGGTTATACTTGCCCGGTCGTACTAAGCGCGACTCTCGTCAGTCACTCTAGACCTGTGCAAGCGATGTACACAAACCACAACCAACACGAGACTCCCTAAAGGGCCGCCCATGATAGTCGGGCAAAGGTTGCAGCAGATGAGGCTCTTCAACATTACCGAAAAAAAGGCCAAAAGTTAAAATGTACCTTTGCATCACTTAAAACTCAAAGGTGTACATATCCAACATCCTTTCTTAAGCCTGGTTTAGTCAGTTGAAATATAAACTTCTATATTTTCGGTATAGCTCAATTCCGTTGTCTTTAATTTTTCAGCATTGTTAAAGGTAAAAAAAAATGCCAACGTGTTGTCATTTTTCATTTGATTGAGAGCAACTGACCATTGAAAATGGCATAATGAAAGCCAGGTATTAGGTATATAGACGATGGATAACAATGTCTCATGCTCTTCTACATATACCCCTTTTTGTAAAGGTCTAAAAAAACTCTATCGCCGTGCTAACAAGTTCAACTGGGCAATTGCTACTCCCTTTGCAGGCTCGTGTTAATGTGATTAACCCACTTTCCATACCTACTAAAAGGAATTGCCGTCCACGCCGAACCGAGCCAAGGTAGACTCTGCTTTTAAACAGATAAGACAAGACTAGTTTATGTTGGCAACCATGATACGTATCTTATACTGAAAGTGTCTTATACTGCAACCATTCTTCTTTTTTATTCCTGCTTTTGAACAGGCAGACAGCATCATCTTGATACTAACCTGGTGGATTTTTATTCAATGACAATACGTTTTAGTACATTTTCGAGAACTGTATGCAATTTTTGTGGTTTGAGCTTCACTATTAATATAGCCAAGACACAAACCAAGGTCATCAGATAAGAAAGAAAGAGGAACTTTCACTAAATAGTTAATCAGCAACTCCACTAGATATGAGTTCGTTGCTGAGAGGGTAGAACATTGATCTGAAGATCGAGAGTTTGTAAGTTCAAATCTCACTGCGAACAAATAATTTTCTTAAAATAACAAATTTGTCGTTTTCATACTGCCGAGTGCGTCAAATTTTTGTTGTTATTGAAACCTTTTTTTACAAAGGCTTTACCCGCCATCTAATTTGTTGTGTTGTTGTATACATTGCTAAAATAGTTTCACTTCAAAAAGCGAATCTATTCCACTCAAATGTATTGGATCATCAAACTCATAAGTACATATTGACTTTCCAAACAACATTGATTCTATTATTTCAATTTAGTAAAACTTTTAGCTGGCTCTAACCAATGATAAATACTACTCAAAATATATAAAAAAGTAACTTGTTTCACCATTACAACTGAAACAACTCAATATTGTCATCAAAAAAATACAATGTTTCTAGTCATGCTGTTGTTCGCTGCACAGACCATCACAAAATTGTGGCTAGCATAATTTTCAGCGCAGCTGGTGTGTGTGTTCTTGTGCTTCTAAGCTCATTTAGGCGACATTAAGCTTATCCATAAGCGCACAATTTAGAGCCAGTGCGCCGCAGTGAACGTAGCTGCAGCAGCTCTTCAGATGTTAAAAAGATGATGTCGACAGCAGCAGCTTTGTTGTGCCCAGCTTGTTGATGATGACGACAAGGATGCAGAATGTGTTGAGAAGTTGTTGAGAAGTATGTAGTTGTTGTTGTTGTTGCTTACTTAATGTGCATCATGTGAATGCTTCCTTGCTGCTAGCTGGACATGAACACATTGTTTTAGTCAACTTTAGTTATGTTGTTGTTATTGTTGTGGTTTTTGCAGCAACAGTTGCTGTTTTCTAAGCTGCACTAATGTTTAAGCGTAGTTCTCTTTGTTTCCTGCAGCAACGTTAAGTTTTTCTTTTCACTGATTTATTGAATATTATTCGAAAAGCGACAGCATTCGTTTATAATCTTTTTTGTTTTTTCTCTAGATTTTTTCACAATTTTTATATTTTCCAAATGGTTTTCGCTGTTTTTTGCCATCACAAAGAAGTCGTGGACATAAGTGACAACGTCGTTTTTCATGTTGAGAGCGCACCAAAGTTGTGTGTGCAGCCGCGTACTACCAATTGTTTTTATACATATTGCTGTTGTTGTTGCAGTTGGTTTTTGTTTATGTTGTTATTGAGTAGTTCTGCGGCTATGATTGTTGGCAAAAAGAAAATCCAACAATAATTGCATCACATTATATCATGCCGATCACAGGCGAAAACATGCGTTGTTAGATGGTATTTTGTTGTTGTTGTTGTTGTTGTTGTTGTTGTTGTTGTTGTTGTTGTTGTTGTTGTTGTTGTTGTTGTTACTGTTGTTGTTGTTGTTACTGTTGTTAATGTTACTGTGGTTATTGTTTAGGCTTTTGATTTAGTACTGTTGATATTGGCCAGCGGTTGAAGAAGTTTTGAATAGATTTTTTTTTTTTTTTTAAGTTTAAGAGATTCGAAATTCTGCTATTAAAATAAATTTTTTTCACACATATATTTTAGCGCATTTTCGCGGAACTGTGTTTTTAAAATCGGACATACTCGGAATTCGGTCAATTTGAATGTTTTTTGGCAGATATTTATTGATTCTTAAACTGTAGGAAAATATTTTTTTTTTGGTGAACAAATATGTAATGTGAAGTGTCAATGCACCGACAAACATCACCTTGAAGAAAAAGGTGCCCAAACGGTCCAGTTTTTTTTCACATTTTTTGCTTTTAAAATGCTCAAAAAAAAAAAATAAAAAAAAGCCGGCCAATATTGTTTGAATTTAGATATAGGATCCAATAAATTGTATCTACTTTAATATAAAAAGAAACCCAAATCAGTCCATTTAGTAGTTCTTGCGATATCGTGGATACCAGTTTAGAAAACATGGCTTTTCAGAAAACGCATTTTAAGATTTGGTAAACGATTTTTTCGAGCTATTATCTTTCCGTTATTTCAACGTCACAGCGTATCTAGCGACATCTGGTAGTTCTTGAAGTAGCTATTCTTACCACAGTATGGTAGGGAATACAGGCGTGCATTTCAAAAAGATTGATGTGAGATACTCTTTTATGTGAGATGCTTTTAATGAAATACTCATAATTTTTTGTGAAAAAGATGAGTTCCTTTCTTATGCGATAACTTTTTTATGTAATTGTTATCGGCCAAACTGCTTTGGAAACATATCATAAACAATCGAAAAATAAAAAAAACATTTAAGTTTCCTGGTCGAGTTTCATGAGAGCCTTCTCTTAAAGCTATGAAATAACATAGCTTTTATGAATTTCCAAAGTAGCTAGAGTCGACAAATCGGACGCGTTCTACTTTTTTAACTCTTTTTATCAATTTATGCGTTACTGTATGTATAAACTGCTATTTTTTAATGTTTATGTGTAATATATTTGTAACACAATTACTTTGGTTGGGTAATCGGTAATTGGCTCGGTAATCGATTAGTAATCGCTTCGGTAATTGGTAATCGCTTTGGTAACTGGTTGGTATTCGCTTCGGTAATTGGTAATCGGTTGGTAATCGCTTCGGTAAACGGTAATGGGTTGGTAATCACTCTGGTAATTGATTGGTAATCGCTTCGATAGTTAGTTGGTAATCGCTTCGGTCATCGGTTATGAGTTGGTAATCGCTTCGGTCATCGGCAATGAGTTAGTAATCGTTTCGGTAATCGGTGGGTAATCGCTTCGGTAAACGGTAATCGGTTGGTGATCGCTTCGGAAATCGGTAATTGGTTGGAATCGCTTCGGTAATTGGTAATCGCTTCGGCAATTGGTAAATGGTTCGGTAATCGGTTGGTAATGGCTCCGGTGTTTGGTTCGGTAAGCGGTTTGAATTGATTCGGTAATTGGTTCGGTAATCGGTTGATAATCGCTTTGGTAATCGGCAATCGGTTGGTAATCGTTTGGCAACCGCTTTCGTTATTGGTTATCGGCTGGTAATCGCTTCGGTAATGGGTTGATAATAGCTTCGGTAATCGGTTGGTTATAGCTTCTGGAATCGGTAATGGGTTAGTAATCACTTCGGTAATCGGTTGGTAATTGCTTAGGTAATTGGTAATCGGTTAATAATCACTTCGGCAATCGGTAATTAAATGATAATCGCATCGGTAATTGGTTCGGTAATCGGTAATTGATTCTGTAATCGGTTGGTAATCGTGTCGGTAATCGGTTATTGGTTCGGTAATTGGTTAGTAATCTTCTCGGTAATAAAGAAAAAAGCTCACCAAACATGTTTGCGTTTGCCTAGCGTAACTACGGTATAAACAATGCTGTACAATGCAACAGAAATGACCAGCTAAAAGCGTGATAATATCGTTAACAGCGTGATGATATCGTGAATTTATAGTTTTTCTACCAAAAAGTGCTCAATGCACTTAAAGAAGTTTTCACTTCAAAACTTTTATAAAATCACTTTCTTTTCGTTTGAGTATAGATAGATTTTTTGCATTTAAAATTTTTTTTTTCTTTTCCTTTGGTGAAATCGGTAAATAAGCCCCCTTTATTCAATAAGTTATTCGCGAATTATGGCGTATTTTATTCAAATTTTGACAAATGTTTGCTTGTAACAATATTAACAAATACAATATAAAAAATACTGAAATAGCAGCGATGGACATTATAGGCCTGTAATTTAATCGCTAACAATTTTTCCATATTTTCTATAAAAATAGTGATATTCTGATGGAATTACAGACTTTAATTCTTGCGAATGTTTCTAATTTTTTTTTTGTTATGCTTGTTTGGCAGCGGACCTATACCCAGGTAACAATTTCACTTAAATAAGCCTTGCATAAAGCTTTACATAAGGAATTTATGTAGAATGGCGAATTTAAACTGTCTTGAATAATCCTTGAAATAAGTTTTATGCAAGGTCTATGCAAGAAGTAAAGGCGTATGAAATTAATTTTTTTGTTCAAGAAGTTAGATAATGTTTTATTTATGTATTAGATAAAGTTTTTATTCAAGGCTTATTCAGGAATTCGGAAATTGTGTTGTAAAAATTAGATTTTAATTTAATTTTGTTATAACTTATATTTGTGCAAGAACATTTCATTTCAATTCAAAACAGAAATCTTGTACATTTTAAAATTTTTTTGTATATTTACCATTGTCAACCCAACGCGAAGTTCGGAAACTTTGTATCGGCAGCCACACAAACTATGGTACACGCGTCTATTCAGCAATTTCTTTGAATAAAGTTAAAACTTAATAAGTATTTTCTTTGAATTTCCTTGAGTAAGGTTTTATAAAAGTCTTAACTGAAATCATTTCATATAAGCACTTAATTTGCTGGCCATAAATTGCTTCCGTAGCCCTGTGGTCCAAGCAAAGAGATTATCAATCAAGAGTTCCGTGGTTCGACGCCAGACACATACAAACTTTTTTTATTTTTTATTATATAAATAAAAAAGTGCGATGACAAGTTTTTTTTTATGATAGAGATTTAGTTGAGTAAAAATCTTTTTGAATACTTCCTAAAAATGTTTCCTTGAATCAAGTTTTATTTAAGAAATTATGCGCTAAAATTAAATTTTCAAGGCTTTTACAGACGAAGTTGAAAAAATTTATTCAAGGCCTTTTTAAGTTGAATTGTATTAACTCTTTAACGCTCAAATGTTCTGATTTTTACCTTGGCTTTCAACCTCGTGTAACATGATGATAAAAATTTCAAACGAAAACGTAAGAAATGATTTTAAGTGTTAATTTTTTATCCTTACTCGAAAAATTGAGAAACAATGAATAATCCAAAAAAAAAAAACATTTGCTTTCGGATGCCATTTTTTCAATATGAGGAATGAAAAAAAAAAATTTCTCACTCAAGATCCGGTATCATCATCAAAAATAAAATATGCATTTTTTGAGGTATTTCTGCAAAAATAAGGGGTACATTGCAATTTTTTTTTAAATTTTATGCACCCCCATTCTAAAGGAGCGAATGTTCAAATAATAAAGTATGTGGCTTTTTCAAATTGTATTAAATTTTTTTCATCATGTTGCACAAGATTGAAAGCCGAGGTAAAAATCAGAACATTTGGACGTTAAAGAGTTAATTTCAATTACTTAGGCGAAATTGTTATCTGGAAACTATAGACTAAAGTTTAATTTTTTGCATCGAAATTTCAATTTTCAGCTGTAAATTACTTGATTTAATTCCAACCATTACAATTTGTTCCATCGTGCAGTAACCATAAACTAGTGAACTATAAAAATTCATGCAAACAGAGAGCAACTGAAGTAATTTATTTTTTTTTTTTTTTTATAAAAAAGTGAGAAAAAAGAAAACCCACAAAAAACTACTTTAAGCCTTACAAATGAAAATTACAGATACATACAATTGTGTATAACCACAATTTTTTGTGAGCTGATAGTGAGTGGGCAAGAAAAAAAGAAAGATTAAATTGAGTATAATCGTGGAATCGTGTTACGCTAAAATTGTGGCTAAGGAATGCCTAGTTTCTGGCTTAAATTTTTTCGAAAAATTTAAGCAAGCATCCAAGTAGCTTGTTTTGCTATTATTAACACGCTTTGTAGTACATTTCTTAAATAAGCGCTAAATTATTGTTTACATTGTTGTGAGCAAGCAACGAGCAAGTTCGTTGCTTAAGTCTTTTGTTTTGCACAGCCATGGAAGGACGAAAATGCAATCATTGGTTGAAAAGATAAATAGTTATATTCAAATTTTGCTCTAACTGGGGAGTTTGTTTGTTTGTTTTTTGTTTAGGTTACAAATTTGAAAATGTTTTTTTTTTAGAAATAAAATACCATTAAAATGCATTCGAGCGTAATAAATTGCGTTCAATCAAAACAATTTTCTGTTGGACTAACATCATTAATTTTAGATATCTTATCTTGAGCTCATAATTCTTTTGCGTATCGATGCCGCTAGAAATACGCCAACCGACCGACGTGACCGCTTGACGATGATGATGATGATAATGATGATGATGACGATGTTGGTTAGAAGAACAGCATGCTTCAGGCTTCGCGCCGTTTGGCCGACTAGCATTAGTGGTAAAACGATTAGTTATGCATTCTTTTTTCTTATTTTGTGTTTTTCTTTCGCGTTTAACGACTACCGCGTAATGCAGAAGAAATTTCTTTTTAACTATTAAATATTTTTTTTTTCTTCTTTGCGATGCAATCTTATTTCCGTTCTTTCTCTAGCGTCTTTTTTCACATTATTTTAATTTTGTGAAAATAGAGCGCATAAAATTTTAAACAAGTCACAGCATAAAAGTTGGTTAATTAAAAAAAAAAAATTAAAATAAAATAAGCATAACAACAAAACTAAAAAAAAATAGTACAGCAAACATGTTATAATAGATATTTACATATCAAAAGATGTGCCATAGTGTAACGCTTGGCACTGTGACTTAGCCAGGCTTGAAAACGCATTACTTGGTGGGCATGACATGGCAGGGCACTTGGAATAGTCATAGGCAGAGTGTTGCCAAATGGCTCGATCTATCAAATTTCTAACGGTTTTCAAACTTGAATTACGATTTTTTAGCAAAATTCTTTTCAAAATGTTAAGATTTAAAGAAAATTAAAATTCGACACAGAATTTAAAACTAAAATTTATAAAAAGTTTTAATAATAGATAAAAAAGCTAATTTTTTTTTTGTTCCAAACTCATTCAGTGAAAATCATACTCGTAGCATCATCGAGTATTAAAAACTAAACGCAATTTTGGAATCACAATTTTTGTGTGTAAAAAATAAACATTAAATTTTTTGCTATTGTGGATCCGGCGAAAGTTGAAATTTAAAAATTTTTTATGGCAACACTGGTCTTCGCGTATGCTAGTGTTACTTTACGCACTGGAAGTTTCAGTTAAATGTTTGTTTCTCATGGTTTTTTCATCATCGTGTTACGGCGTAATGCGTCGATTGAACACTTTCCGAAAAATTGTTCTCACTTGGTTGCATATAATTTTTTTTTTTTTAATGGTGCGCTCTGCAGAAAATGGATATTTTCACTGAAAGTGGAGGTTTAAACTTTCTTTGATCAAATTTAATATTTTGTTTAAAAACATAAAATAGAAATTTAATGTTGTATGTGAAATGTTAGTAAAAAAAAAACTTACTGCTATACTTTTCCCCACAGAAGTTAGCTGTGGATAATTCTTGTAATATTTTCGTAGAATATTTTAACGCTCTTCAACTGCTCTTCAATTCTCTTGAACTGTAAAGGTTCAACAAATTTACATAAAATAAACCAGAGAGTTTGAATATTCTAAAAAAAAAATTTTTGTCATAAAATTTTACTATAGATCTGTGAACAAGACACCATGTCAGAGGCTTATGAAGGTGTTCCAAAAGTCAGCGACATTTTAATTTATTAATAAAACGCATTGTTTTGTTGAAATTCTGTTGTGTGTTGAAATTGTTTTGAAATTGTTTTTATTGAATTATAAAGTTGAGACATGAAGGTTATTGATGGAACATAAAATATTGCTCAAATGGCCGCCACGACCTTGCTTGCACATACAAGCCGTTTTCTTGGCTTGATTCTGCTTGATTGAAGTTAACAAACTTGATTTCGCAGAAAATCTATAATATTGTTCGAATTCTATCAAACTTGTTGCCTATGAATATATATATAATAAATCGGGGATTGGCCGAAGCGGACCACAGTGGGTTCCTTTTCGTTCTTTATCACTAGAATAGTAAATCTTTCGCTTGCCACCGCCTGACACTAGTACAGAATGTGTGCTGCTGTTTCCGGCTCCTCTAGGTATAATCTACACGCATCGTCCTCAGTCAGAGTCATCTTCCTGAAATGGTACATGCAGGGATCGTGTTCTGTGACCAGTGCAGTAAGCCAGCTTAAAGTCCTTCGAATGTAACGGATAATTTTTGCTGCCTCACTACGAGACCACTTCACGGCCGCCTTTGATTGCCTGCAATTAACAGCTTCTTCCCACCTTGTACGGTGTTTCGAGTCCGTCCATTGCTTAATGAGGCCTGCCACCATGTTGTCGCCTATGGCGATACGTAGCTCTGGTCCACAGAACTCTTCTGCTGATATTTCTCTAGCTAAAGAATCAGCATTTTCATTCTGTTCTATGCCAGAATGTCCTCTCACCCACATAAGTGTGAGCTCATTTGTCTGAGCGCACCTATTGAGTTTGGTAAGACACTCTATGGCCAACCTGGAAGTGACGCCTGTACGCTGCATGCACCTAATCACCGACTGATTATCAAGGGCAATGATAATTTTCTTGCCATTGACCCGGTCATCTAGTCAGGTGGTCCAGTGCATGCACCACACCAAGCATTTCCGCCTGGTACACAGATACAAACCTCCCTAACCTCAGTACACAGGATAGGCTCAACTCTTCTGAGTAAACGCCTACCCCGACTCTATCATTCATCAGAGAGCCGTCTGTTAATATACTGATATCGTTACCAGCGATTTCTTCACAGACGACTCCATCGGTTATAAGAGTTTTTTAATATTTTTCTGTTATCCTTACTCTCTGCCTTACGTCCATAGGCATACCCGTCTCCCTGACATCTCTATGTACAATATCCAAGCATGCGCATACGACCATAAAGGGCCGTTGATCCATACCACGTAGCATTTCGCAACATACTGAGAGCTGTTAGCGCCGCCTTTTTTTCTATTTCTAAATCCAAAGGCAACATACCTAACAGAACCTCCATTGCGCTTGTTGGAGTTGTGCGTATTGCACCTGTTATTCCAACACATGCCAGCCATCATAGTGTAGACCCATTTCATGGACTCTGTGTTTAGCCCCCGTTTGAGACCACAAACGCGTCTACAGTGAAACAGAACCCTCTTGGCTCTTTGAATCCTATCTTCTACATGCTCGTTTCAGTTCAGTTTGTTATCCAGGGTTACTCCTAAATATTTAACTTTCGTGGACATGTTGATTTCAGCTCCAAAAAGTCTGAGTGGTTATTTCCTCAGACCTGCCCTCTTTCTAGTAAAGAGAACATTGTCTGATTTTCCTGCGTTTACGGTAAGGCCTTCTTCTCGACACAACTCCTCCACCATTCGGAGTGCCCCCTTCATGATGTCTGAAATTGTGTCAATGAACTTAGCACAGACCACCAACGCAAAGTCATCTGCATATCCTATCGTGTGTTTGCCCGATTCATCCAGTCTAACCAGTAGTGAGTCCACAGTTATGTTCTACAGGGTTGGCGACAACACCCCGCCCTGGGGAAATCCTCTACTTACTCTACCTCTTGTCTTGACTGTACCATTCTGCATGTTTTACCGCCCTGTACTTGAGCATATTGTCTACCCAATTTACAATCATTGGGCTTACATCGCGCTCTGTCAGAGCTTGCCGCAGCCTTCCAAAGCATATTTTGTCAAAAGCACCCTCGATGTCTATAAATGTGGCCTCCATCGCAATGCCTCCTGAAAACACCTCCTTTTCAGCAACTCTTACTAATTCGTGAAGAGCACTCTCCGTAGACCTACCTGCTCTATACGCATGTTGGCATCTACTCAGATGATTATGCATCAGCGAAGTGCTCTCAAGACAGTCAACCATCACTCTTTCCATCGTTTTCAAGAGGAAAGACGTAAGGCTGATCGGTCTGAAGTACTTTGCCTCCGCATAATTATTTTTTCCGGGTTTTGGAAGAAATACAACTTTCGCCTCTTTCCAGACTCTCGGAACGTACCCTGTCGCTAGGCAAGTAACGAATATACCCCTCAGCGTAGGTGCAATGAGATCTTCCCCCCACTGCAACATAGCCGGATATATACCGTCCATCTATATAGCACTCCTCACTCCGTTCATAGTGATCATTCTTTCGACTTCCAGTCTGTCAACCCTGTGCATCCCTTTCTTCAAGGGTGTCCATGGGTCATTAGACATAAAATTTTCAGGAAAATGCATCTCCATCAGAACTTGCATCGACTCCGCTAAGTACTCTGCCATGGTTTCATCAGTTTTTCGGATTAGTCCCACTTTGGCGAATGGATCTTTTGAAACCATTTTCTGAAGCCTACATGCTTCTGAAATTGTTTCCATCCCAGAGCTGAAGTCTCTCCACGACTGGTTCTTCAGTTCCCTTTTCCTTGCTTTGTAGTCTGCTCATGTTTCTGGGGTCCCCCCTCTTATGTGCAGATTGAAGGTCTTCCTAACCTTCTTCTTCAGAGATTCGAGTTTCATGCACCACCACCATGGCGTCGGATCACCCTCGTCTACTGAAGATATAGGACATGCCACCTCGTAAGCTTCGACCATGGCCGAACTAAGATGTTTGACATGGCTTTCCACTTTCGCTGTATTCCCTGGTACTTTTATAGCTTTTTGGGTCAGTGTTTCCCTCAACTTCGCCTTATATTTCACAGAGTTTTGTATTCTTGGGAATCCTGACCTTCTTGCTATTCCGTTGGCGTCGAATTCCGTACTTAAAGTCAAACTGAATGGTTCTGTGGTCAGACATGGTTAGCCTATCTACGGCCCTCCAGTTTCTTATTCTGTTCAGAAAACTTCTGCAAATGAGGGTTACATCAATGGCTTCCGCTCGTCTCGCATCAATGAAAGTCGACTGTGCTCCTCTATTTGCTACCTATGAATAATCAATAACTTGTTGTCTTCATAAATTTTTGATGCTGCCAGTCGTCATCACTACAAACAAATATTTATTTGCCAACTGACATATGACCACCATATAGAGAACGCGATTTAGTGCAACGACCCCTAATAACCTAGCATAAATAAGGCACTGTAAAACATCATTATTAGCCACTTCTGGAATTCAAAATTTGTCATACCTTTTAGTTACAAACTCAAAATGTACTTAAAAACAGCATGCCACATTTGTTGCAATGTTAAAGTTCAACACTAAGCTACTTTAGAACGAATTAAATACGTAACGTTTGAATACTACTTTAAACGAGATATGCATAAAAAGTACAACGAATTTAGTTAACGAACATATTAAAAAAAATTAATTAAAAAGAAACCATTAGTAATGAAGAACTGTTGCTGCTTCGAAATGGGAACAAAAAATGTGTTTAACCAAAGACACCTTCTTCTGGTTGGCGCATATTTCTAAAGACCAACCGACCCCCTCCCCACCATTGTGTGAACTCAAAATTTTAAAGCGTACTCTTAACCGCGTTCTTGTAATTATGAGACCTCATCGTCAATGATAAATCTTAGAAAACACAAAAAAAAAGGTCATTCCCGGTTATAATTTACATAATTAAAATAGAAAGAAAACCACAAAGCTTTTTGTTTTTGTTTTCTCTACTGCCGCCGTTAACTTGGCCAACTTCTTTCCAACCAGAAAAGTCATGTTGTAATGTTGCGTATAATTAATTGTAGCATTTCTAGCTGAACTTAAAGTTGTTGCTGCATTTGTTGTTGTTGTTTGAGTTTTTTCATAGAATTAAATAAATAAGAAAAAAAAATACAAAGACAAGAGTACAAGAGTATGACGTCTAACTTTAAGGTTGAAAAGTTGTTGTGGTGCGTTGTTATGCTTCGTTGCATTTTGCTTGCATGGATTGTTGGTAGTAAAGAAGCAAGTCATATTGTTAGTTGAAATGTAGAGAGAGCGAGAGAGAGGTATAAGAGATGAAGGAAATTAGTTGCACTTATAAAAAGCTTGTATTATTTTTTATCTATTTCATTTGATCAGCTGTTTTATGTTACGAAATACTACAATTCGGTATTATTATGTCGGTTAATTAGTAGTTATACGGTAATTGTTGTTGTTAATGATGATGTTGGTGCTGCGAATTTAAGCCAATAGTCGCTAGCTGATAGTGAACATTGTACGATTTTTAAATTTAAAAAAAAACCGGACTAAAAGATGTTCTGACAAAGATATGAACTGAAATACGCATGTACTTACCTTCCCAGATAACAATTTCACCTAAATATTTGTAGTTATTCCAGCTCAACTTGAAAAGGTCTTGTATAAAAGTAATTATTTAAGCTTTGCTTGAAAGAGCTTTGTAAAAATCTTAAAATATTTAATTTTTTTTTTTTTGTTTATTTTCTTATATGGAGCTTTATTCAATGATTCATTTTAGGAAGTATTCAAGAAGATTTTTTCTCAAGATATAACTACTCAAGAAAACATTTTTAGGAAGTATTCAAGAAGATTTATACTCAAGTAAATCTCTATCATAAAAAAAACTTGCCATCACACGTTTTATTTCAATAATACAAAAATAAAAAATTATAAAGCTTGTCTGTGCCCGGCGTCGAACCACGGATCTCTTGACTTATAATCTGTTCGCTTAGACTGCAGGCTAACAAAGCAATTTATGACCACCAAATTAAGTGCTTATATGAAATGGGTTCAGTTGAGACTTACAAAGTTTTAATTAAGGAAATTTAAAGAAAATAGTAATTAGCTTTTAACGTTATTCAAGCAAACTTCTTAATAAATGAGTGGCTAGTGTGTGCGGCTGCCGATACAAAGGTTCCGAGTTCAATCCGCGCTGGGTTGACCATAGTAAATATAAGAACATTTTTGAAATGTACAAAATTTCTGTTATAAAATGAAATTAAGTGTACTTGCAAGAATAAACGTAATAACAATTAAATTAAAATCCAATTTTTCCAAAGTTTCCGAGTTCTTGAATAAATCTTGAATAAAAACCTTATACGTATAAAACTTAATATGAGTTCTCGAATAAAGGAATTAATTGCATACGTCTTTTCTCCTTGCATAGACCTTGTATAAAACATGTTTCAAGCATTATTCAAGGAAGCTTAAATTCTTTTCCCTACATTAATTCTTTCTATAAAGCTTAACTCAAGGTTTATTTAGGTGAAATTGTTACCTGAGTTGTAAAGAATGTTTTTTTTTAAGGATTCCTTTTCCGATCGGGACTAAACTGTCATAAATTGGTTAGATCTGGCAAAGCTGGATCAGTAGATCTGGCTGATGCAAAAAAAAACCGGTGTGCAGTCTACAGGACTGCCGACGGAAGCGCTAGCTTTTAAGCATTAGATATAAAATTAAACAAGCACACATTATTAAGTATTCAATTTTTTTTTTTTTCTCTTCAAGCTTATTAATTAAATTGACCGCAAAAACGCTTCAACAGCAACAGGCTGTGTACCTAGTACTCTCATATGTTTTGGTACACGGTTTTTTGCTCATGAAATGAAAAGAGCAAAAGATTTTTTAAAAATTATTTTTATTATTTATTAAGTCGTTCAATAGCTTAAACAAATTGTAGAAAAACTGATTCGACATAACCACCATTTGCTTTCCAGCACGACCGAGGCCACGACGTGTATGGGAAATTTGTCCACTGCTCGGAAAAGAGCGCGCTTTAGAGACTCTACATTTGGGTGTCGAGTAGAGCAAGCCATACCCTCTAACACGGACCACAATTTGTAATCCAATATATTCAGGTCTGGGCGCTGCCCGCTGGCCACTGATCCGTGCAAATGAAGTCCGGTACATTGTTTTTGCGCCACTCCTGAGTCAATTTTGCCTTGTGTGACGGAGCAGAATCTTGTTGAAAGGTCCACGGCATGTTTTAAAATAATGTCGTGTTGAGAGGCTTCACAACCAATTACAAACGTCGAATTCATACACTTTTGCCGAAGTTCTGACTCCTTTTTTACAAAGATAGAGAGCGACTCTCTACCAAACCATCACAGAAGCTGGGTGGTAACCTCTCTGAACTCTCGGAGCGAGTTCTGCTGCATTCCGTAATGACAGAGCATACACTCTATCATTCTGTTTATTGAACGATTCCTCTACGATTAAAAATTTTTCGTCAGTATACAGAATTCGTCTGTGGGCATTATCCACGTGCTTGAGAAGTAACGCTTTCGTTTTCGCTTGCGTTGTTCCTTTAATGCTGCCGTGAGAAGATGCCTAGTGTGTCTTTTGTATGCTCGCTCTGAGACCCAAGTCATATTTAAGAGTGCGAGGGATTTATTGCGTCGAGTTATTCATCTCCCGCGACAAGATTTTCTGCTTTCGTAGCGGTTTTCGCTTTATTCAAGACTTCAACGCCTTGATGTCTCGTGGTGTTCTTACAACGCGCAGACGGCCGGATTTTGGACGGTCTATTATCCCACCAGTATCCTCGAATAACTTCTCAGTACAATACACAAAATTACGAGTGACTCCAAGTGGTCGCAAGGTCCGAATGATATCGGCTCTTTCCATGCCGCATTTTCTTAGACCAACTATAACACCACGATTTTGGAGCGAACCCCATTCCATGATTATTAACAACTAACGCCAAAAACTTGTTTCGCGAAAAAGAAGCAAAAATGCTGCATGTCAAATAGACGTCAAAACGAAGTGAGTGCGTTCAGTAGTTCACTCACAGTGAGTACGTTCAGTCGTGTACCAAAACATATGAGAGTACTAGGTATGTCTCACATACATACTCACTGATATCACTTTTGTTTACAAATTTCTTTTTGAATCATTTGTTCTCAAACATAGTCTATGTCAGCACCTGGTTTGAGAATTCGGTTAAAAAAACGATTGTTGAAAAGTGTGGATAAAAGTGGATTCTATCTGACGCTTGTTAACTTTTCACTTTACTCTCAGCGCGTATAAATAACTTCGCTTAAGAAGCTAACGCTTCCAAAAGATCTTTTACCACAACTCAAAGGAATGAATGGAAGTGTATTGAAGTGGATTCTATCTGACGCTTTGTAACTGACGCTTGTAAACTTTTCATTTTACTACCGTATAATATAAATAACTTCGCTAAAGAGAACCAAGAAAGACGTCGTCGTGTGCACAGTGTGCACCGAAGAAAAAATTTCTTCTATAGAGTATAGTGTTGAGAAGGACCCAAATGAATCGCTTTGCCATCGCGCGCAGCGATTGGAGCTGTGTGCATTCACTTAATGGAATATGTTTATGTAAAGATCTCGGCCTACATTTCAGATAAGATCCAGCTGGTGCTAGAATCAAAGTCGAATGACCATCGTTGGGCTGAAAATCAACAGGAAGTCAAAGCACTTATTTATCGCAATATTCTGTTCAGTTATGAGACTCATTTTAGACTCAATGGGCATGTCAGTAAGCAAAATTGTCACATTTGAAGTGAAGAACATGCACTAGAGATCCTCGAACCACTATTACATCGACAAAAATATCACTGCTTGGTTCTTTATGGGCCGGTGGAATCATTGGTCTTTAGTTCTTTTAAAATGAGTCCGGTGGACATATTACCAGGTGTAGCGGATGCTATAGAACCATTATTAACAATGTTTACTGGAGAAGTGCTTTTCCTATAGGACGGCCGCCACATGCCATAGAGCGCGTCAAACAATCGACCTACTGAAGGAAGCATTGGGCAAATACGTTATTTCCCGAAATGGTTTAGTCAAATGGTCACAGAGATAGTGCCTTTGGATTATTTTCTCTGGGACTACGTAAAGGCATTGGCTTATGTGAACAAGCCAGTAACTTTTTAGGAATTGGAAGACAACATTGTGAGAACTATTGCCGAAATACGGCCACCATTGAATAAAAAAGTGGTTGAAAATTGGACTTCCAAAATTTGCTACATCCAAGCCAGCAGCGGAACCCACATGTCCGAAATCATATTTAAACACTAATACCATAAAATGATCCTTCAATAATAAAGTCAATTTTAAATTTAAAATTATGTTCTCAGCATCCTACTTAAATTATACAACTCTAAAAAAACACCCTTTAGAATGCAGACAGTTTTGTTGTTGTACATATGTAGAGAAATACTAGTATTGTTTTCAGAAATATTGTAAAAATATTTACAATTATATAAACAAATATAATAAGTATAAATAAATATCATATACTTATAAATATAAAAGCTAGTTTTTATAATCAAAACTAAAAAACATAGTAAGATTATAAAAAATATCATATAATGGGACACAAAACATGCAATTATTCAATTCAAACTCAAAATGTCAAAATGGTCTCAAAACTCAAATGGTCAAAATTGACAAATTGATTCAACATAAGGGTCATTTCTTAAATCATACATGTATACCTCATTTGATTTATCTTAAAAAAAAAAAAAAAAAAAAATCACGTCAAAATACATAATTACTTTCATTTTGCTCAAAATGCCCCTATAATATTCTATAATCCATCAATATAACCCGTTTTCAAATCATAAATGTTAATGTTATAAGCTAACCCATACTTAAAGATCATCCAAGAACAATTATGTTTTATTTATTATAATTGTAATTAAAAGATTTATGAGCAAGGAACCGAACCGAAGCGTAAAAAATCATTAAGTTAATATTTGTTTAAAGAACTAACTTCATCTTCAATCAAGGGGTAAGCAAGCCGGGATTTAATAAACGCTTAAAAATCTAGTGTAGTGCAATGCATGAGTTGATCTATAAACTGCTTATATCTTACTTTGTGAAAAAGGGATCATTTAGCATAGAGAAACTTTGTGCAGTTCACGCACTTCCTTTACGGTATCTAATTGTTAGCATTTGAACCTCGGTCAATGCATTAACAAGCATACCCCGAATGAATGACGTCGCTTTCTCACCAAGTTGAAGTTGTTTATTCCACCTGTTGCCTTCAAGAGATAACAAATACAGATAAAAACAAAACAAATTTCTTAAATTCTAAATAAACATTGCTACAAAAAGCATTTGTTATTCTTTTTTTTTTTTCTACGTCTGCTGCAGCGCACACTGGTTGAGGTCCACACAAAGTTGTCAATAAATAGACCAATGAAATTTGTTATATGAGTTGGAATTGACTCTATTAGATCACTGTCAAAAATATTCTTAAATTCACCCACAATCACGCCTATTTTCCATATTTTCCATATAACACAAAAATGTATTTTTTTGAATTGAATCTATATCAAAACCATTTCGTCAAAAATATTAAATACATGATTAGAATAAAAAACTAACAAAATTTTTTCTACGCCCACCTCCAACTTTCATGAAGCAGAGCATCTAAACGGTTTAGTATTAGTTTTTTGTAGTAATCATAAGTATTATTTATTTAGTTTTTATAAAAAAGCAATTAAACCATGTCGCAACTATTAACAAAAAGTTAGAGTAAACCTTGTGCATTTGATCCTCTGTCCTCTAGTGTATTGTGATGGCTTTCAAATGAAAAATTAATTTCTTAAATTTTCTTCTTAAACAAAATTTGAGGTTTTGGATGCAGTATGAAGGCACTAACATCAAATTTTATTTAAATGTTATGGATTTTATGATAATGTTATATGGGAGGTGGGCGTGGTAGAATTTTTTTTTTCAATTTTTGCACAATGACTGTATTGATACAAAAATATTCTGTACCGAAATTTGTGATTCTAGATGCAGTATGAAAGCAATAACTTCGCGTCTTATTTTCGTGTAGTATGGGACGTGGGCATGGTGGCCGTGGCATACGGGTTAAGTAAGTTGTCCGTAAGCCGTAAGAACCCAGATATAATCTTATCTGGCACAGAATGTTATTCCATTGAGATTAAAATATCTGTCAGCCGTCACACCGTTGGGCAAAATATATATATATATAAATATGAGCTTTAATTTTTTCAATTCCTCTGGTAATCTAGACACATTTCATACGCAGAAAATTGGTTTCTTTTTTTGTTAAATTACCGTTTGATGTAGTCTCCATGGTCAACCAAAGATGGCGCTTTTTTGAAAAAGAAATTTTTATGTATTTTACACTACTCAATAAATTTTTATACCCCAAAGCGTACTGCGTAAGGGGTATATTAACTTTGTCATTCCGTTTGTAACGCCAAGAAGGAGGCGTAGCAGGTATAGAAAAATATATATATTTTTGATCAGCATCACCTCCTGAGTCGATTTCCGTGTGTCCGTCTGTTCGTCTATCTGTCTGTCGACACGATTACAGCCGCAATTTTAAAGCTATAGCGATGAAATTCAAAATATAAATATAAGAAAATCACGCCTACCTCCCATACAAAGTGACCTTATTTTAAACGTGAAATCTTTTAAAAATCTGCAAATTTTAATGAAATGTTTTAAAATTTTGCACATAAGCTTTGATATATAATATGAACCATCTCTATGATATTTGGCCAAATCGGATGAAAACCACGCCCACTTCCCATACAAAGTGGCTTTATTTTAAAATAAAAATCTCTTAAAAATCCACAAAAATTAAAGAAATGTCTTGAAATTTTGCACATAAGCTTTGATATATAATATGAACCATCTCTATGATATTTGGCCAAATCGGATCAAAACCACGCCTACCTCCCATACAAAGTGACGTCAACAAAATAGGAAAACTTTCGTTAATACATAAAACTGAATGTCATCGTGTATGTCGTGGCTAAAGACTTCGTATTTACTCCAATATGGCAGCGGGGGGTATTTCAGCTTCTGTACCCTGCCGAAGCTCCATCCTTACTAGTTAGTTATAAAACATATTTAAGGCGGGACATGGCATTCGCGGCAGAGAAAACAGACCTTTTTTTAAAATTCATAACTCAGTCAAAAACAACCATTTTTCCCAATTTTTTTTTTATTATTGTAGAGAATTGAAGAAATTGCAAGAAAAAAAATTAAAAAAAATATATTTTTCACTCCAACATGGTTTTATAGAGCTCCAAACTGGCGGCAGAGAAAAAAACGGGGCCTCGTGGTTGCAGCGCTGGGAGTTGCAAAAATTGTCCGATCTGGAAAAAAAATTACTTTTTTAAATCTTAACAAAATTGGTTATCGTATGACACGAGATTTTTTTTAAATTTTTTTTTCAATTTTTGGTGATGTTCCAAATTTGAAAGTGTGTTTTTTCGAAAAAAATATTGACTTTAATAATTCATAAGAAATCGAAAAAATATTTAAAAAAAAAGCTCGTGTCATACGATAGCGAATCAAGTTTAAAAAAACACAAAAAAAAAAATTTCGTCAGAAAATGAACCCGCTAGTGCAACCAGTACGAAAAACATGGTTTCGAGATAAACGCGTTCAAAGTTTGTGAACAAAGAAAAAAAGGTTACCTTCAATCTGCCATGCCTGCTTCGTACTGTATGCCTTCGTTATCTTGTGTTGTGCTGTTTCTTATAGTTTTTTGCAATCGTTTAGCAATTCGGGCTTCACCCTTTACCCTTCAAGTAGGTACGAAATAACAACCACCAAAAGTCAGGTAGCAAGTAAAACAAGTTTATACCAGCTGCCGTACGTAGGTAGCGCAAAAATTCAAAATGCGCTCTCACTAATCCGGCTGTAACTTTTGAATCCGTAGGTATTTTTCCATGAAATTTTTTTTCTTAGAATCTTAAGAATATTTACTCAAAAAACTGCCAGTGTTATGTAACCCCTTAATGAAATTATGCACAATGAAAGCACATTAACAGGGGGCCAGTTCTCTGTGTGTGTTTTTTTAAGTTGTTCTTGAGACAGTGACGCATTTTTGAATTTGTGCGGTTTTTTCTAAAAATTTCGAATTCTTAAGAAGCTATAATTTTTTTCCACTCAAATCCATGTAAAACTTTTTAAACCATATTTCAAACTTTTCTCTTTCTGGTGGTATCAACATTTTTTTAAGACTACTTGCGTCTTTTCGACTATTCAAGCTACAACCACTAATTTTACCATAGGCAGGTATAAGACGCAAAAACAAACAAAAAAAATTAATTGTAGAGTTTGGTTCCTCGAACAATGGTAATACGGCGAGGAAAGCATTCGAGAACTCCAAAATTACTTAAGCAATCTTGGATGTGGACGAAGAAATCATCCATCGTTTTAATATTATATTAATGGCAATTAATAGTTCCCGAAAGGCCGGAGATCCGCCCAAATTTGCTACATATTTGCCAGGGAAACTGCGGAGCTATACGTGAGAAAATACGCATGGTAGCCCATGCCCCCCACAGTGCGCAAGGTGTTAATTCATGGTGTTCATATGATGGCCCAAGCCATTTTATCTTTGGGTTAACAGAAAAAATATTTTTCCATTTCAAAAATAATATAACTAGTACCACCTGTGGCCGAAATTCGGCCATATCAAAATCTGTTTTTCTTTTTTGTGAACGCACCAACCCATAGCCTGAACAGAAGTATCCCTATAGGAACAAACTAACTTGTTTTTATAAACAACTAGTTAAAAAACTAGTTTAAAATAAACCAGTATATGAACTACTTTGAATTATATTAAGGCGGCAACTACTCTGATGTTGGCATGTTTTAATTGAAAATTTTTATTAGATTACAAGCTTATATATATTTAACCATGTTATTTCATCAAATATTATTAACTTTTGGCCATCAGTAATAGTTTTTAATTGGTTATTTTAAAGCAATTAAAAAAATAATTGAAATGTAACTAATTTAACAAGTAGTTGAAAATATATGCAGACGACAGTCAATTGACTTATTTAGCGGACATCACCATACAAAATAAGTTAGTTCGTTCTATGGAAAAAAGTCAGAATTTCAACTAGTTGTGGTTGACAAAAAACTACTTTATCAACTACTTTTAAATTAGTTGATTTTCCTACAGGGATTGAACAAAATTATATATGTATTTGCATGTGTTATATGAAACAAACAGCAGTTTAACAGTTTCTTGACGCTGACGCGGTGGCAAATTTATTTTGTTGAGAGAGAAGTTAAGAGAAAGCACCAACAACAATAATGATACACAGCTCTTTTGAAATGTCTGCGACTCTCTCGCATTCTACTCTTGCTCGTGTATGCTACCGCAACGATGTTTAATAAGCTCTGTGTCGCTATGTATTTTGTTGTTGCTTTCCCATTGTCCCATTGGGAAAAAAGGGTTTTACATTTGCTTAGTTTTACCTATCTTAATGACAACAGATTAACAGGTATTTAAATACCCAAGAAAGTGTTGACAAGTAAAAAATTCTAGCACGGGCTAGATGAGAGATATTGTGCTAATTTTTTTTTTATTATAAAGAGAAATGATGGGTCTTAACAAAAAAGAAAAATTAAACAGTCTAATTTTCGGTGGTTTACTTTTAGTTTGACAGGTGAAAATCTGAGTTTTTTTGTATCGAAAATCGCTCAGGAAAAGTGCTGCCAAAAATAGGAAAATGGAAAACGTGCACCTTTTCCAGATAGCTTAAGGTGTCTTCTATGGAAGTAAAAAAACCGACAGCGATTTTTCGACATTCCTGGAAATTTCACCAGTAACCTTTCCCATGTCATATCTCAGGTGTGTGCTCAGGTAAAAGTTTTTTTATTTTTTCTATCAACTTCTATGGTCCCCCAGGCACATACTCGTATTACAGAATTGCATCAAAATCGTACGAGCCGATCTATGCTAATGGGTTAAGCAAATTTTTGGTCATGTCTGACCCAAAGATATCACATTTGTGAAGAAGTCATTCATAGGAAAAAAAACAAAAAATAGTCATGAATATCAATAAATAAGAAGAAAAAAAACCAAAAAATGATCATGCAGATTTTAAAAATTTCTCAACGAAAATTTATAAAAATACAAGCATAAACTAAATCTTAAAACATAAAATACTTTGTTCTGACTCACTCATTCACTCGACGATCGATTCCCAACCTAACTACTTGACCTAGAAACATAAAATTGGATAGGTGATGTAGAAGCGTAGATACTAAAAAAGGTATTTGGAAAATGTGGTGCCTAAAGGCTTAAAATTGGGTAAAAAGGGCTAAAAGCAGGTAAGGGAATAATTTAAAGATAGTTGATAGTTTCGAAATATCAAAATTTCTAAAATTGTTTTTGAATTCCATTATAAATCTTTGAAATTAATTTTCAGTATGAATTTAGGATCAGTAAATTTCAGTAGGCGGCCGTGGCGTAGTGGGTAGAGTGTGTGACTCTTACGCCAGAGAACCCAGGTTCGAATCCTCTATCCGACACAGAAAGTTTTTTCAATTGAATTAATTTTTTTGTTCGGCCGTCACCTCTCTGCAGACAATGGCAAACCTCAGAGAGTAAAAACTGCCATGAAAAGCTTCTTGAGAACATAAGCCGTTTGGAGTCGGCGTAAAACACGTAGGTCCAGTTCTCGATCATTTGTGTGCAAACATTTCACATCACACACAACACAACTGATCATAAGAAGCTCGGTCAAAGTCCTTTCAAGGGCTAAAATGGCCATTTCGTTTTTTTTTTTATGAATTTAGGAAGCGCAGGGTTAAAAAATGATTTTTTCCGACTGGGTAAAATTTTATTACCTACCATATTTTTTAGCTCTAAACTGGGAACTACTTTTTAAACTAATAGCTAGAATTTAAATTCTGGAATTTTTAAATTATGTGCGTTAAATGCTTAAAAAATGTTCTGAAAGTGATAACAATTTTTACACATTTGAACTTGAGTCGAAACGAAAAGAAAAAATCGCATTGCTCTTTCAATTCATATTTTCTTTCTTTTTGCAAAATGATAAAATTGTATAAAAACAAACAACGCTTTAAGGCAGTGTACTAGTGTACACTTAACTTAAATGTACAATTTAAAATATATCACCCCTTAAAAGCCTTTAAAAATATGTCATCCAAGGGAATTTTTAAAATTTCTATTATATACGGAGTTACAGCTATTTTAGTGACGCTCAAACTGTTATTTTAGTGACGCCCGTAACTTTGCCCAAATCTTTAAACGTCGTTTTCTTGAAACTACTTTTTCTAAAACGTTTGATATGATATCTCAAGTTCTAACAGACATATCAACTTAAAATTTGGTATGGGTCTTCTTTATATATACCTCTATGACCCGGACTAGAATTATGTAAAATTTTTTTTAATATTTTCCTAATCCGGGATATAGCGGCCTTCTTACTAATTAGAATTTTTTTTTTCAGATAACTGGAAGGGTTGAAGTCGTGTCAAGATGGATGTAATTTCCCCTCCCCCTTTCTATTAGCCTGTAATTTTTAAAGTTAAACAATTTTTTAACTTTTTTTTTCAAAATTAGGTTTTTAAAAAAAATTATTTTTTATATGCATGCTATAAGACATGTAAAAAGTCTTAACTTCCGAGTGTAGGGTACTAAAAGCGAAAAAGTAAAAACGTAGGTACTGCCAACTATTCTTGAATGCTTTTTAAATAAAATATCAAAAATTGGTGCTTCTACGTCTAAACGTTTAGACAGCTTTTTTATAAGCGCTGCGGACGTTTTGTCATATTTTTTTCCAAACGTGCGCCACGTCTCTATAGAAAATGGCAAACTTTACCATAGAGAGTAAAAACTGCCATGTAAAGCTGTAAAGCTGCCATGAGTCGGCATAGTGCTTGTAACTTCAGTTCTGCACCTTTTAAGGTCTGAAACGGCCAATTCATTTTTATTTGTTGTATAGAAGGTGGTCGTGAAAGTAGGCGCATTTTTTCAAGCTTTGCATTCAGGTTGTCTTGACATAACAATCTAAAAAAAAAACGAATTGGCCATTTCAGCCCTTGAAAGGACTTTGACCGAGCTTCTTATGATCAATTGTGTTGTGTGTGTTGTGAAAAGTTTGAACACAAATCATCGAGAACTGGACCTACCAGTTTTATGCCGACTCCGAACGGCTTATGTTTTCAAGAAGCTTTTCAGGCCAGTTTTTTTACTCTCTGAGGTTTGCCATTGTCTGCAGAGAGGTGACGGCCGAACAAAAAAATTAATTCAATTGAAAAAACTGTCTGTGTCAGATGGGGTGATTAGAACCTGGGTTCTCTGGCGTATGAGCCACATACTCTACCCACTACGCCATGGCCGCTACATAAGAATCTACTGTACTCAAAACTTCGGCTCTGCGTCAACTTCTTCTATTTTTTCTCTCCATTTGTATTAACTTCAACCACTGTGCGGCGTCTTCTGCCTGCTGCATCTTCCGGCAAGTATTGGCCTGCCATTATAAATATGTATGTAACACTAGTTTAAGCATGGCATACGGGTTGCTGGGTCGGTGGAGTGTTCAATGAAGAATCTATGCATTTCCGCTGATGCTTTGTGTGAAAGCGTTGGCCATCATTCTGCGTTTTTAGTTATAGCATGGTTTCATTTGTTGTCGGTGTTGTTGTTGTTTTTCTTTTTATTCAGTCAGAACTAAGAGTTTTGCTTCCTCTTCGACTTTAATGGCATTTAATGCCACTACAAATGAAATGAAGTGAGGGAGCAAATATCTTTTAATCTTATTTACAGAGATTTGCAATAGTAACAACAGCGTTCTTTTATGCGTCCATCTGTTCGAACTGTCTGTCTGTCTGTCTGACTGTCTATTGCGCGCATGCGTACAACACTAACGACCAAATAAACAAACAAAAAGCTTAGCAAATTTTCAGCTGGTGGTGGTGATGCCAATCAGCAGGAGCACAAACAACAACAACAAACAACAAAAAGCGCTTTAAAGTAAGATGTTGCTTGTTGTGTTCGTTGACTTTTCTTTGTGTTGTATTTCCAAAGTGTTCTCTCTTTGAATGTTCGTTAACAATTTCGCGTTAATCAAAGTGCCATCAGCAGTGTATTTAATGTTGACGTTTTTCTGGCATTAAATGTTATTATTTTTCCTAACCATGTGATATCTTTCAAAGAGTAAATATCTATTTTACAGTGTTGTTCATATAAATTAAAGTGCTAAGAGTATTCAAAATAGTTAAGTTCAGTACTTCGAAATAAGTGACCTTTTGAATCATTTGGTACCTTTTTTGTACCTTTCCGAATAGGTTGCAATTTTTTTTTTTTTAATTTCTTTTATTTACAGGTATATTACAAAATGTATGCTCTTCCGTTCCGTTCTAACATTTCCTTTGCTTCATTGCAGCATTTGTTTATTCTCTCAATCATCTTTATACTTATTTATTTATTCAATTTATATTTATTGCCTCGCTTATTTATATTATTCTTTCTTCTTTTATGTTTCTTTTCAGGCTAAAGGCTCTCTAGCCAGAACACCTGCTCGACATAATGATGCTCTTTTCAGCCCAGCAAGCTATTCACCAATGTAAGTATGCTGGCAGTGAACAAAACTTATTGCTAGTGAACATTTTATACCCCTCACTTATTATGATAGGTTGTATTCATGAAAGTCAGTCCTCGTAGGCATTAAAGTAAATATTTATACATTTATTTGCAGTTTATCTGTCCGTTTGCAATTTGTATGATTATTTTTATGCCACATTTATAAATATTTTTACAACATTTTAAAATTTGATGCCATTATTACACAGCAGGCCCCATGGTCAGAATTTTCTATGGATGCTATGATTACAAGAATATAAAGTTATATGAGGAAGTAAAAAGCAAATTCGCACAAAATTGATGTTATGCAAACGTTATTATGAAAAAACGTATTTTTTAAAAAGTACGCCATTGTTTATTCATACCGATTTAGTTTACTCAGGCCTGTAACTAGGATTTTGAAGAGAGTGAGGGGGAGGGTGTTTTATAATATGTTAGGACAGGCATATGACGATTTTAGACCCAAATGACGATTTTTGAAAAACCTTTTGACGATTTTAGGCGAAGAGTCTCTGGCAACTCTGTTGACGACGCGCGCAAAACAGGCTCAAAAGTATAGTTAGAGGAGGAATTTTGAAAAAAATTTACATGTTCTTGAAACATATATGATTGATTTGTATAAAAAAAAAAATTTGATTAGATAAAATGTCCCCTAAGATTTTAAAATAAAAAAATTACGTAAAAAAATTTAATTATTAAGTTTTCTTATGAAAATTTGATGCCATGATGAAAAGAATCATTCATTTTCCCATAGAAATCAATGTCTAAAATATTTTCTTTTCAAAAGCGATATCTTTTCCGAAAAGTCATATTTTGATTTTAGGTGATTTTATTAAAATGTTTGTAAACATGTTGGTAGTTAAGAAGTCTAACATACCAGAAAAATAACAAAATCGAATGGTCAACATTTTAAGTTGAACGCATCACGTGATATAACCAAAACTGTTATTAATGTCGTGGAAATGCATACTATAATACAGATTATAGTTTTAAAATTAAAACAAAAAAATCAAACAAATATTTTTCAACTTTACTTCCTATAATTTATAACATAATATTCCTTCGAGGTTTAGGTTAGGTAAGGTTATTCCGGCTGCCTCCTGGCGGAGGCGCACATAGATCATTCTGGTCCTTAATGACCCGTTAGGATATCCACTAGTGTCCTGCATTCTCTGCGCGTTCGTGCCAGGATGAACATAGTAAATTTTTCGCATCGTGTGTCACACATTTTTGAGATTTTGCATGTTGTCGTGTCTCTCCATCTACGACTCACTGCTTGTGCGACCCTATCTTCGAAGTTTCTGTACAGCTCTTGTAGTGGGATTGGTACATGTTGTATGGACTCTGATCCCAGCCCGGCGTCGTCCTTTGCTAGTCTATCCGCCTTCTTATTTCCATCAATGCCCCGGTGGCTTGGGACCCAGTAGATGCGCACTCTCTTTGAAGCGCATAGTGCATCTAGTGCTCCTCTGCTTGCCAGGGCATTTGTGAACCTGATGGTAGCGGGGCACATGGATGTGATTGCTGCTTGGCTGTCTACAAAGATGTATATATAAGAATGGTGTGTTCATATTTAGGGCAGTTTCCGCGGACTTTCTAATGGCGAAATCATCCGCCTGGATGATGCTCCAGTGTTTCGGTAGTTTATAAGGCTGACTTATCTCTGGTTCTGCATAGTAAACTGCCGCTCCCACCTGCGTACGCAGTATAGAATCATCAGTAAATATTTTGACCGGCCGCTGTGCTTGTTCTATGCCGTATCACCAGTCGTTCGTTTCTAGGCATATTGATATTCTTGCGTCTATTTTTGTGTGAGGTACTATGTAGTCTGTACTACTGCATAAATCCTTGCTGATGATACAGTGCATAAACCTTTGTTTGTGCATGTTGTTTGCGCCGTCAGACGCTTAGCCGTTTTCCTGGCTATTAGTCTTGCGTGTATGTCTGTGGGGTCCAAACATAGGATTGTTTCTAGCGCCTTCGTTGGAGTTGACTTCAGCGCCACTGTTATGCAGATCGCTGTCTGCCGCTGAGGACGAACTACTTTTACGTAGATCCAGTGTATGAGAGAGGGTGAGAGACCCCAAGTGCTGCCCAGCATCTCCATTATTGAACTTATTGTTGGTAGACATTTCCCCGCTATAATTATGCTTAGATCATTTGCATAAGCTGTTTTTTTCGAAGCTCTACCTGTGAAGTTTTTGAGTAGTTCATTAACGACTAGGTTCCATAACCTAGGTATTATTTCATATATGTAAATTTTTTTCGAATGTCAGACACTTTTTGAACACTGAAAGCCATTGTTGAAAATGATTCTTTAATATACAAACTTCTCAAAAGATTATGTAATGATTTTATATTTATACAGGGTGAGTCTGTTAGAGAGGTCAATCCGAAAACCGGAGGTTCCTTGGGTCAATACAAGAAAAAAATTGTATGGGAGGGGGGGGGGGGTCTATTTTCACCCCCCTCCGAGATAGGAGTAAAATAATGTAAAAAAGTCGAATTTTAAGGTAATATCACTTTTAGCGCAATAACTTTGAAAGTATGATAGCTTCGTAAGATTTAAGTGCAGTTTTGGAAACACAATTTAACAGGTCTAATAAAAAAATAAACAAATTAAAGTTTACTCGTTTGGTAAAAACAATTAAGCTGACCAAACTCAAAAAATAATTTTTTTCACGAAAAAAATTAGTACGAATGCGATTTTCTCTAAAGTTTATCTAAAAAAAAAATTCAGTTTATTACGTATTTATGTTCTCTTAAGTGTTCTCTAAAACTTCCGAATACAAAGTTTTTACCTCAGGTCAACAGGTCATCTGTTTTTTGAGTTTTAATTTGTGCTTAAAATACCTATGTAAATTACAAAAGCTTACATTGATATGTAAACAATAGAAAAAACAAAAATTTACTTTGCAGTGTAATGTTTTTGTTGTAAAAATTTTCTGAAAATACAAATTTACTATTTAAAACGGTAATTATAATATCGGCATTCAACTCTCTTTTATTGTTGTTTACTATAATAGTAGCGTTAGTAGTAAATTTTTGTTTTTTCTATTGTTTACATATCAATGTAAGCTTTTGTAATTTACATAGGTATTTTAAGCACAAATTAAAACTCAAAAAACAGATGACCTGTTGACCTGAGGTAAAAACTTTGTATTCGGAAGTTTTAGAGAACACTTAAGAGAACATAAATACGTAATAAACTGATTTTTTTTTGTAGATAAACTTTAGAGAAAATCGCATTCGTACTAATTTTTTTCGTGAAAAAAATTATTTTTTGAGTTTGGTCAGCTTAATTGTTTTTACCAAACGAGTTAACTTTAATTTGTTTATTTTTTTATTAGACCTGTTAAATTGTGTTTCCAAAACTGCACTTAAATCTTACGAAGCTATCATACTTTCAAAGTTATTGCGCTAAAAGTGATATTACCTTAAAATTCGACTTTTTTACATTATTTTACTCCTATCTCGGAGGGGGTGAAAATAGACCCCCCCCTCCCATACAATTTTTTTCTTGTATTGACCCAAGGAACCTCCGGTTTTCGGATTGACCTCTCTAACAGACTCACCCTGTATATATATAAATATGGGAGAAAATATTTATACCCCAACGCGTAATGCGTAAGGGGTATATTAACTTTGTCATTCCGTTTGTATCGCCAAGAAGGAGGCGTGGCAAGTATATAAAAGTATATATATTTTTGATCAGCATCACCTCCTGGATTTCCGTGTGCCTGTCTGTCTGCCCGTCTATCGACACGATTACAGCCGTAATTTTAAAGTAATCGCGATAAAATTCAAAATATAAATTTATTTATAAAAAATTAAGATCAAGTTCGAAAATGGGCCAAATCGAATAAAAACTGCGCCTACTTCCAATACAAACTGGCTTTATTTCTAATGTAAAATTTCTTATCTGCAAAAATTAAAGAAACGCCTTGAAATTTGGCACGTAAGCTTCAATCTAAATCCTGGCTATGAAATTTGGAAAAATCGGATGAAAACCACGCCTACCTTCCATATAAAGTGTCTTTATTTTAAATGTAAAAACTCTTAAAAATCCACAAAAATTAAAGAAATGTCTGGAAATTTTGCACATTAGCTTTGATATATGTATAATATGAACCATCTCTATGATATTTGGCAGAATCGGATCAAAACCACGCCTACCTCCCATACAAAGTGACTTTATTTTAACAGTTAAATCTCTTCAAAATCCACAAACATTAATGAAATGCCTTGAAATTTTGCATGTAAGGTTTGATATTCAATATAAATCATAGCAATGAAATTTGGAAAAATCGGATGAAAACCACACCCTCCCTACCTTTCATACAAAGTGACTTTATTTTAACAGTAACATCTCTTCAAAATCCACTAACATTAATGAAATGCCTTGAAATTTAGCATATAAGCTTTGGTCTTCAATATAAATCCTGAAAATGAAAATTGGAAAAATCGGATAAAAACCACGCCTACCTCCCATACAAAGTAGCTTCATATTAACCGTAAAATCCCTTAACAATCTGCTCAAATTGCAGAAATGTTTTGAAATTTTGCACACAGACTTTTATATATAAAATAGACTATCACCGTGATATTTGACAAAATCGGATGAAAACCACGCCTACCTTCAATACAAAGTGACGTCATCAAAATTGAAAAACTTTCGTAAATATATAAAACTGAATGACATCGTGTCTGTATGTACCCAAGTTCCGCCCACGTCGTTTATCCAACCCATACATATGGTAAAATGTGGAGTCTTTATACTAGAAAAGTGGGTGCTGCATTTTACTCTGTTTACAAATTACTCTATGTGGCAACTAAGGGTAAAATTAAATTAAGCCTATGACACAAATATTTTTGCAGATTGTACTTAAAAATTTTATAGACGTCTAAAGACTTCGGATATACTTCAGTACGGCCGCGGGGGAATATTTTAGCTTCGGTACCCTGCCGAAGCTCCATTCCTTACTAGTTTTTTTTTTAAATTTGTATTAAAAATGACAACTTTTGCTTCTTCAAATAAATTTACATAATAATCTCAATTTTACTTAAAAAGCTAAATATTACGTTTTGATTTTAATACACTCTTTTTATTTTTTATTTCTTCCATGCTTTCTAAACGCTATGGGAAGGGTTTGAACCCCTAAAGCTCCCCTTAGCTACAGGTCTGTGTTTACCTATATCAGGAAGCAGAGTATCTTTATCAATATCTTTAAAATTATCTAAATGATTTGTGAAATACACCTCATTTCAGCTTGAACCATATTTTTTATACTTTTACTCTAGAAAAATTAATGTATACTAAATTCATACCATATAATTTTTAATAACAACAAATAACTAGACCCGTTTGTTGATCCCATTTTGCAAACTTATTCTTACTACTGCGTATCGTTTTTCTGCAACAGCTGATCGATTTGTGGTTTGTTCTTTCTTTGTGCTTTCCTGGGTTTTATCATCAGCGATTTATTTTAAAAATAATTATTAACATTTATAAACGTCCACATAGCGCACACTTTGCATTCGTGGCTTTGGTACAAATGATGAAGAATAATGTTAATGAATTATAGCTCAGGGTAACGGTCTAATGATGATAAATGGAAGATATTCTTAAAAGAAAAGAGTTACAAAAGAGCTCATAGTAACGGAAGCAATTGCCGCCAATTAAATCTACCTAATGGTTGGCTAATAAATATAAATGGCTTTAGTAAAAATAGAAAAGTATTGGCTACTAAAACTCTTGCCAGTTTTTCCGTTTAGTTACAGCTTATTAAGCCCATTAGTAGTGTGTTGGACATGTGGGCAACCAAATCACTTAACAGAAAAAGCGGTGTCGAAAGGTGTTAAAATTGCTGTCAAAGAGCAACATTGAGGTTATAAACTAAAATAAATCATTTCGAAAGGTAGGTATTTAACACTATAATTTATGACTTAAGTTGCTTAAAAGCTTTGAGCTATGCTTGTCATATTCCTTTCGACTTGCATTTTAAAGAGTTTCCGATGTTACTCGGGAGTTTATATTAATTATTATTGTCATTCAGTCTTCATTTTCATGTTTTTAATAAGTTAGAATAATTGAAAAAAAGTTACGTGCTAATTTGCAAATTTTCAGATTATGAGTTACAACGCCCCGAATTACTTGCAAAATCATTTTAGATTATTTGGTGAGTGTGGTGAATGAGGCAGAACTTCATAGCTGAGTTGGTTCTACTTCTGCAGCGTCGGTTGTGCAACGTTTGGTCGAGCATTATCGCCCAAAAGAATTGGGTCCATTCTATTGAGGTGTTTCAGTTCTTTATGCATTCTGCAAATTTGTTGACAATATTTCTCTGCTGTGATAGTTTCGCCAGAGTTCAAGAAGATGTAGTGGATAATTCCGGCTGACTACCATCAAACAGTCACCATATTATTTTTTTGGTGCAGCTCAGGTTTGGATACATTTTTAGGGGTTTCACCACTGCTCTGAACGTCGTTGGTTGTCGTATAGAATTCTCTTTTGATCGCACGTCGCAATGCAATCGAAAAATGGTTCGTTATTGTTGTGCAAAAGACGTAAAGGGTAAACTTCATAACGGCGATTTTTTTTTTGTTTTCTTTCAATTCGTGTGGCATCCATTTGTTGAGTTTCTTCGACTTTCCAATTTGGCTCAAATGTTCCGAAATTAATTCAATACTTATGCCTAACTCCCCTGCAAGCTCTCAAACAGACGTGCGTGGATTTGTTTTCAGCTATGCTTTGAATTCATCGTCATCAATGGCAGAGGAACGTCCGCGACCTTCCTTAACTTCCAGACTGAATTCACCACGACAAAATTTTATTGTTTTTTCGAGACGTTTGTGCTGCACTATGGCCGAGTTTCAATTAATGCAAGTATATTTTGCGAAATTCTTGTTTTGGCATCTTAACTTCAAAGTTCTAAAGGTCTAAAATAGACAAAAAACAAAAATTTAATTTATATTAAAAATAGATTGCATGAAAAGAAAGAGCATTAAATAGCTTTAAAATAACATATAATGTAATTTATAATTTTTTATTGTTTTAAAGGGGTTACATGACATAGGCAGTTTTTTGAAATCGATAAACTTTTTTTAATAATTTTGTAATTTAATAATTTTGTATTTTAGTAAATATTCTTAAAATTCTAAGAAAAAAAATTTCATGGAAAAATTCCTACGGGTTCAAAAGTTACAGCCGGATTAGTGAGAGCGCATTTTTAATTTTTATCTATCTACGTACGTATATACTTGTTTTACTTGCTACCTGACTTTTGGTGGTTGTTATTTCGTACCTACTTGAAGGGTGAAGGGTGAAGTCCGAATTGCTAAACGATTGCAAAAAACTATAAGAAACAGCACAACACAAGATAACGAAGGCATACAGTACGAAGCAGGCATGGCAGATTGAAGGTAACCTTTTTTTTTCTTTGTTCACAAACTTTGAACGCGTTTATCTCGGAACCATGTTTTTCATACTGGTTGCGGCACTAGCGGGTTCATTTTTTGACAAAATTTTTTTTTTGTATTTTTTTAAACTTGATTCGCTATCGTATGACACTAGCTTTTTTTTTTAATTTTTTCGATTTTTTATGAATTTTTAAAGTCAATATTTTTTTCGAAAAACACACTTTCAAATTTGGAACATCACCAAAAATTGAAAAAAATTTAAAAAAAAAAGCTCGTGTCATACGATAACCAATTTTGTTAAGATTTAAAAAAGTAATTTTTTTCCAGATCGGACAATTTTTGCAACTCCCAGCGCTGCAACCACAAGGCCCCGTTTTTTTCTCTGCCGCCAGTTTGGAGCTCTATTGAAAACCATGTTGGAGTGAAAAATATATTTTTTTGAATTTTTTTTTCTCGTAATTTGTTCAATTCTCTACAATAATAAAAGAAATTTTGGAAAAAATGTTTGTTTTTGACTGAGTTATGAATTTTTAAAAAAAGGTCGGTTTCTCTGCTGCGAATGTCATGTCCCACCTTAATTTTTGAACAGCCGATATATTTCGGAAATAAATAAAGGGTGTTTTTGAAGAGAAATTTAGGCGGCGATGTGACGATTTTTATTGGGGGGAAACATTTCAAAAACACGTTTACATGTTTATAAACATGTAACAAAAAGTAATACGTGAAACGAAGAGAGACGCCGCGGTTGGCAGTTTTAGGGGATCGCTGGTTTTGAATCTGATGTCAAAATTTTAAAATTCAAGATGGCAGATAGGATTGCCATCTCTATTTTTTTATTTTTGCGAACCCTTGTAATTTTGAAATTCTGACAACGAATTTGATTTCGAATCTGATATCACAGTTTTTCAAGATAGCGAATAGGGTTGCCACCTAAATACTTACCACAGAGCTGTCACCTAATCATATGTTTTTGTACGAGTTTTAAACATTTTCTAAGAGTTAAAGGGGGTCGCTGATTCCGAATCTTTTTGCAGAATTTTAAAATTCAAGCTGGCGTATAGGGTGGCCACCTCAATTTTTACCACAGGTTTGCCACCCAAGAAAAGGTATTTTTAAGAATTTTAAACATCATCTAACAATTTAAGAGGGTCACTGATTTCGAATCTGATGTTAGAATTTTAAAATTCAAGATGGCGGATAGGGTTGCCACCCATTTTTTACGAATGCTTTGCTTTGGCGAAGACATGGTAAAAATGGGTCGCTGAATCCAAATCCTTTGTCAAAATTTCAAAATTATGTAGTTTTTTTACAGTAGAATTGCCACCTAATAAAATGTATTTTTAAGATTTTTTAAGGGAGTATTCCTGGTTGGTAGGCTGTTTTTAGACCCTTTTTGAAAAACTTCTCATTTGAAAACGCAGAGTTATTTAAATTCTGTTTTTTTTTTATTGTATTAAAAACATATTAAATTAAATAAAAAAATTTTTTTTCCTTTGTACGAGGGCTGTTCAAAAAGTTGTCGGCCTTCAAATTGGGGCGTCGAAAAAAAAGGTATGCTGCTTACGGCCCGGATAACTCGACTTCGGATCATCTGAAATGGAAAAGTAAACGGCGTTAGATTCAGTACAGATCTAATTCTAGTTCCTACCTCAATCATAATCTTGCGATTAGTTTTTACAAAATGGCGGTCATTGAAATATGAAAAACCGATTTTGAGTCTTTTTTTTTGTAGTTTAGTGTAAAAAAAATAGTAAAAAATAGTTTAAAATTGTGATTGAAATAGGGACCAGAATGGTGACAATTCTGCGTCGATAGCATTTTGTTTTATAAAAATCGGTTCAGAACTACGGGCGCAATCTGGGTTGCAAGCTCGAAAAACGAGGTTTCGAGATAAACGCGCTTAAGTTTTAAGTTATTTTTTTGCATCAAAAACAAAAAATTGAAGAAATTTAAGCATGCAGTTCGACAATTCTGCGTCGATTGCACTTGGTTTCATCAAAATCGGTTCAGTAGATCCGGAGACAAGTGACTTCGAAGTTCAAAAACGTGATTTTGAAAAAACTCAAAGAAAAGTTTTTTTTTTTGTGAAATACTTACATATATCAATCTGCAGTGCCAGCCCCATAAAGAACTCCTTCCTCTTCTTCAAAAACTGAGGACTCAGCGGCTCTTTGTGCTCTTCGGGCAGTTCTACCTTCTTTTGATGCGGCCAGAACTCTGGCTTCGGACCTTTTCAAACGTTCTTCGTTCCGAGACATGGCGAAATCATATGTGACGTTGCCAATCGGGATGCCCATTAGGTTTATTATTTGAAGTATTGGCAAAAAACCTTCTTTAAATATGACAGTTCCAATATAATTGGCAATCTCAATAGTGCGTGCGCCGGTGTGCATATGCTTCGGTGCGAATGACCACAGCACTGCGTTGAAGATTCGTTGCTGTTTTGAGTTTCAGAGCCAAGGCATCTGCTCAACAAATCATCGGCTGACAGTGCTTCGTAAATAGGGTTGATTGCTTCCTGGACTCTCTGATTTAGTGGTGCATACGTAAGCTTGAAGCGCGAGCGTCCGGTTTATAACTCAATTCAAAGTGAACTAAACGCTGCCAACATTCGAATACCTAAGCTCTAAATTGTGTATTAATTTATTTTTAAAATGCGTATACAAACAAGTTATTACCTACTAAAGAACGCGTTAAACGAAATTCGGTTGTTGCTTCAAACCGTTGCATTCAAAAAGTAGCCAAATTAAGCAAATCGCATTTTGGCGAAAACATTGCTGGACAAAAAAGGCCATATCTCCTAAAGTATTTTGAATTTCAAAAAACCCTTTTATTACGATATTTTCAAATATCCAAGCTATAAAAATATGAAAAAAAAATCTAAAAAAATGTTTGCCAACCAGGAATACTCCCTTAAAGAAGTGAAAAAATGCAAGGTTAGATATTGGTTGCATTCGTTATGTAACTAATATTTTGGCATATATTTTCTCTTAATTCGATAAATATTTAAGTCTGCAGGTATGCTCCAATAAGTGATCCAAAACGTTACATGTACTTTGAAAACAAATTTGCGAAAAACCTCCATTCAAACCGCGCTGTAAGACGTTATTCTACGTCAATAGAAAAAAAATGCTAGCAGTGTACATTTTTTGGCAGTACCAAATTCACCCCAGTGTATCATTTTAGAGCTAAGGCAAACTATTGATTTTCCTAAAATCTCAAAATTAAGGAATATTGTGTGATTCTTGAAAGACTAAATTGAAAAAACACGTACCTTATTTGTAAAAAAAAAATTAAATTGAATTTTTTTCTCTACAGTAATTTGGTTATATCAGATTTTATACCTTGCCTAAAAACTTGCCGTCTAGAAAAAACACTGCGATGCAATAGCAACTACTTTGCAACATCGGTTCAACGACCGCAACAAGCGGCAAAACCAAATCTGTATGACCGGCCGAAACAACGAACGACCGACAGAAGACCAACTAAATGAACGAGTAAATGAATAATTGACCTGAAGTGAAATGCCAGAAGCATAACCGAATCTATGAAGCCGTATCAAGCCATCCTAATGAATGTGGCAAAGCGTTAACGTCATTACCATATGATATGGTATAAGCCAGGCTCAAAACAATTTTCCGGCAGCAAGAAATAAGGCTGTACAAAAAAAAAAACTTGACGAAAATTAATTTTCTTGTTTTTCGAAGCACTTTTCAGCGTTTCAGTTTTTTTTTTTTATTTTGTTTTTAAACGCTCAAAAAATACTTGTTTAGCCGAATATTGTTAGCTTAGAGCTAACTGCATATATATTTCACTAGATACCTGATGCTGCCGGGATTTTTTTTTTTTTTTTTGTTTGCTACTTTTAGGTTTCATAATTTTTTTTTTCCATTAATTTTCAGTTAAAGTTACATACTCTCACAAACATACATTTTATTTGGACCTCCTCTTTGTGGGGGGTTCTGCTTTATTGCATCAAAAAGTGTTAGATTTAAACGTTGTGTCGATTCCTTTGGTCTGTGCCGAATATTTTTGCTGTTTTTGGCTCACATGTTTTAGGGTGGGTCAAAGTAACGCTTTTAAATAACTTTTAAATTAAATACTTAAAAAAACTTGTTTTTCTTACAACAATTTAATTTCGGAATGAAGAATTCAATAAAGTTTTTAAAATCATAAAAAAGCTTTGCAAAATATACATCATTAAGGCCCAAGATTTTTGGGATGTTTTTGGCATTTGTGGAATTGATTTTTTTTTTCGCTCCACCCTAGTATTTGTAGCGATTTGTATAAATCTATCGCGGTAACAGTGGTGCGATGAATGCAGGTTAGATGAGTTTAAACTTTAGTATAAAACAAATTTTAAGTTTCTAGGTGCGCCGCACAGTGTGTGATTTTTCAGTTTTAGGATAACAAAATTCATTTATCAAAAATGATGACAGCTAGAGGCATGAAATTTTGCCCGTAAGCTTTAAGAATAACAAAAATTATTTCTACAAAAAGTGGGCGTGATCAGTCAACTGCCACAGCTACCTGCCCTACAACTGGACTAGTAATAATGGTATAAGTTTGGTTGTATGTCTGCTATAGCAATTAAATTCGGTTTCTTAGTTTAACTTACAACTAAACAACTTTTAACAAAAAAGGGCGTAATCAGTCAACTGCCACACCTACCTTCCCTGCAACTGGACTAGTAATAATAGAATAAGTTTAGTTGTATGTCTGCTATAACCATAAAATTCGATTTAGCTTACAACTAAACAACTTTAAACGAAAAGGGGCGTGATAAGTAAACTGCCACACCTACCTCCCCTTAAAATGGACTAATAATAACGACATTTCTATACATACAAACGATCTTATACTTACTTGTTTTTATGCATTTTTGTATTTCACCAGAAAACTCAATAAAAATAAATTGGAAACTGTATTTTATACTCAATTTTTTTTTTCTGAATCTCAGTCAGAATTTTTATTGTAAAACTCAAGAGCCTAAAGTAGATTTATTACTTCTGCTGTTAGAATTTAAAAAATGGATCCGAAGAAAGAGTCTTTGCAACAAATCTAGTTTTTGGGTAAAGCATTCTTTAAAGCACCTAGTGTCTTTATTTCTAGCTTCCTGAGCTTCTTTAGAGAGCTAGCCTATTGGAAGTATAAAGGAACTTGTAATCTTTTCACCATGAAATATATCCTTAAAATTTAAAAAACTTAACATTTTTAATTGACAGCTTTTATATTGGTATAAGGTATAGTTACTTATACAGGGTGTCCCGCAATTGAGTGCAACCATTTACGGAGCTGAAAGGTTATGTCGAGCTAAGCCAAGAATCGTATGGGAGGGGGGGGGTCTCTGTTTTCTAACAGCATAACAACAAACCTCACCAACTTAACCCCTACCGAGTTGTGCTCGTGTGAAGATGAAATCAATCGATTGAAACCACAAAATTTCAACTTTGATTGCAAATTTCTCAGTTTTTCGCTTAATAAATGAAATTTTTTTTTAGTATCAGTTTTGTAATTTATTCAATTTTCTTTCGTGAAAATTAATTAACCCTGTAGCTCCTAAGAATGTGAAAATATCCCCCCCCCCTCCCCCCTTCCCATACGATTTTTTGCTCAGCTCGACATAACCTTTCTGCTCCGTAAATAGTTGCACTCAATTGCGGGACACCCTGTATAAAGATAGATATATAATCTCATAAAAAAATGGGAATGGAACTTTTCTTAAACTGAAAGTAGGAATACAAGACATTATTAAAATGAGATTTTCGAGGACATATCAAGTGACCGAATGCCTTCGGTGAGCAAGCTCTATCGAAAACAATAGTTTATGAGTGGTACAAAATGTTCAAAGAGGGTCGAAAAAGCGTTGAAGACGAGGCACGGCCAGGACGATCATCAACATCAACTGATGAGCTACACGTCAGCAAAATCCAAGAATTGGTGCTCCAAAATCGTTGATTGACAGTCCGAGACCTTACTGACCTTGTTCGAATATCAGAAGGATAAGTGAAAACTATTTTGAGTGACCGTTTGTGCATCAGAAAAGTGCAATCTCGAGTGGTGCCAAAAAGGCACTCCGTATTCACCTGACTTAGCACCATGTGACTTCTGGCTATTCGCTAAATTCAAGAGACCGCTCCATGGACACCGTTTTGAATCGATAGTAGAGATAGAAACTAAAACGAAGAAGGAATTGAAGGCATACCGTAAGAGGACTTTGCAGCATATTTTGAAAATTGGAAAAAACGTTGCAATACGAAAAGTGTATTGCTTCCGAGAGGGGGAGGGGGGGGACTACTTTGAGGGGGACAAAATTAATTAAGAAGAATAAATAAAGATTTTTTGATTTCTAAACAAATTCCCGTTATTTTTTGCCCAAAGTTGTATATAACGTGTGTTTCATATATATAGCGCCACTTGGAAATTTAAAATAATTTTGTAACGGCCAGTTTAAACAAAAGAGAATGTTCTGCGAATTTAGTCATCTATGCGTATCTTTTTATGAGTGAAGTCTATTCTAATAACGGTACATTGTTAATTGCTAAATATCACTTTTAATGCTGTTCCGTATTTATAACGCCACTTCAAAGTTTTAAATAATAAACGATTTTTATTGAATAAAAAAAAAATTTATTAAATTACTGCTCCCATACCACTTGGCTCCAATACTATTGTAAATGCGATTTGGCATACTTGCAATTAATTTTTTTAATGTATTTGTATCAATTTTGCTCCATTCTTCGAGAATAAGTCATTTCAGTTCTTTCACATGGCCAAATTATCTGTTATTTTTTATACACCTGGCGTACAAGAATTCCCCACAAATTCTCGATGGGATTAAAAGCCGGAAGAGCATCTCGACCACTACAATAATCCAATGTTATGGGCCTGAAACCATGCTTAAGTCTCTCGATTTACGTGGATTGCCGCATTATCTTGCAGGAAAACTAGTTGTGACTGCTTGTTTTTTCAGCACACGAGTGTAGTCAGCGCTCTTCATCCTTGAACTTACTAACTGCTAATCTAAGCATTCAATTTCAGAAAAAGCACCCCACACTATTACATTATCTTCACCAAAATTTTTTTTAGAAAAACGAAGTAGTTCGCAGCGTATGTCGTGCCAATAATATCGAAATCCATCCGGGCCATCAAGATTCCATTTTTTCTCATCAATTTATTCAATTAAGTCTACGCCCAATTTCCTGAATTCCATAGCCTTCTTCTTTAAGAATTTTTATTTGTTCACTTTTCTTTACTATTAAGTAGGGTTCCACGAGGCATTTCGGTCTTAATTTTTTTCTATTTTTAAGGTCTTGAAAACTGGATACACAATTTTTTTTAATCTCTACACTTTAAACGCAGAAGAACGAATAATTGCAAGTGGCGTTATAAATATGGAACAGCATTGAAAGTGATATTTAGCAATAAACAATGTACCGTTATTAGAATAGACTTTGATATTGCTCACTATTGTGGTTGTGCATAGATGACCAAATTCGCAAAACATTCTCTTTTGTTTAAACTGGCCGTTATAAAAATATTTAAATTTCGAAGTGGCATTAAATATATGAAACACACCTTACATAATCTAAGAAAAAATGACACTGGAACTTTGAATTTCCAGTAATGAAAAGTTAATTTTTTTAGTTTAATGCAGCTTATTTATTGTAATTTTGTTAATTTTCTAGTGTACGTTTTTTATTAAAGAAGTAAAAACAAAATTGTGCAATGTTCTATTATAAAAAAAAAAAAAACATATTCAAAAATATTCTTTACGACAAAATGTTTACTTGTAGGAAGTTGACATGCAACGTTTGCCTTGCACTCAGTTTTTTGCCGATTGAAAAAACATCCAACTTAAGCAAATCTTTTAAAAAAATGCAAATGTTTGTTAGACTTCAAGATGGTTTTTTATTTATTTACATAAATATATTACTTTCGAAATAAAAACTCTTCTTTTTTTATATTCAACAAAAAATTGTTTGGACTTTTGTCATGCTAAAATTAAGAAATCACACACTGTGCGCCGCTGGTAGTCAAACTTTATGTTGCAACAATAGCTCGCAGTAACGGTGAGCACATAGGCAGATACATTCGCGCATATATAGGAACGCTTAAGTTTCTATCTGATTTATCATTTTTTTTTTTATTTTCTTATAGCAACATTATGCAATTTTCTACCTCCTTCGCATCACTGCCATCAGCTAAGAATTGTTTTTTGGTGTTGCTCCTCCAAGCATGAACAAAAAGTTACGGGATAGCATCAAATTCCTGGATAGGCTTAGTGTGCTAGTTTTTCATTAAAATTGCAAAATCCCTTAAAAAAAAAAATTTATTTAACATGAATAGAGACAAAAATGTCTGTAAGTGTAATTTTTCAAGCAAGAAAAATGTACAGTTCAAAAACACTTGGATTTTTTATTTTGAGTTTATTCACACAAATATTTTTAGGAAATTTTTCGAGTTTTCGTCCATTTTTCCCCATGCGATTTTGTAAAGAAAATTAATATGATTGGAATCTTGGTTTAATTAATATGAAAGCTACATCAATAGACTTTTATTTGTGGAGCTGGAAGTGTCATAAATGTACATATATCGGAAGTTATTTAAGAAAATGCCTTGACGAGGTCGTCAAACAGTTTCGTTTGGATGTGATATCTTGGGATTGTCTTTGTGCGCCTTACCCTTACCCACCTTAATTCACCCAATTTCTTAAAAATTAAAATTTTAGTAATAAAGTAATCAAAGTCATCTAAAATCCTCTCATTGGAAATGTTATCATATTTATTGAATCTACTCGTTCAAAGAACGATCTTATGCCAGATTAGTTGCAAAACCCGCATTATTTTCTGGGAAGGCCAAAAGTTAAATTTAATTAGGAACCCTTTGTCCAATTTCGTTCTTATTTTTTGCAGATTCTTACAATACAGCTTATTGTACATAAAAAGTACTTTATAAAAATAATTTTTTTTTTCGAAAATAGTTTTCAGGCTTTTATATAGAGGGCGCTGAAAATTACATTAAAAACATACATCCAAAACGGTTCGAAAAAAATCAAATGCCATCAAATGGCATCCGCCTACGTGCCACCCCCGGATAGATTTCGAGTTATCTATCGAACCCTTTCAAAAAAACTAGTCGCGTTTAAAGCTTTTGTTTTTCGAAATTTTGCATATATTTTTAAAATTATCGGTTGATAAACTTACTATTATTTAATCTGCAATGTCAGGTATCGTTTTAAAAACATATATGTATATTCTAGAAACTATGAAGAACATATTAAGCAAACAAAAAAAGAAATTTATTTTTTTAAAAATTTTCACGTATATTATGCCTTAAGAGTTATATTTTCGAGCTCAAGGTCTATGTTGCTTTCTGAAGAAAACAACCAACAACAACAACAATACCCTTTATATAGAGTAGTAATCACACAGCAGACTAGACAGAATGTTTCGTTGGCCGCTACACCAACTCATCAATAGCCTTGTATGATTGCAGTGAACCACTTTCAATTTGCAAGTTGTATGGGAGGTGTCACTATCCATTGTCCAAAAGCAATTATTTATAGCCAAAAATCCAACGAAAAAAAATTCTACCGGATGATGAAAACCGAATACATCCACATGTTCCGAAGTAATTTCCATATACTTCTTTAGTATCTATCATATGAAAGATGATAGATAAATAAATAAAGGTGTCTTTCTGGACGCCTTTTGAGTATACTTTATAAGTCTAGTGTGTTTTTTTTTATAATCTCTTATGTTTCTAATATTATTCGTGTTTTGTTGTTACTAGCTGGAGTACCTTGCCCTGCCCGGGGATGGTGTAATTTTCAGGGTGCGAAAATTTGCGACGAAGCGTGACATGGGGGAGAGAAAATTTTTGAATTCAGTTTTCAGAATATTTAATTTTATTAAAAAAATTATTTTCTCCGTGTCTGTTCACATGGTGAAATTTTTCATAAAATTGCTGGCCAAACGCAATAGAACCACGTGCACTTTCCAGAATATTAAAACATATAATAAATATAACGTGTTCTATGCTTTTTTCATAACAAACTGCTAAATTATAAAAAAAACCCAAAAATTTTAAAAAAGTAAAAGTGTGATTTTACATCAAGAGGGGAGGGGGTTGGAGTCAAGACTTTATGACGAAGTGTGGCATAGAGGGGAAGTAGTCTAAAATTGACGAAAAACACGTAATTTATAGACAGCCCATTAATGTCGGTGAATTAATGTATTAGATTGTTTCTCTCTTTATCTAACTTCGCCCACTTTTCTAAACTATAAACTGCTAATTTTTCCACTTTAAGCTTTTCGGGTGTAAGGGCTGTTATATAGGTTAAAATGTCACACCACTTGTCTAGTCCCGCCCACTTTTTGCATATTGCCTGGAACAGACCCTACCTACCCCTATGCCAAATATTAATACCACGATGCAAGTATTTACTAGGATAGAGTAATTAAATTAAAGTGAATACCTCCAGCCCACTTTTTTAGGCTACGGACTGCCAAATTCCAAAGAAGATATGTGATAAATTTGGTTCACAGAGTTCACAAGTCAGTTCACAAGTCAGAAAGTTCACAAGTCAGACAAACAGTGTAGAAGAAGTTCAAATATAATTATATTGTCTCGCCTCCTTTGTCTAATCCTTCCCACTTTTCCAGACTACGGACTGCACTTTATACCAACGAAAATATGTCACAAAATTTTGGTTGAAGTCGAACAAAGCGTGTAGGAGTTCGATTAAAATTAAAGTGAGACACGCCTCCTTGTATAATTCCACCCTTTTTTCGAAACTTAAGACTGCTTATTATAACGAAAAAAAAAACGAAATGGCCATTTTAGCCCTTGAAAGGACTTTGACCGAGCTTTTTATGATCAGTTGTGTTGTGTGTGTTTGTGAAAAGTTTGAACACAAATGATCGAGAACTGGGCCTACAAGTCTTATGCCGACTCCGAACGGCTTATGTTCTCAAGAAGCTTTTCATGACAGTTTTTACTCTCTGAGGATTGCCATTGTCTGCAATGAAGTGACGGTCGAACAGAAAATTAATTCAATTGAAAACAAATTTCTGTGTCTGGTGGGATTCGAACTAGGGTTCTCTGGCGTATGGGCCTCATACTCTACCCATTGCGCCACGGCCGCTTATTATACTTAAAAAAATATGCTAAATTAGGCGTGGTTTTGTTCCAAACAGGCAAAGTAGTAGGTCGCCTTAACTTACTTAGGTGGATCTACAACTGTAAGTAGGTTTTGGCCTCGTCTAAGAATTTTCGCCAGCCATTTCAGTTTTTCACTTTCGTCAGGTTGTTCCCCACTTGGTCCTTACAACGGAGATGCTGTCGCCTTCTTCTACGTTGACCGCCGCTTGGTATCGATTCGAATATTTTCTTCGCTGGAGCGACGTATTCCATTCGCTTGACTATGTCAATGTCGGCATAGAGCTCATAGAGTTCGTCGTTCCATTGTATTCGGTACTCGCCATTGACGCAGATCGGTCCGTAGATCTTGTGAAGCATCTTTCTCTCGAAGACTTAGACAGATCTTGCCAAGCATCTTTCTCTCGAAGGATCCAGAAAAAAACGGTGACATTCAGCTTTATATACAGGGTTTTCCAATTTAAGTGATATGATTTCTTTTGCAAAAAGAACACACTAATTGTTAAGGAAATTCAAATGTTTTTTTATTTAATATGAACTACAATCGATACAATTAAGTTCTGAATAAATTGTCTTTCAAATGGCGTCCACGTCTTCTTTTGCAGAAACGAGTTCGATGAACGCAATTTTCGAGCACTTTTTCCACTAAATCAAGTCGTATGTCATGAATAGTACGTTCAATAGTGACTTCTAATACTTATGGAAGAGAGTCTGGTGTATTGCTTAAGTCCAATGATTTCAAATAACCCCACAAGAAATAGTCTAATGGTGTTAAATCACAACTTGGAGGCCATCGATAACACTGTGGAACAAATTCAGATTAGCAAAAGTTAGGTCCATTCTGAGAGTGAGGAGTGAAAATAAAGGCTAAATTAGAAGACCCGTATCGCGGCGTTTGTTTATGTTAGTTCGAATTTTTTTTTTAATCTACCTTCGAACTTTGCTGTCAAATGCCGATTTTCAGCATATTGTTTATATAGTTTTTTGGCTATAACTCGTCGACTAATTGATATTTTTTCAATCTGTAAAAGCCAAATTATTGCTAGAGACCTGTGCAACAATGAAAATTTTTTAAAAAATTGATTTAGAAAATTTTTGTGGTGCTTATGAAGCAAAATGTTGGAAAAATTATTTTTTTTTCATTCTTTTTGAAAATATTTTCCATAAAACTGAGTCTTTTTTGCTTTCTGTTTGATCTATAATATGCTTCTCAGTTTCTTCAATAAATTTCAATTGAAAAGAAAACAATCATTATACAAAACTTGCGTTTTCCAGCTTAATATTAATTTACTTCTCATTTTTTATGTACCAATTTTGTTCAGTTTTGGTTTTGAAGAAAAATTGAAAAAGAATTATAAATATATGGAAAAAAATATAATTTTGAATTATTAGTTATGAAAAGTTTTAAGTAAAAAAATTAATGATGTGGCCAGTTGCCGTTTAGCAGGCGGCTGTGGATCAACATCACTGCTCTCTCTAATATCTTGGTCATCGTCATCATCATCAGAAAGGTCGATAATTGAGTCCAACAGATATCCTGGAATTTCATCTTTGTCTTCCCCCTTCTTCCTCTTTCTCCTCGTCTTCCTCTTCTTCAAAGGTGTTTTTATACCACCAACAAATTTCAGCGAGTATCGCATCTGGAGATTTCTTTCCTCTGTACCTAAAACGAAAATAGTTTTCAATCGTTAAGGGGGTCTTCTCATTGAGCAACTTTTTTTTTTCAACTTTTTTTTTTTGCATTTATTTATAGCTTGGGTAGTTGTGAATATGGCCCTAAAAGGATTTTAGAAATTCGAAATACTTTAGAAGATACAGCCTTTTTTGTGAAGCAAGGTCTGATGGACAAGAAGGTGATGGAGGTAATAAAACCAGCTTACGAAGCGCTGTCGGCAGATAATTTGCTTGAAAGATGCCTTGGATCTGAAACTCAGAATTCCAATGAGTCCTACAATTCTGTTCTTTGGTCACTTTCGCCCAAACACATCAACTCAGGCGCACGCACCATCGAAGTGGCCAATTTCATTGCAACGTGCCTCTTCAACGACGGTTTTATACCCATACTTAAAATTATGGGTTTGATGGGTATTGCGATTGGCAAAAACGCATACGAATACGCACTATCTCGCAATGAAGACAGATTGAACCGATCAGAGACTCGAGCTGCGGCATCATCAAAAGCTGGCAGAACGGCTCGCAGAGCAGAGAGGGCAGCAGAAAGCAGTTTCTACGAAAAAGAGGAAGGTGGCCTGTATGGAGCTGGCATCGCCGACTAATATTTGTAAGTAAAAATTGTCAGCTCTTTAAAACTGCATTTAAACATTTTTGAATTTTTTTTTTTTTTTCCCCAAAAAAATTACTTCAAACTTTAAACGCGTTTATCTCGAACCCACGTTTTTCGAACTGGCGGCCATGATATCTCCAGTTCAACTGAACCGATTTTCATGAAACAAAATGGAATCGACGCAGAATTGTCACCATTCTCGGGTGAACCTCGACCATAATTTTAAAAAATTTTTTACTATTTTTTTTTTACACTAAACTAAAAAAAAAAACCCGAAATTGAAATTTTTTTCCCGAATTTGAATGGCCGCCATTTCGTCAAAAAAAATCACAAAATTAAGCTTGAGGTTCACCCGAGAATTACATCTATACTGATTATAACCCCGTTTTTTTTTTTCATTTCAGACGCTCCGGAGACCCGGAATCGTGGCCGCCGTGACGACACCTTTTTTTTCACCACCAACTTTGAAGTCTCATTACTTTTTGAACAGCCCACGTATCGAGGCAAAAAAAAAATTTTCAAAAAAAAAATAAGTTCCAAAAAAGTTAATAGCGAATTTTATCACGACCGAGCGAAAATTAGAAGACATCAGCTTCGGCTGAGTTTCAAGTCTTAACTGAATCTTTATTTTTAGTTCGCTTGTACGAAATAAAAACAAACAAAAAAGTTTTTTTACTAATTCCTAATTCTTGGAACTTCCCTTTTTAATTACTTCTACCTAAATCGCTATTTATTTAATGGTTTTGAGATTTTGAACGCAAATTATCGACTAAGACCATTTTCTTTTCTAATGAAATTTATTGAAGAAACTGAGAAGCATATTATAGATCAAACAGAAAGCAAAAAAGACTTAGTTTTGTGGAAAATATTTTCAAAAAGCATGAAAAAAAAATTATTTCCAACATTTTGCTTCATAAGCACCACAAAAATTTTCTAAATCAATTTTTTAAAAAATTTTAATTGTTGCACAGGTCTCTAGCAATAATTTGGCTTTTACAGATTGAAAAAATATCAATTAGTCGACGAGTTATAGCCAAAAAACCATTTAAACAATATGCTGAAAATCGGCATTTGACAGCAAAGTTCGAAGGTCGATTAAAAAAAAAATTCGAACTAACATAAACAAACGCCGCGATACGGGTCTTCTAATTTATCCTCTAATTTCACCCCTCACTCTCAGAATCGACCTAACTTTTGCTAACCTGAATTTGTTCCACAGTGTAATAAATAAGACAAAATATGTCCAAATTCGGAAAAATTCCCTTACTGCTGAATTTTAGTTGCCAGCAGTTTTTTTTTTTGTGTTCTATGATATTAAATACATTTTGTAATAATATTTAATGAAAAAATGTGAGTATTTCATTAAAGTTAATCTTAAAAAATTTAAAAATATTTAACTTTAAAATATTTATTTTTGTAAAATTAATTTTACAAATTTAAAACTTTGTAAAATTAGATCGAATCAACGCCGAGTCTTTGTGGGCGGAACTCACCAAGATTTCCCAAACCCAAAAATCTAAGTGTGGCAGCCAGTTGCAGCGGCACAGAAATGGATGTTTTCTTCAAAGACATCCTTATTGATTCGGTAATAGATTATGAAACTGTAAAAGCATTAAGTTAACGAGAAATTATGTTAGCTACAAAATTTATCACTTACACTGATTCGGGAATGTTCAGAGGATTTTAATGGTCTCTTAGCACCTGTCTCTTAATTTTTTCTTCCTTGTGTCGCAAATGATCACTTAATAAGTAAGCAGATAAGCAGATAGAATAAGCTAATTTTTACAAATTAATTAATTTTATTTTTAGATAATGTAAACATTTGAAACATCTATTCACAGTAGTGCCAAACAGCTGTTTCGAAGTAAACTTCGAATTGAAGTAAATCGCACGATTTTTAGAACACCCAAATTCAAATCGTACGATTTACTTTTCCGGTACCGATTTTAAATCGCGCGAATTTCAGAACATGCCTGTCTTACTATTTCTCAAATATAAGTCAACTTTGGGCATTGGTTTAAAACCCTTCATGATTTGTTTTTCGTATAAAAAGTATTGAACTCTTCTCGCCATATACTTCGTCATTTTTCGCTAAGAATTTCCTTAAAAATTCCAAACACTTGTAGTACCAGACTCGATTTTTAGTTGTACTTTTTCATAAATTTCTTCTGCATCCATATTTCGAAAATCAATGCCAGAAGAACACTCCTCAATCAAGCATTCCTTCCCGTTGAATCTTCTGTTTATTTCATTTGTATATTTTCTGAGATTCGCGATCTATTCTTCTCTATAAATGGTACGTGATTATATAAAAGCTCATCATCTATCAGCTCATTTATCTATTAAAAAAAACTTTTAATTTTTTTTTCTGGAATTTTAAACTGCAAAAGTTTTATCAGCGAATCTCTTTAAATGCATACCTGTTTGTCTTCTGTGCTTGATCATTTGATATTCCTGAAATCCACTACCTTCAGTGATGTAAACTCGCTGAAGAGTTTTTGGCCATTGTTTTTGTTTCTACGTTTTCAAAAGTCTTAATTTCTTTCCATTGAAATAATCTTTTAAAAATTCTAGAAGGTTTTGAAAATTTTTACTTTAAAATGAAAGTTCTTCTTAGATAGAATTTTATTCGCTTTTGTCTGAATGCAATATACAGATCGATAAAACTAAGTCCTGAGAAATAAGAACTCAAAATAAAAATTAATTAAGGCCTCAAGAATGTCTAAAGAAAAGCTAAATACGAAAAATTTGAGGTGCCTCTTTTTTATTTTTTATTAAGTAGGTCCTTTGATGAAGAAATGTACAAAAGAAGAACTTGATCTGAACTTGGTCTGAACTTGATGAATTCAGACGGTTATTATAAAATTTTTGGGTTCAATTTAAAAGAGAAATCATTTCGTTCTCATTTGAACTTATTTTTTTAGCCTTTTAACAGCACGTTCAAAAAGTCCATTGGATGACACATAGATGGCGTTACTACATTTTTTCCATATAATTTTTATTTAGTACCAATCTTCAAACGATACGTATAAAAATTTGGCAACAATCTGGCAATTGATTCGTAAGTTATAGCATTTTGTGTGCAACTATTGTTATTGAAAAAAAAAAATGGAAAAAAGTGAATTTCGAGTTTTGATAAAACATTGCTTTTTCATGAAAAAAAATACACTGGAAACCAAACAATGACTTAATAAACATTATCCGGACCCTGCTCCATCGAAACAAATGGTTGAAAAGAAGGTTGCTGAATTTGAACGTGGTCGTACCAGCACAAATGATGCAGAGCGCAGTGGACGCCCAAATCAGACTGTGATTCCACAAAATATCAAATCCACAAAGTGGTTATGAACGATCGCAAATTGAAGTTGCACCAACTAGCTGACATTGTAATGATATCAGATGATAGTGTTTTTACCATTTTACACGGACATTTGGATATGCGATAGCTCTGTGCAAAGTGGGTGCCGCGTGTGCTCACAGTCGACCAAAAACAACAACGAATTGATGATATGTGACGATGGATGAAACATGGATTCACCATTACACACCAGAATCCAAAAGACAGTCAGCTGAGTGGACAGCAGTCGACAAACCAAATCCAAAGCGAGCAAAGACCCAACAGTAGGCTTGTAAGGTGATGGCGTCTGTATTTTAGGATGCGAAAGGAATAATATTCATCGAATATGTCCAAAAAAGAACCACCATAAACAGCGACTATTAATGTGCACTTTTCGATCGATTGCAGGCTGAAATCGCCAAGAAACGGCCACATTTGCAAAAGAAAAAAGTGTTGTTTCAATGAAAACGATGGCAAAATTGAATGAATTGGTCTTCGCATTGCTTACCCACCCACCGTATTCTCCAGATATATCCTCCCAGCGACTTTTTCCTGTTTTCAGATCTCATGACAATGCTAGCTGGAAAGAAATTCAAGTCCAATGATGAAGTAATCGCTGAAACTGAGGCCTATTTTGACGACAAAGAGAAATCGTACTATTAAAGTGGTATCAAAAAGTTGGAAAATCGCTATACTCGTTGTATAGCTCTCAAAGGCAACTATTTTGAATAATATAATCGAGTTTTATCAAACATTTTTTTTTTTATTGAATGGCCTGTTATATTGAATCGTCATTTTATAGAGCCACCTTACTACGAGTATGAATGACTCCATTACTACAATTATTTTTCTTTTATTCTTTTCTAGCACTGGCACACCACGTTCTCACATCGCTGCTCCAGGCTCAGGAAAAATTGTTTATACCTTTGGTAATCCGACGCTTATCGGTGCTGCTCAATGGAGTTCTACGAATCAGCCAAAAATTCAGTTGCGCCAATTATTGCTGAAAGATGGCGAAGCACTGAGCGCAACCAGCTCAAAATATATGTTTGACAATCTACGTGAAAAATCTGAAATAGCAGGTGATCGTGTCTTTCAAATCGGCAAGGATCTATGTCAAAAGGTTTACGGTACAGATGCTGATGACTATGAACTCAGTCAAGTGGACATACATTCTCAGGTGAGTTAATTTTGCTCAATTACATCTTATATTCTCTTAACTTGTTATCCAAAAATTTGTACAGGAGACTGTTAAAACAATTGGTACCATTTGCTGTGATCATGATGGTCCATTAGATGCATCATCCACCTTACTAGTTGGCTCCGATGAAATGCGTTGTCGTACAGTGCGACTGAATTTTTCCAAAACAAAGTCAGTTGGAGTCTTTCCCGGTCAAGTTGTGATGGTATCGGGTATGAATCCCAAAGGTGATATTTTTATGGTAGATGAAGTAATAACGGAACGCCAATTGAATGCACCGGTAACACCAACACTTACCGATCAACTGAGTTTTGTCATTGCTGCTGGTCCATATACACATGACGACGATCTTGTGTATGATCCACTGCATGATCTTATAACATATTGCAAGGACCATAAGCCGGATGTTTTAATAATGACGGGTCCATTTCTAGAAGCCGATCATAAGCTCATTACAGAGAATATAACATTGGCTGAGACATTTGAATCATTCTTTGAGAAAATGATTGGCGGTGTTGTGGAAGCCATTGGGTAAGCTTTTGGGTAAGTAATTGCTACTCTACTTTATATAGAATTCCACCCCTTTTTTAGACCCTCCACAACACTACTTGTAGTGAGCTCACACAAAGACGCTAATGCGGATCCAGTTTTTCCCACGCTACCGCTTGCTATGAAAAAAACATATCCAAATGTACACCTATTACCTGACCCTTCTATGGTGGATCTTAATGGCATTACAATGGGCATGACGTCTGTGGATGTTGTTGATCATCTCATGAGCAATGAGTTGGCTGTGTAAGATCTGGTTTAGCACTACTAATAGGCATTATTTCAATGGTTTTAACATTTCTTACAGCAACTCCGGTGATAAGGTGAAGCGTGTGGTCAACTATCTTTTCAATCAGGGTTCCTTCTACCCACTTCATCCGCCGACAGAGGACAAAATGTGCTTCGACAGTTACTTGGCGCATAAATATGCCAATATCGAGCAAATTCCGAATATATTAATTTTACCCAGTGACCAAAAGTGTTTTATAAGAGTAAGTTTACAGTTGCTTGTAACATTATATTCAGATTATTTTATTGATTTTTCGTTTTTTTTTCGAAAGGTTGTTAACGGCTGTTTGGCTATCAATCCAGGACGTTTGGCGGACAACCTAGGTGGCACATTTGCTCGATTTATAATTAAACCACCGGAGTCAAAGGAAGAAAACAATCTATTCAACTACGTTGGCTGTCAAGTGCGAAAAGTTTAGCTTATTAATTTTTATTCTCCTAATATACTTTGTAGATTTGCAAATGATTTTGTTGCATTTTGACCTTTAAAGAAAAGATTATAGATATTTCTGTGAAATGTTTTTGTTTTGATTAAATAAAAAAAAAACAAAAATTTAACTGTAAATTAATTACGACATTTTTCATAAGTTTTTATGTTATGTGTTATATATCTCTATAATAATTGTTCAAGTATTAAGACATATTTTTTTCGTTTCTTATTAAAGCTAGTATGAAGCGACTTTTCCATACAATTAGCGGTCGTTTATTACAACTCGTTTAGAAAAAAAAAACACAGCTAATATATATAAATTTAACTCCAAGAAGTTTGTACATATATTAAAGAACCATTTTCTGTTATGGATTTAGATGCTCAAAAAGTCTCCTTTAGCCGAAAAAATATTTATTTGGGATTATAGGATCTAAGTTGACTAGATTCAACTAAACTTTTTTTCGTATAACGTATTATATACATTTCAGTTGAACCATGTAGTTTGAAAATTTTTAAACGATTAAGTCCAATTCTATGAAGGATTTGTTGATTTTTTTTAATCATGTTTCCAAACTTTCATAAGAAAATTAACAATTTTAAACTTTGGCATTTGAAATTATTTTTATTATGTTGAAATATTAAAAAACAATATGGAATTTCAAAAAACTTTATTTTTAATTTTTTTTTAATTTGCAAATAACAAATATAAATCCACAATTGGAAACATTTTAAAATATCCAAAGATACTGTTTAATTCTTTTTGCAATATTAACCAGCTGAGAAATAGTTTTCAAAAAAAGTCTTATTTTGATGTGATAAGGCCAATATTGATATATGGTGCCATTGTCTGGTGGCAAGCACTAGACAAAAAAACATACTTTGCAAAGTTCAAAGATCAGCTGAGCTATGTATTAGTGGAGCATTAAGAACCACTCCTACAGACGCATTAGATACTATGCTCCACCTTATACCACTTGATATTCTAGTAAAACAGATGGCTACCAATATAGTCATCCGTCTAGAGGCCACCTCTCAACGGAGGTAGGGCACATTAGGACATTCTAGCATAGGGAAGTTCCTTCCTCCGATACCCAAATCCGTAGACTACATCACACAAAAACTTTTCTTTGACAGGAAATTTGATGTATCCCTTCCCTCCCGCGAAGAGTGGGCAGTTGGAAACCTTCCACCAAACAACGTCATCAAAATCTATACAGATGGATCAAAATTAGATGGCAAGGTTGTAGGAGGAGTCTACTCTGATACATTGAACATTAATCTGGCCTTTAGACTCCCCGACTATTGCAGTGTCTTCCAAGTGGAAGTAGTCGCAATACATGAAGCAGTAACTTGGCTTCAGAAAAAATGCAATATCCTCCATGGATATCTACATACTATCTGATAGTCAAGCTAACTGGTAAATCATACATAATTATTTAGCTTCTGCAAACCTACACGTTAAGCCATAGTGGATAATGATTCCTGTTCTAAGTCCCGCCTACGCGTTAAGCCATAGTGGATAACGATTCATTTTCTATGACCTGTCTACGCGTTAGGCCATAGTGGCTAACGCAGCTTTCCTAAGTCCTGTCAACGTGGTAAGCCATAGTGGGTGACGGTGCTGACAGCTAACGGGATATGACACCGGGAAACTACGCCTAAGCCAGGATAAATATAAATGCATAAATACATTAAGGAACTTTATTTTATTTTTTATTTCATATAGCATTAGTACAAATAAGAACAAAGTTCTTTTGCGGTACAACATTTTAGTATAAATTAACAACAATAGATTTGGATATAACAACAGAGTAATAGCAATTACAATAAACAAAATTAATCGATAAGTTAAAGTTATTAAAAATTCATAAATTTATTTGTAAATTAATTACGACCTTCTTTCATAAGTTTTAAGTTATGTGTTTATATAACTCCAATAATTTTTCAATTATTAAAGGTTATATTTTATCGAGCTCAAGGTCAATGTTGCTTTCCGAAGAAAACAACTGAAGGAATAACAACTAACAACAACAATACCCTATATAGAGTATCAATCACCTAGCAGACTAGACAGCTGTTTCGTTGGCCGCTACACCAACTCATCAGCAGCCTTTTATCGTGATTCTTGCTGTGATCCACTAAGCTCTTAATTTTCTACTTGTTTCACGAATGCAATTAGTAAATTACCCTGAATTGCGGTACGAGAATACAAATGATATGAAAGCAGCTTAAAGTTCTTCTAATTTGTGAAGCATACTTTCAGGGAAAGTAAGTTCTAGTATTATTCGAAGATAGATCAAAGCTTTTCTAAATACTCAAAAATTTTGTTGTGCTAGTTGTTGTTGCTCTTCTATTTCACAGTCGATCATAGCTTCAGCAGTTAGCTGATATTAAACTATGACGACATGAAGATTTGTTTCTTTTGAAAACTTAGATTTTTTTTAGTTTATTGTGTGTAAACACACACAAATAATCATATTTTCAACGGCCGGGCTCTGCCATAGAATTTATTTGTAAATTAATTACGACCTTCTTTCATAAGTTTTAAGTTATGTGTTTATATAACTCCAATAATTTTTCAATTACTAAAGGTTATATTTTATCGAGCTCAAGGTCAATGTTGCTTTCCGAAGAACCTTTAATAATTGAAAAATTTTCGGAGTTATATAAACACATAACTTAAAATTCATAAATATTAAAACTTAAATATTAAATATAATAGAAAGAAGAAGATTGCAAGGAAAGACAAGAAATTAAGGTGTAGAGAAGTGAGCTAGAATAGATTGCCTAAATTTTTCCGCCCGAGTTATTTCTCTTACGCTACGTGGTAAAGTATTCCACAGTTTTATGGCATTAATGAAGAAAAATCTAGAGGTATTAAGAGAGCTATACCTTGGAGCAATAAGTAGATTACATCTTCTTGATATACTGAACTGCAGTTTTTCATAAAGAAAATGTGATGTTTTTCTACGTATAATTTTATGAAGAAAGATGCAGTTTCTAGCATTGAGGTAATCAATCAGGTTGCATCCGAGTATTGCATTTCTGAAAGTAGAGAGCCGGTCAAATTTTTTAAAGCCAAATACAAAACGTGTGCCACAGCTATAAGCAATATTTAGTTTTAATTGAGAAGACGAGTCGAGTCTACTGTAAACAACTTCCGAAAAGGATATTACTGGCAAAACAAGCTGCTTCACAAGCATTCGCCTAAGATCAAGAGTACAAAGATTAGCTGACCATAAATAAATTACATTTTTTTTTTTTTTTTTTTTAGACTTAACCAGCACTCAGGGGATGCCCCCTATAAATGCGAAAGCATTGTGTTGATTCGGAAGAAGGGTGATAGTTAGTTGGAGGGTGAAAAGATGGAGTAGTGTCGGTGAAGATTTGATTTAAATTTACACAGATTGAAACTGCCGGGAAACACGATCGCAGGGAGATTGCTCCACTATTTTACTGAGCAACCGAAGAACGAATTTCTCGGTAATGCGATGTTCTATTGGGCAAAGTTGCAATGGTAAAGGGATGGGCTTGGAGACCAGCCCGAGTGGACCTAGGAAACACACGACCTGGTGGCGTCAGGCCATGTATCTCCCTTGAACACTTCCCATGGTAGTACCTGTACAGAAGGCTTAGGCAACCAACATTGCGACGATGCCCAAGAGAGTTGAGAGAATATGAAATATTTTCATCCCCTATCAAATATATCGCACGTCGTTGAATCCGGTCCAGAAGCTCCAAATATGATCTTGAAGCCCCTGCCCAAATGTGCGAATTGTACTCCATTTTCGGCCTAATATATGAGGTATAGATCAAACGAAGATCAGATGGAGTGAAGTATTTCTTACACCGTTTTAAAAAACCAAGGCACTTGGCTGCTTCCTTTGACACATCAAAAATGTGATCATTCCACCGAAGATCTGCTTGTATTGAAATGCCTAGAACGTCAAGAGCTTCTGACTCCGTAAGATCTACACCGTTCATATTGAGGGGAGCTAAGGGGCAATTGATTCGCTTGTGGGTTAACAGACAACACTGGGTCTTGCTAGCATTAAACTCTACTCTATTAGCAAGACCCCACGCGGAGATTTTTGCTAAGTCATTGTTAAGTGTGTCATTCATATGTTGCCTCCTCCTCTCAATCTCCAGAGAGCTCAGGCGTTTTTGAAATGAATATGAATGGCAAATGCTGCTGTCATCCGCAAACGAATGAATTGGGTTGTGAGTCAATGACAGAAGGTCGTTGATAAAAACCAGGAACAAAGTTGGTGATAGAACTGAGCCCTGCGGTACACCTGCGTTGATGGCGTGCTCTCTGGACGATATGCCATCGACTACAACATGGATCGTTCGATTCATCAGAAAGCACGTGATCCACCGAGCAAAGTTACCACCGACACCATATGCAATTAGTTTAGACACGAGTGCTTTATGCCACACTCGGTCAAATGCCTTAGAAATATCCAGAGCAACAATTTTGCTCTCACCGAATAAGTGAACGCATTGGTCCCATTTTTCTGTTAGGAACGCCATAAGGTCACCAGTAGAGCGGGCCATACGGAAACCATATTGACGGTCACTAAGCAATTCATTGTGCTCCAGATAGTTCATAAGATTGAAGTTAATTACGCTCTCCATAACTTTGGCGAGCGAAGAGCATATCGATATGGGTCGGTAGTTTGCAGGGTTCGTGGCATCGCCCTTTTTTGGTACCGGCTGGACCCTTGCGACCTTCCAACAAGATGGAAATACTCCTGTCCTGTAGGAGATGTTAAACAGGTTACGCAAAGGCCGAGCCAGACTAGAAGCACACGCTTTAAGCACAAGTGGTGGTATGCCATCCGGACCATTTTTACCTTTTTGATAATCACTTTGTATGGGATTTCGAACTCATTTTCCAACTCAATCTCCATTTTTTAGATAGAAGGTTATGTATATAGAATTTAGTTGTAAACGTGATCACAGAGATGGCATAAAGGTGGCATAAATTAATTACTTACTTACTTAGGTGGCCGTAACAACCCGTGTCCGGGTTTCGACCGACCTCATCAGCTCTCGCCAGGCGCCTCCGCTTTGCGCGCGCCTTCTCCAATCGGATACACCAAGTGCGGTTAGGGCTTCCTCAGCCTGGTCCATCCATCGGATTCATGGTCTCCCTCGTCGTCGTTGACCAGCGACCCTCGCCTCGAGCACCTTTTTCGCTGGAGCTTCGTCGTCCATACGATGGACATGACCCAGCCAGCGTAGTCGCTGCACAGTTATACGCAGAACTACGTCAATTTCTTCGTAGAGCTCATACAGCTCGTGGCTCATTCGGATGCGAGTCATCGCCGACTCGAACAGGACCGAAGATTTTGCGAAGAACTTTTCTCTCGAACACCCCCAGAGCGGCTGCGTCAGTCTGCGAAACTACCCATGCCTCAGCGCCATAAAGCAGCACAGGTAGAACGAGCGTCTTGTAGAGTGTTAGTTTTGTCGATCGAGATAGGGCTCTGGAACTTAGTTGCTTACTGAGCCCGTAGTAGCACCTATTAGCAATTATTGTTGTTGGTATTAATGGTGGTGCCAAGGTAAACGAACTCCTTGACTACTTCAAAGTTATAGCTGCCGGATGAAACGTGGGAGTCTAAACGCCGCGCCTTGTTTGTAGACAGCATATACTTTGTTTTACCCTCATTTACCGTCAAACCCACTTTGGCTGATTCCTTTTCGATAGCGGCGAAAGCAGCGGTAACATCTCTTTTGGTTCTGCCAACAATATCAATATCACCAGCGTACGCAAGGAACTGGACACCTTTATAGAAAATGGTGCCATTACGATGCACACCGGCCTTTCGTACGATCCCCTCCATGATGATGTTGAAGAGATCGGAAGACAGTGGATCGCCTTGCCTGAAACCTCTTTCGGTATTGAAGGTTTCGGAGAGGTCATTTCCTACCTTGACGGAGCTGCGTGTGTTGCTCAACGTCATTCTGCAAAGTCTGATCAACTTTGCAGGTATACCGAACTCAGACATTGTTGCGTATAGGCAATCCCTTCTCGGGCTATCGAACGCAGCTTTAAAATCGACAAAGAGATGGTGTGTGTCAATTTGATTTTCGTGGGTTTTCTCCAGGATTTGTCGTAGCGTGAAAATCTGGTCTATGGTGGACTTACCAGGTCGAAAGCCACACTGATAAGGTCCAATCAGTGTTTTTGTAATCGGCTTTAATCTTTCACACAGTACGCTTGAGAGAACCTTATATGCGATGGAAATAAGACTGATACCTCTATAACTGGCACAGATTCTTGGGTCTCCTTTCTTAAGTATAGGGCACAGTACGCTAAGGTTCCAATCGTCGGGCATGCTTTCTGCTGCATTACTGAGAAATACGAAAATACCCTTTTTTAATTCCGGTGGAAATTTTATTCACAATAGGGCTGATTATGATATTCTTTCTACTTCTCGAATTTGCAATGTTTTCTAAGCATAACTTTTTAATTATTAAGTACGTATCTGTAAAATACATGGGCTGAAACTAATAAGTTTTTAAAGTATTAAAAAAACAGTTATGTAACTCAAAAGAAATTGCATATATTTTTGTACAAAATTAGACCGTGAATTATTTATTTAATTTTTTTCTAGGAATTTGTTTTTTTACTTAATTTTCGAAGGCACACGGAAAATACTTTTTATTCTGCTCCACAATATTCTCTAGAATATCATCTATTTCATTGCTTGGGAAACGTTCAACCCATGATTTAATGTAGCCCTCATGGGTGGCATCATAGGTTAATAAATTAACCTTGTCGTTCTTGACGGTAGTGTTGGCTTGCACCAAAATTATGCGCGGTTTCTTATGAGCCAAACAAATGTCACGCCACTTTGCCCACGGATGTGAGCCTTTTTCGCTAACCTCCGAGTAGTGTTTGTACATTTTGGTAGCCTCTACAATGTCGGCCGTAGACTTGTATACCTGCAGTTTTACCAAGAAATCCTCTATGGCTTTTTTGCCCACGGTATGAATTTTGGAGCGATCGACAGTGAGCAGCAAATTTTTACCCTCTTCAGTTTCTTCAACTGTTACAAAACCTTGACCAGCTTCTAGCAATACTCTCATTATAACAAAACGCGCACGACTGTGAGCCTGCATCCACTGTTTAGATTGAGGATTGAACATTTCCAGAGCAACACCCATGCCATTCCAGATCAAACTTAACCAATTGATGTAAACAATATTCTCTTGCTCCTGCTCATCTTTAAAGCCAAATATTTCTAGAATGTCTTTATGTAGCGACAAATAAAGTCCCACAGCCTCGGCACGACACTCCTCATAGGATGAGCCGATTGTGCCAAATTTGGTATCGTAGGTTTCGCCAGGGGCATACCATGTGCTAATGGGCTCATCAGTAAGCAAGCTTCTAGTGTTTTTCTGATCAAAATTAAATTTGCCGTTAGCATCGATGCGGAAAAGTTTCCCACTGCCATGACCAAGTAATTCATGCAGACCAACCTGAACCTATTTTAACGTGGAAATTATATTTGAATATAAATAAATACAATTATAAGTTCCGCTTAGTACCTCAAAGGATTTGACTTTGTACTCTTTCATTAATGCTTGATCGTCATCAGAAAGGAATGGAATGGGATCTTTTCGATTGATGTTAGATAATACATTGCCCAAGGAGACATTTTTGAAGCCCTCATCTTGACGTATTTCATCATCTAGAAAAAAATTTAGATATTAATGTTAATCCTAACAATAAGTGTGTTTGTTTTTTTTTTTAAACCTACAATTAGGAATATTTATACCAGCTGGCACTCCACTGCCTGCAAAAGTCAGAACATCAAGTGACGTAAAATCTGGTTTTAGATAAGAATCCTTCTCGTATTCTTTTGTCCAAGGTAAATATTCCAGTAATTTTTCAGCACGTGCCACAAGTTCCGAAAACTTAGCAGAGCTTTCTTTATTGACCATTGCAACAAAACCTTCAAATTCGGCACGACCGCCAGCGGGATCACGGTAGGTTTCAATGAAACCGATGTAGGTTTCGATCACTGGTCCCTTATCCTTAATCCACCATCTAAATTGAAAATCACACTTAATTATTTCAGAAAAATTACGTAAGTTATGTGACAATACCTTGAGCCATCTTTATGATCAGCCAAACTGCCCTCTTGGAAGCTCTTAACATAGTGTTCGATCATTTTGATTTCATTTTCATTGGCCGCATATTTCTTGGCTTCAAGCAAATTCTTGTTTACGCGCGCCAACAATTCTTTGTAGTCGCCACGTGTAACGCGAAAATTATTGCCTTTGTATTCTTCGACTGGCAGAGTTATGCCAACTTTATCTGCAGATTCTACTGAACCCAACTTTATGTCATAAATGGTTTTGCCATCTTCTTCCACCTTGAACGTACGACACATATAGGGCTCAATTCGTTTGGAGGTTAGCCAATTGTTGACAATTTCCGAATCTTCCTTTGTACAATTATCAGACCAGTATGTTGTTATGCCATTTGGTGCAAATCCGAGCACTTCATTGCGTGGTTTTAATGCGTATATAAGCGAGGACACTTCGTCCAGCACAGCTGGAACATGTTTGTCGTTCTCATAGGAAATGGAGAGACGTACAATTGACTCAAACTTATCTTGATTAATGTTTGGAACAATTTTGCTGTCACCCATTCCCTTGTAGTTACCTGCATTGGCAAAGATGCCACAGGCATAGACCAAAAATGCCTAGAATTTACAATATTTTATATTTTATAATGCTTTTATTTAATAACTGCTTACCGTAAACTCGTCCTCAGTCACAGCATTCGCTAATGCTTTAGCTTTCAGCTCAGCCAATGGTTCTGAGACAAAAACACGGTGCAATAATGAAAAGATTAAAGGACCTTCTGGACTTGACTGTATCAATGAGATGAGACCACCTTCCCAGGAAGCTTTGCTAAAGTAATGAGCATAAAGTTTTTCCTTCTCAGTCAGATTTTCAAAAGCATCTTTACACTCCAAATCAGCGATTGGCTGGCTATTAGGTAAGACAAAGTGTGATTTGTTGACGGCTGGCATGGTTTTAAGTGAAGGTAAGGCTTGGGAACTGCAAAAAAAAAAAGAGTATAATTATGTTAATAAATGTTCACATTATAATTGCTGTTATTTGGGGGACTGAACCTTATGTATCTATTTAGTTGGGAAATCTGAAATGGAATACTTCTATAGCTGTTGCTCACACGACTGTGTCTAGTAGAGAATGAAGCAAAATTTCTGCAGTAGACAATTTTGTTTTTCTTAATTAATTTAAATTGCTGAATCACAACGTGTCTGCTTAAACTTAACATGGTCTGGAAGAATATGTTATTGAAGAACAACGTTAAATGAAACACGTTAAATGAAAAAAAAGGAAATTTCAAGTACTTACATTTGTACTATAATTTTGTACCCTAGAGATATATTTAGTTGAAGAAGCGTTTCGAGAGCATTAACTGAAATATTAGAGATCTCATTAATTTTGAAAGTTTTACCAAATGGTGTTTATTAAATGTAAATGAGTGATAAGGGAAATGCATAAAGCTTATGTGGAACTTTTTGAATAGATAAATAAAACCAGGCAAAAAAAAACAAAAAAAAATCTGGAGTCAACAAAAAGTTGCCTTTATTTTAAGATAATTTGCCGATTAGGTAAAGTGTCTTATTAAACAAGTAGAAAAGCAAGCAAATTTGTGGAATGCAAGCAAACCTAGCGGAGAACTCACTATGAGACGTGGCCAGTTTTCTGTGACCGGCCCTATAAGATCTTCTACACCAATCTTGAGGATATTTCAATTTGGACAAACTCAAAAGATATAATTTTTACTTATAAATTTGAAGTTTCATATACGTGTAAAACATGAAATCTGATATTTTTTAAAACTTTTATCTCTTTTTTGTAACATCATCAAATATGATGATGCATTGTATGCAAGGGCAACATTTAAATTTATATTTTTTCTACAGCTGACGTAAAAATATGTTCGTTTATAGTTACCTTTCGAATTTAAGATATATTTCAATTCTTTTATTCAGCGAATTTTATAATTTATTTTAATTCCAGCCAATTTAACAACCGGTGAAGAAAATCGCAGTGACTTGAATATTTTATTTTAAGCAGCTGATTATTTTTGAGGAGTGTTGGATAACGTACCAAAATAAATTAATGCAAAGCTCTGATTATAGTAGGCATCGTAACGTAACAAAGTACTTTTAACCAAGTAGTGATTATAATAGCAACGTAAAAATATTTTATTGTATAAAATGTGGTTGAAAAATGAAATTTCGCAAAATATTCTTATTCTATTACTTATATATTGAAAACAGGAGTTCAATAAAATATTTTTATTAATCATGCAAAAGAAACAAATGCACAATAACAATAATTAGAGCCACTGTAAATTTAAATTATTTCCACAAAGCGTCTACAATACATGTATGATGACATGATGACAAATATTTACAATTGAGCAATTCACAGTTCATTCTAATAACACTGACACCCAGGACACTTGCAGAGCTACTGGCAACGAAATTTTGTTGTCAGTAGATAAAAGTCAGATATAGAAAAAAAAAATACCGTTTTATTATCTAATTAAAAATGTTTATAGACCTTGAACTAGAAAATTCTTTTTGTTGCTGTTTTTATGGAAATATTAATAATATCAAGGTTAAGATAGATATAAATTTAGAGTTAATTTTTAGTTTTTAAGACAACATGCTCCTATTCCTACATTGTTGTACTATAAAAGAATCTATTCTTATTGTACTAATTATTACTGTAATAAATTGAATTGAATTGAAATTGAACAATGAATATTGTTATAAAAAAATACAAATGAGAGCTGCACGTCCCATTGTTACATACGTATTATATATGATGTATATTTTGCATGAAGTTTTACTATTATTAACGATACCTTTTTTCCTAACTGAAAATTTTCCCCTGATTCGACGCAGCTTTTTGATTATAGACCAACATTGATTTGTATTTGAGAATTGAAATAAAGCTAATTAATAAAAGTAAAAATTATTAAATAAATTATTATGGGATAAAGCTGTTGCAAAGGCAAAATTTTACTAAAAACAAAACCCTCATCTGCAAGTATAGCCACTAAAGTACTTGTAGCCTTTTTTCGAAATTTTTAAAGATTACATGCATTCCCTACTTGCAAGTGATTACTTGCAACAGTGATTTCAGGGATATTCATAAAAACGCGTTGTTGTTTTTAGCAACCTGTTGCTTCATGAACATATTTGGCATGAATTTCAAAAATGACAAATTCTTATAAATGAAACTAGTTTAAGAATAATAAAAATACAAATCGTAATTAAAAAAATGTAATCACTTTTTTCATTACAGTGGTGCGAGTCCGACCTCAGAAATTAATATGAGAATTATACGTTTATACATATATCATTAAAAAACCTTACCTACCCTACATCATTATCCTTCCCTATCAACCTACCCTATATCATTAAAAAAGAAGATGTGAATTCTATGGCTTAGCAATTTTCAACTGAACATGATATAAGAAACAAAGTAGCCCTGATAGCTGGCTATTTTCTGACAAACGCCGATAATAACTTGCCATTTGCCAGTATATACACTACTTTTTAAAAGTTATTTTAAAAGGATTTTGAATTGGCAGTCACTGAGAAAACCTCATTTGTTGAAATAACCTTTTCTACATACATGTTATGCATATGATACAAATTAGCAATCCTGTGTGGCACACGGCCATCATGTTCACAGGTTCGATAATTTATAAGTAAAGGCGAATTTACACGATTCACTATCATTTTTATCTTTGGATGAATCACCCGATTTGAAAAGAGTAAATTGAGTTTCATCTTTAAATTGAAGATTATTGTCATCTACACTGAACAGTATAAGAAGTTTCCTACTTTTAGTGAAAGTGGAAGTAAATCGTACTTATTTATCATCCGTAGTGAAACACAACAATATTAGAACTATTATTTAAATTCCGTTTTTTATTATTTTAGACTTCATTGCTATTATTTTTTTAAACGTCAATAAAATAAATCAACCAACGAATAAAATTCGACATTCAACATCGAATCATCCATCTAATTTTAAATTTACAATTTGAATAATGTAAGCTAAATATTTGTTCGCTGTTATTACTCAACGTTTGCTGTCATCGTCTTGAGTGAAATATGTAAATTCGCCTTACAGAGCGTTTTCACTGTGTGAACTTTTTCGTTCGTTCAGGCAGTGGAAACAGTTTGGTCCGAGCCAAGGTTCGGAACATTGCTTTATACAAAATATTCGCTAACGCTATTCGCGCAGTGGAAACACTTTTCCAGCACGAACAAATGAAGATTTCTTCGTTCGATCTGATCGGACGACGCTTGGTCTTTTTGGGGGAATCCGGTGCTTCTTTCTAAATAGAGTACTAGATTTGTAGAGTAGTAGAAAAAAAAAAAAAGAACAATATATATAAAAACTCGACACAAAAGAGCACTGTTTTACTTTGTTTTATTTGTTTAAAGTTTTCAGCCTCTTTAAGAGTTCGTCATAAGATTTTTTTTAGCACTTTCTGTAATTGTTCTTAACCATCAGGTTAAGGGTTGCCCAAGGCTTGCCATCGCTTTTTGCAATGTAATTTGGCGTTTTAGTTTTTTCGAGCTTGACGGTTTTTTACAGCTTATTAGAATTAACCAAGCTACAACATTGTGTTAGTCTTTGTTAGTTAAAAATTTTGTTAGTTAATTTTTTACAGTAATGTAAAAGTGACTTTTTGTGATTTTTGTGGAAAAAATTATTGCTTACACAGCATCAAAATAAAGAAGTGGGGAGAAATGTATTTTTAAAGTGTTCAATGTTAATGAATTTCTTGGGAGTTTGAACAAAGACATATATTTTTATTATCTGTACTTTTTAATGAAAACGTTATAGTTTTGTGAGAATTATCTTGCATTTTCTAAATTGATTTCCTGTATTTTTTCCACCCAACATCTAATATGCTAATCGGATTGAGAATCTCCCATCGGATTTGTGTTCTTAACACTAACATTTACCGGAAACAAATAGGCTGCTGTTTTTTCCATTGTTCTAACCTTGCCAGCTAGAGTGTTAATATTATTTATTGTTTTTAATATGCATAATGTGACTATAAAATGTTATTAAAATCTATGAAATTAGTCAAAATTAATCCGATTTAATACGTTTCTATAAATAAAAACTCATCAACCCTACTGCTTGCAAGCATTGAATTTAAGTGTTTCCACTGCACGAACGAACAAGATGGCGACTTACCAATGCTAGCAACTTATGTTCGTGCAGTGGAAACGGTTGGAGCGAACATAGAATTCATCGCTACGTTTTGTTTACGTACGTTTTAATGAAGTCTTCGTTCGTTCGAGCGGTGGAAACGCAGCGTGGCCGCAGAAATATCAATTGAACTTCTGTTATAAAGGCTTTGTATCTGGTTCTACTGCACACAACGTAGCTTGAAAAATGTAGTAGAGAAATGTAGATAAAAAGATAATTTTTTCTGGCAATCGTAAGGTAAACGCAGAACAAATAAAAAGTTTAACTTCATTTTAACTCTACATAATGGTCTAATTATGTTAGCGTAACGCAACGCAACGTGGCCGTGGCAAATCGTAGATTGTACGTAGCAAATCGAATGTTGATTATGCAAACGTACATCTACTTAAAAAAACTTCAAATCAGCTGCTTTTGTTTACAAAAATGAAAAATTTGTTAATGGTGACAAAATTAAATAAATGGATCATAAATTACAAAATGTCTTCGAAAACTCAAATTCAAATGAAATAAAGCTTCTTTATTTGTAATCAATAAATTTCATTATGAACCAAGGGCAATCAGAACGACATGAGCATTTGGATTGGAAGAGAAAAACTATGCATGTTTCAAATGCAGCTTTAAACAATCACGTCGGCATTGCGGACCAGAGGAATATTTAGCTGCTGACGACATTGCATTTTGTGACAGCTGCATTGTGATTGTTTATGTGCGTTTAGTTTATGTGTGGTAAATTTACTCATAAATTTTGACTTTTAAGGCAGAATTATTTTATTCTTTCTTTTGTTTTTAGTGCCGTGAATTACCAGTTAAATATAATATAAACTTATTTGTGCGTTAATAGTTTCCCTTTTGTTTTAAGTGAAAACAAATCAAGGAAAATTTGAGTGCCATGAAAATATTGAAAGTGGAAATAATAAAATTTACGGAACAATCGCGTGGAGTCGCGAAGCTGCTGGTGCATGCAAATGGGCAAAGGCTACCACAATGATGCACAGTCACAACATAGCTCCGCTCCACTTCCAAATGCAAAGCGGTCAGCAGGTAAACATTCCGCCGGTCTGCGATGTCGACGTGCTTTTTCAAAGCTGCACTTAAAATAGGCATAGTAGTTCTATTCCAATCCAAATGCTCATGTTGTTCTGATTGCCCATGGTTCAGAGTAAAATTTATTGATTACGAAAAAAAAACCTTACTTCATTTGGATTTGTGTGATCGGAGACATTTTGTAATTTATGTAACAATTTTTGCCCGATTTCTTTAATTTTGCCACCATTAACAAATTTTTTACTCTCTGAAAACAAGTTTTTCAGTAGATGTACGTCTACGCAATCGGCCATTTCCGAACGTAATTTTACCGAACGTAAACTTTTGCTGCGTAAAATGTTTGCAGAAAAAAATTTAATTTCAATTTTTATGTCATTCATATTGAAAGAGCTGATATAATAAACATCAAAGCATTTCCTTTATCACCCAATTTTGTGCTTCGGATATCCTTAACTGAATTGTGGCTACAGAAAAACAATAATAAAAACAAGCAAAGGTTCTAAAATTCATACGCTCGATGCTTCACACAGGCTCGTGCCACAATGTTGTGTGGTAGTTGTGCACGAGTTCGATGATGTGTAGTGAACATAAAAAGCTTGATTGTAATTTTCTCGAGGATGGCAGTGCTGTACAAATTATCTACGAACAGACTTCTATAGTAATTGCAACTCTGGATGCAGTTTCGCTCAAGTGACGGCTGCAAGCGTTTATTTTAAAAAGTAACGCTTGGTGTGTAATGAAAAAATAAATGTGTGAAGGTGAACATATAAAATTTAATCACATTTTTGAAAAATATATCAAAATTGTATGTTCTTTGAATTCAATTTCAGAAAATTAAAATTTTTAAAACTGCGAAAATTTATTAAACATGGATGTATCACGCCTAACCAATGGTGAAGACACAAGTTCTGGCGTCTCTATATATTTGTCTTTTGATTCCAACAGTACAATGTCCAGCATGGCATACAAGACGGTCGAAGCAATTGGTGATATTTCTAATGTTTCAGTCATGGAGGTAGATGATGTAGAGGAATCAAAAGAATCACATCAAAACAGTACATTGGAGGCCGCTAATGAAAGTCATTTGAAGACAGTTAAAAAAGCTGAATTTTTTTTTTTTTTTTTTTTTTTTTTTTTTTTTTGTAACTTCACTTTTATTATTCTCTATACATTCTTTTACATCTTTACATATTTTGAATGCAAAACAATATAAAAATTTAATAATAAACTAATTTGCTAAGTTTAATAATAAAGTAAAGCGTTACAATTATTCTCAGACGGATTTTACTCCGTGTATAAGAGAATATAAATGTAAATAAAAATTTAATAAATAGTAAAAATATTTAAATTATTTACTTTTCAACATAAATTAGATCGATTTTTTGTATGACTTTTTTTTTTTTTTTTTTTTTTTTTTTTTTTTTGCAAAATTATCTAAAATTCTTTATAAAAAACTTAAGTCTACTTATAAAGATATAAATATTTGGCGAGTTTTTAATTTCCTCTGGAAGCGCGTTGAATTGCTTGATGGCGCTGTGCTTTAAACTTTTGAGTTGTTTTGATGTTCTTGCTCTTGGTACTTCAATGTTATTTTTTTGTCGCGTATGATGATGATGAATAGTATTTCTTGTTGGTAGGATTAAGTTTGTTTTCAGCAGACTGTTTTTAATTTTATAAATATATTTACATTTTTCAGCGAAAATTAGTTGGTTGATGTCCATTTGCTTAGTGTTTTTGTAAAGCTCTTTTGTTGATTCTGTTGATTTTTTGTTGAAGAGAATTTTTAGCGCCTTGTTCATCATTCTTCCCACCTGTTCCACTTGAAATTTGCTGCATTGGCTCCAACTGCATATATTATAGCGGATTCGTGATAGTATATGGCCAGAGTATATGAGTTTTGCTGCTGCTTCTTTAACGCCTCCAAGTCTTTTTATTGCCATGACTATGGGCAATATAGAGTTTTTCATTGCCTTAACATGGTTTTCGTAATTAAGGTTTTCGTCAATTATCATACCCAGGTATTTTGTATTTTCTACTCTGTGTATTTCTGTGTTGTTGATTTTTACTGTTATATTTAAATCCTTGTTCCGTTGAGTTCGAAAGACAATGTAATTTGTTTTCTTTATGTTTATGCTTAGTCTATTTCCAACAGTCCACTCATAATACACCCTCATATCATGATTTATATTGTCTTCTAATTCTTGTACTGTACTTGCGGTTGTTACGAAATTCGTGTCATCGGCGTATATATTGTAGGTCGATTTAAACAGGCAGTTTTTTATATTGTTAATATATAAAAGATACAACCTTGGCCCAAGTATTGATCCCTGTGGAACTCCTATTTTGCTTATTAGTTCATTACTCACTACACCATTCATTCTTACTGCATGTGGCCTGTCTTTAAGGTAGCTTTCTATAAGTTTGTTAGAAATTCCTCGTAAACCAATGTCGTGTAGACAATTTAGCAGCTTTCCATGGTCCACAAGATCAAATGCTTTCGATAAGTCTATAAAAGTGGCAGCAACTATTTTTTTATTATCTAGGGCATCATATATCTGCTCCATAGTTGTAGTTATTGCCGACTCAGTACTGCTACTCGCAAGGAAACCGAATTGATGAGTATCAAAACCAATAGTAGAATTTATAAAGTTTTCTATTCTGCTGTCTATCGCTTTTTCAAAGACTTTGCTTAGAGCATTGAGTATTGAGATCGGTCTATAGTTTTCGCATTGATCTCTTTTTCCTTGTTTGTGTATTGGTGTAATTATGGCTTTTTTAAGGTAGTCTGGGAAATTTCCAGTTGAGAAACATTTGTTGATGGTATGAACAAGGGATGGAGTTATTGCTGGTAATAGTAATTTCAGATCCTTTATAGAAATTTCATCATATCCTTGTGCTGCGTTGCTATTTAAGTTCATAACGATTTGTTTTACTTCTTGTTGTGTTACAGGTTTCAAAAAGAGGGATTTTTGATTGATGATGTTTGGTGTTATTGTGCTTGTCGTTCTGATGTTCTTTGCAATATTTAATCCCGCTTCATTAAAATATTTGTTAAATTTGTTTGTGATATCTATTTGATCTGTATCAGTTTCTTGGCTTCTCTTTAAGACACCCGCTGTCTCATCTTTATTCTTTATGGTTGAGTTTATTATGCTCCATAGTTTTCTTGTGTTGTTTCCTGCTTTTCCTATTTGTTCATTAATATGATCTTGTTTGCTTCTTTTTATTAATACATCAATTTCTTTTTTTACCGCTTTGTATGCATCCTTCGTAGCTATATTTTCCGGATTGGATTTCCATTTTTTGTACATTTCATTCCTTCTTCTGAGCTTTTTTATTAATGCTGTTGTTATCCAATCATTTTCTCTACACCTGATTTTAATGTATCTAGTGGATGACTTCTTTGCTTCTTGAATTATTTTAGCTAAGTCTTCTATTTCGTTAATAGTTGTGCTATTTAATTTATTTTGTACTATACTCTCCATTTTGTAATAATTTATTTTTGGTATCGTTTGGGTTTTCATAGGCGGTTTATATAGTTTAAGCGCCTTTATTGATGCTATTGTGTATTTGTGATCAGAAATATCTGTATCTTCTAGCGTAAAGCCTATTTCCTGTGTTGCATCTATATTTGAGATTATGTGATCAATTAAAGTGCTTGAATTCGTAGTTTCTCTTGTTGGTAATGTGCTATTAATAAAAGTGAAACCGTTAGATTGGATCAAGTCAGTGTATTTAATGACCATGTTTGTTTGATCAAAAAGATTGATGTTAACGTCCGCAAAGAAGATGCAATTGTTCAAATTCCATAGTTTATTTTCAATACAATCAATGAATATGTTACTGTTTTCATTAGGCGCCTTATAGAAAGTGCCGATCTGCAAAGGTTTTTTTAAATTTGTGATTTCAATAACTGTAAGATTATATTTTTCTTCTTTAATTATTTCATTGCATACTAAACTATCTTTAACATATATTACTGTTCCTCCTCCTCGTTTCTCATTTCTACAGTTGTGAATAGCGGTATATTTTGGAATATTGTATGTTTTTATTTCATTTGTATAAAGCCAAGTTTCTGTCGCAATGATGACATCTATATTTTTAATGTTGTAAATCATTAGTTCAATATCATAAATTTTATTGCGAATGCTGCATATATTGATATATAAAATTTGTAGATTTGTTTGTTCGTTCATAGTATATTTAGGAGTAGCTTATTCTTTCTTTCTCAGCCTTCATTTTCGAAATTTGAATATTGCAGTTACTTGCACCCGCCTTATGATCACATGGAAAAGTTGTACCATATTTATTGGACCTGATACAATTAATGCATCTAAAGTTATTTGTAATTTTACAGGTTCTTGTTTCGTGTTTTTCGGCACATAGTCCACATGCTACTTCACCTTCACATTTGTTGCTAGTGTGGTGGTATTTCTGACATTTGTAGCATCTCGATAAAGAGATATATTCTTTGACAAATCTTGACTTATAGTTTAACATCACATATCTATTAACTATTTTAAAAAATGTTTCTCCAGAAGCTTCGATAATATAGTTCCAGAGATTAGTTGTTTTATTCAAGTATTTGTAGGATAATTTAATAGAATCACAAGCGCCAATAAAATGATTGGTTGCTACTAATTCTTCCATAAGTTCTTCTTGACTATATTCAATATCAATATTTGAGATGAGTACTTTAGGTATTTTTGATTTTGGTACTGATATTTTGTAGCCCTCACTTAGCTGTTCCTTAATTTTTGATTCTAATATATTTCGTCCCTCCACATCATCAGTGGTAACGACAATCCCACCTTGATTAATATGTTTAATCGAAGATATTCCTACCTTTATTTTCGCTGGTAATATTTTAGCTTTCATTTGTTTTTCGGTTTCTTTGCTATCTTGTTTAGTTTCAATTGGTACGATAACTATGCTATTTTGAGTTTTTGGTTTACTGGGTTGTTTGTTTATGTTTGCTGCTAAAACGTCGGCATAGGTTAAAGTGTTTTGCTTAGTGTTGTTCTGCTCTAAATTGTTTAGTGCTTTCTTTATTTCTTGTATATCCTCTTTAAGGCTATCGTTCACTTGCTTTATCTCCTCATTTGCCGCGCAAATTTTTTCTAAATTTGATTCCCCCTTCAACCATAGCTTGAATTTTTTTTTATCTGTTTCACAGATCCAAAAGCATTTGTTTTTCAGTGCTACAATGGCTTTATAGTCTTCATTAGAATAACCGATGCAGTCTATATGCCACCATGATTGACACAGACCTTCGCATTTGATACCTTTTGTGTCTACTTTCTTTTTACATTTTTTGCATGTAGTCTTATTCTTCTCTTCGGGTTCTTCGTCCCCCATTTATAGCACCAATACGCTTAATTAATTGGAGTAAGAGTGATAGCCTTATGATCGACACTTGTTTAGTTAATTTTGTTGATGTTGTTTGAGAAAATACCTCACAATATTTCAAATTAAAAAATTATGCTTATTTTCAATTGATTTACCGATTTTTTATGTTGAGATGTTCAAAAACCAATTAATATTGAATGTTCAATCCAGTTATTTAATATTTATTAAATATTTGTGTTGTTTTTATAACTTTTATTTTCAGCTGTTTCAAATACTTGCAATCAGTTTATGTTCGCGTTGCCAATTTTTTTAATGCCACTTGGTGCAGCACCTGCATTGAGGAATTTACCCAAGAACATCTTGCAAGAGTATAAAGCAATTTCTTCAACACCAACAAAGGCACAGCTTCTACGTAGTGTAGATATTATGCGTGGATCGGAGGCTGAACGCGGTATGGACTTAGGAGTTGCATTTATGGGCATGGAAGATGAAAAAAATGAGCATTTTAATGAGGAAAATAAGGAAAATGCAGTGCCGGATAGTGAGGTTTCCTCATTGTCAACATCTGGTGAAACTGCCACCTCAGTTATTGAAAAGAAGCATTCGACACTGACAAAAACGGCAGATCAGTCGGTGGAAATAATCGAAATAAAGTCAAGTGAAACTAGCTTGGAGGCAAGGGCTGTCACACCGACACCATCACAATCGCAAAAAACTAATATGCTAGTTGATGAGCAGAAAGGTAAGGTTCCCAATAGTCTTAGTTGCCCATTAATAAATAATTATTAGTAGCCTAGAATAATTGTTTGCAGTAAACGTTTACTGGTAAAATTCACTTTTATTCGAAATTAAATATTTTTATTTTCTTTTAAGATCTTCCGAGTACCAGCGGATTACGGAAGCCCAAATCTGGTATACCTCAAAAAAAGAAAAACCGGAAATCTGTATGTGAACCAAATCTAATTACAAACCGTCCATCGCGGATATCCAGCAACTTCAATCGACGTACATCTTTAGCTGTCAACCAAAAACTGGCCAAAAATGATATTTCGAATATTCCAAAATTACTGGATCAAATGTTAAAAATATCCTCTAATAAAGAGGATAAAATTGATAACTCAAATGGTAATAATGAGAATGGAAAACCTCGACTGACCATTGAACTAAAAGAAAACGCGAACGCAGCCCTGACTGAAAAACGCCCTTTTAGTTTCACCCAACGTATGTCTATTGTAGTCAAGACTACTCTTAATAGTCCAGCGCGTAAAATGGCACGTAAATCCTTGCTTTCCATTGGACAACCAATTGGTGCTATTGGACGCAGAAGCGTGTTAACGACAGGATCTAGCAATGCCTCAAAAAATATACGACGCAGTGTTATGGCACCACAACGCAAAAGTATGTTACCGACATCAGCTCAAGCACGTAAGGTCATAGAAAAAGTACAACAAACTAAACAATTGGATCGTTCACCCACAATTCCACGACCAATAGCAACCATGAACAAAAAAATGCAACCACTTCTTGAACAAGCTGAACAGAAGCAGAGATCAACAACTGCCACTAAAGCTAGAGAAGAATCAATTGCAAAGTTAACATCGGCATTTAATTGTTCGATTTGTTCGCGTCAATTCCGTATCAAATCATTGCTTGATGCTCACAAACGTTCCCATAAGGATGAGACGCCACCAACACAATCTGCTCCGAATCCTAAAAAAACTGCATCGAGCGTTACTACCCACAGCACTTTAAATAACACGACAAACCAATGTAAATATTGTGATAAGAGGTTTGCTATTGTGCGCGCACTCAACATTCATTTGATTCAAAATTGTCCAAAAATTCCACCAGGCGAAAAGAAGAAGTTACATTGTACCGAATTGAATCATGTTGAGAAAGCACAGTTGCCACCAGTGTTTTCTAATGCTACTTCCAGTGCTGCGCCCGCTAAAATGCTGCCTAAGTCGTACTCCAATTTAAGTGATAAAAAAATGAACTCAACAGAATCATTAACTGGAAAACAAGGTAATTAAAAACATAACTTTTATTTAACAAGACTAAAATATATGTTGTTTTAATCCGGTCAATATTTTATGAAATATTCTTATCTAACACTATTTCTTCAGAAGTAATGCCACAAATTTTTATTTTTTTGTTTTTAGGAAGCCACACAGTCTCACAGGATTTAGCTAACGCTTCTGGTGACGCAGCTGGCCAAATGGCACCACCACAGAGCACCTCCAAATTGACAAAGAAAAAGGCAGCACATGCTGGCGTCTATCGTACACCAAATAAGAGTGTGCCTTGCCATTTATGTAAGCAATCTTTTAAAAGTATTCTTGACTATACAAATCATAGCATGGCGGTACATTCCACACATTCACTAAATTTACAAGTACCAGATCCCAAAACGGAAAATGATGGATCAATACTTAAAGCAAATTTGTGAATAATTTATGTGCTTTTATATTGTTTTACCGTTTTTGTTTTTTTTTTTATTTTTAGATCGTAAATTATATTTTTCGTTATTTTTAGTTTCTAGTTAAGGGTGTTTTTAATGTTAATTTATGACGATATGGAATCACATTTGATTTTAAGAAAAGAACAAAAAACAAATATTTTATAAAAATATTTGATTACTATTGACAAACTATGCAAATGTGAATAGAATTCCGTCGGGAAACTTTCTACACCAAAATCAGTGGACAATTTATGCCGTGCAAAATTTTATCCATCTTTGGGGTTACAATAACTTTTCGATATGGTAACTATTTTTGTAAAATATGCACAATTTCGGACCGTCTGAATTAAATTTCACGGTAAATTGCCATTTTGTATGAAAATTTCTATATGAAAATGTATTTAAATTTAAAAAAATAAATTAAATTTGTGTATGTTTATTTGAAATTAAATTTATATTTAAATGCCAACTAAAACAAACATTTAATTAAAATGTTTTATTTTCGAGTTTGATTTTCTTTTCCGGTGGCGGTTTCATATCTACATTTTCCAGTTTAGGTTCAATCCCACCTGTGGCCGATCCAGGACTAGTCTCAGCAGTATTCATGTTGCCGTTTATATTTGTGGCGGTATTTTCGGCATTGCTTGATTCTTGTGCGACTTGCACCTGTTGAAGTTGCTGTTGATGCATCTGTGGTGGCATAGGTGGGGGAAATTTACGCAGCAGTTCCACAAGCAACATATCGACGCGCTGCTTTTGAAATACAGTACCGCTATCATCTTTGGTGATGGTTGAATCTTTTTTAGCCGCTGCTTTTGATTTGTCTGAAACTAATTTTGACTCTGTAAGAACTTTTCCACGATGTTGAAAATTTAAGATTATATTCATATTAAGTCACCGACCCATCGGTTGAGATATTCTATAGCAAACTATAAAAGGAAACGTACGCGCTTTATTCGTTGTAAAATCCCATGTGTAACCTTTGTTTGGATGGTATCGTGAATAACTGCTTGCTTCTTCAAGTGCGGACTGTAAATTAGTGACTGTTGAGAGCTATGAAAAAAAAATATTACATAAATACATATTTCTAAACGAAGTATTTAAAATCCTTACTATTCTAGAATTTATAACTGTTGCCAAGTCTGGAGCTTTATAAACCATTCCTCCGATTATATAGTAGTCCGCCAGCGGTGTTGCTTCAGTCGGACTGTGACGATGTTGCTTGCGTATAACATAGAGAATTGGTTCGGCCACGTGCAGCAATATGTACTCGACACCGACCATGTTACTAAATAAGGGGGAAAATATTTTACTCCTTCAATTAGATTTTAGTTTTGTGGAACTTACTTTAAATGCTCCAGACTAAAAGCTGCTCCATGCTTTTGCATACGAACGGTTTCATTATTGCAAATACGATCGTAGAACGGGTTCGATTTCCGGCAGAAATAGTCCATCACAGTACTGGGATTGAGTGCAGCCATCATTTGTGTGTCATGCCATGAGACCCACAAGGGATTCTCTTGTGAGATTGGCTGAGTCATTTGTCGATTGGACATCATTTTCATACATTACTTTTGTACTCTAGCTCTTGGTTTGCGGCTACGTATTTTTGCATATATTTGAACACTTTATACGGAAAACTGAATGTATGTTTTCGACTATCTGCAATTAGTTTAATTTGAAAAAAATTAAAATGCCTTTAGTATAAAAAAGGAGAAAAGTTTTCCTCAATAGACAACTTGAGTAAACCTTTTCTAACATAATATTTGATGCTGAACAATTCAATTAAGTGCATTTATGGTTTACTTTTAAGTGTGAAATTTTTATAAACAAATGTCGCCCGTTGTTGCTATAAATACAATTGTGCAATAGAATGCAAGTTTACTTGCAGTTTGTCCGTCAATTGCAATTATTAGGGGTCAATGTTTCGAGCACAATTGCTATTTTTAGCTACTCGTGCTTCAATTGCTGCTGACAGCTTGATGCTGTTGTCGAATTGTTATTTATCATTTATTTATAAAGTATTTGATTTATATTTTAGTATACTTTTGTTGTATAATATTTTCAGTTGAAGACACAAAAACGCGCAGAGCGAATTTCTGATTAAATTATATTTGACAGGCAAGTTATTTTTATAAATTCTTTACCACCACTTAATTAATGCAAGAAATGCTTATTATTAACGATTTGATATGAATTATAAATGTATTTTTCAGAAGAACTGCGTTACTTTTAAAAAATAAGTGAAAATTTATTGCGATCAAATTGACAAAATATTTTTTGATTTGTTTTGCTTGACGTTTCTTTATTCACTGCCAACTGAATAGAGAAACGCAAGATGTGTTCTATGTGGATGTAGTGAGCATTTGCTAGGGAAAGCTTACACGTTTAGTGGTTGTTTACATTAGCCTCATATCATTAACTCATTAATTATATCAAAAATTAAATGAAAGTATTTTTATATGAATGCATGGTTTCCTTTCAAGTGAAGGTTAAATGTAATGAAAGGCATAATTATATATATTGGAGTGGTCAATAACAGTAAGTGAAATTTTAATTTCTCCAAATATATGTTAACAAAATGTTCTACTTTTTGACCGAAAGTTGGGCTTCAGATCAACAGCTTGGTCGCCAGTATTTGATTCCTCAATATATTGCAAATTTAATAGAAACATTTTTCGTGATGTTACTTGAATTTCGAGATATAACAATATATAAAGATAAAAAACTTAATCTATATGATTTTTAGACAAATTGGCCTAATTATTAAAATTCCAAAATTATTCTTAACATTTGACTTCAATGACGTCACACTAAAGCCTTTTGAGGTAAAATTTTTCAAACATCAATAATATTTTAAGAAAGGCAGGAAAAGACTAGAATTAATAAAGCAGTACAAATGTAAGCAATAATATCAAATTTATCCAATAGACCCATAATATACTAACAAAAGCCGATTTATATTAACGAGAGTGACATGGATGCCAAAATCAGGTGTTTGAATTTTGTGTTTTTCTAATGGTCAAGGTAAATGGTAATGGTAAATAAGGCTCAAAATGCTTTGACGAAATGACGAAAAAATTAAACAACGCCCAAAAGAAGATATTTAATTAAGCCCAAATAAAATTAAATAACTCCAAAAACAAAACAACATCCAAAATATTTATATAGAATGCTATATCCAGTAAAATGGAATAATAAAATTATTATTTCATAAAAAAAAAAAGCCACAAATTTGTGTAGAAAATTGTTGGGTATTTAATTTATTTCATAACGAATTACAACCTAAAATTATAGCTCGCAAATTTGTATGACAATTTTTGGGCTCTATTCCGCTTTTTCTTTTGGGAGATATTTCACTGAGTCCTTCTAATAATAATTGCTGCCATTATCGTTTCATGTTAATGGGACTCGCAACTATGTTAATAAATTTGGAATACGAGTGTCAATTGGCATTAGAACAGTGTCAGCCAAAGCGTGTGTCCGTGCTCCCTCAAAGCTCTTCGTATAGGGAACCCCAAACGATACTACTTGTCCATCCGACCTGGCATGTCATCTCAAGAAGTCAATTCGACATGTGAGACCGTTTGCGTCCAACGAAGAAGTGCCGTTATTTTGTCGAACTACATGTCCATCCGACATGTAGTATCGTTTGGGGTGCCTAAATATGTATTCACTTATTGATGATCGATAATATGCTTTAGTGTTCGTAAAAAGGATAGACTGTGCCCGTTTGGTTTGTTGCAGTAAATAGCATGTTTTTACGTTATGGCCTAATTAGCCAAACATTGATCTACACAACACAGCCGTTGCTTTTGTCACATGCAAATCTACCGAATGCGTTTTTCGTGTATCTAATTAGCCGAAACGTAACGCGACGTAGAAGTCTGTTGAATTTTGATTTTTGTGTTACGTCTACTGGCATTTCAGTTTACAATGAGCTTTTTGAAAGGCTGTTAGCATCACACTTTTATTTTTGAATAATATATCTTTGTTTGCGTTAATTTATTGAAGTGGAATCTAAGTATTTTAATTTAAATTGAAGTTTGCATTATCAGACCATTAAAGAACTCAAGCTTTAATATGTTGAGGAAATGTGTATAGAGTTTGGTTTGGCATCAATCATGATTGAATAAGAAGGGCAATGCATGGCTGAGAGCTAACCACCATAAATGTCAAAACGTAATTGACAACGCATCGAATATAAGAAAGCAAAATATGAACAAACTAAAACGGCTGAAACTACATTGCTTTTCTTGTTTTTTATTAAAAATAATGTAGAGCTATTAAACTAATTTTAAATAAATTTGCAAGTGGTTACTGGCAAACTTCAAGCACTGAGTGGGAAAACCGTGCGCTTCTGGATCCTCGGCCATAAACGAAAATATGATCCATTTTATTTGCCTAAATATTCGTTGCACAACTTACTTTATTTTTATTAAATTTTTAACCAATAATTCGAGAAAAACACGACAGAAAATACGTCCATTTGAAGTGATTATTTTTTTTATTTTTTTTTTTTTTATTTTCCAACGTCTTTTGGCAGCTTGTTTTGACAATTCCGTAGGTTGAGCAAGAGAGCATGATCAGACACGATGTTTTCTTCTTATTCCACCCTGAGACCAAAAGTAGGAAATTTCATTAAAAATAAAAGTTACAACACTGACAGCTGCTCACCTACGAAAAACGAAGAAAAGGTGACAGGTAAAATATTCATGAATGAATTCGCAGTTTCGCTTTAACTGCTCAATTATCCACTAAATCGCTTTTCTACAATCTTCAGCGTCGAATGCCAAACAATTTTTGTTTTTTGACATTTTGACAATTAAATAGATTTTTCTTCACGTTGCTTGACGGAAAATTATTTAAGCACATCAAGTTTTCGGTTTTTTTTTTCTAGTCTTGCTCGTGTGATTATCAGTCGACTGTATTTAAGAAAATAATTAATGTAGTAGGTTGTTTTCCTGCCAACATTCGGAATCATATAAAAGCAAGAAATCTAAAATTAGCTAAAACTGAAACTAAACAAAAACATATCAGCACACTAGGATTTATAAAATTATACATATAAAATATTTCTGCAAAGTTAATAATTAAATAATTATTTAAAATAATATAATACACAAAAGTAGCAAGAGCAACACTTCCGAATTCTTGTCTGTGAGCAGGCACAACTATTGGTGGTTTCTTTAGTTCATTTTGGTCATTTCGTCGTGGCGTTAATCAGGAACAGCGCGAACAGCTCATCATGGTAAAAACATTTAACTCGAAATAGTCAAACATAAATATTTTGGTGTTTTCAAAATTGTACATAATTCCTTATGAGTGCGAATCATATGTGGCTCCACTAAATCAGAAAAATATTTCGATTCTCAGCCGACATTGATATTAGTGTTAACGTTATGTAATTTTTGGAAATGGTGTGCAGTTGGAATTTTCGTTCGTACCAGATTTTGCTCAATGTTAAATTTAATTTATGTATATGGAATTTCATGGACGCACAAATATTTAAGTGTGACTCATATCTGTGGCAAAGGAAAGGAAAATTGTTTAACATGTTTGAAATTGCTAAATATATTCACAAACCATGATGCACGCAAATAGAAGACTGATATCAATGGCTTAGCTTCATCATCCTAGTGATACCTAGACTTCGACATTAGCTGGATAAGTTATTAATTATTTAGTTTAAAACAATATTAAGAGAGTCTATTAAGTGTCTTTCAAGTCTTTTGGTATTGTCAGGTAAAAACTAGTCATTATCGACACTTGCCTTACAGTCAATATTTTGTTCCTTACTTTTGATCTTAAAATTCAAAAGCGAAGACGCTTTCATCATTGTTCGCAAGCAAAGTTTGACCGACATTTTTAAATATATGCTTAATTAATATTAGCATATTTTCATTTATATATAAATCAAAACACTTCACATTCCGGTTTTACTGACATCACAAAATCGGAACTATACAAAATCGGCTGTGATGGTTAGAATGTTCATTAAATTTTCTTTCTGAGAGAGAGAGAGTAAAACGCACAATAAAATTGATCAAAGGCCTTTCTTGGGTTGAAGTGGCCAATTCGTTTTTTTTCTGTTGGACTTCTGGTACTACCTGGCAGACACATTATAAAGATGTCGGATTTTAATCGATATACGGGGTGTCCCGCAACTTAGTTTAATCATTATAAGATTTCTGTATGTTAGCTTTTCTGCTAGAAACAATAATGCAAATCAAAGTCGCGAAATATTAATTAGCCCTGTAGCTCCTAAGAATGTGAAAATAGACCCCCTTCGAAACGATTTTTTGCTCAGCTCAACATAACCTTTCATCCCCGTAAATAGTTGCACTCAATTGCGGGACACCCTGTACAGAAGTCACATGTAGGTGTTTGTCGGTCTGTGCCGGGTTAACCTTTTATCCGATCGGCGGATTCTTTTGAGATATATTCGATATAGTATGGAACCAAAATTTACTAGCATAAAAACAGTTCCCTGATAAAAGCTGTGGACATTGAAAAATAGGGTGTGACAACTCCCATACAACTCAAATTATTTATATGTGTCAGGTTTTGAGCTACGTACGGTAGAAAATCAAAACTCTGTATGAAGCTACCATTCAACTGCAATAGATTTATGTATTGGAAGAGTAGAAAAAGAAAAGTAGTCTGAAAAATGCTTCTCAAAATGTACGTTTCTACGAAAATAAATGCTCGAAATATTTTGTTGAAAAATTAATTTTAAAATTTTATACTGAGCAACGTAGGATATTTTAACATACAAATGAGTTAATGAAAAAGAGAATTTTGTTTCCATCCCATATGCACTCTTAAAACGTTATTGAGCAATTTATGATATGTACATTTACTTTCTTAATACCACAAAAATCGATCGAAAATAATCTTGTTATACCTGCTTTAAAGTTTTATGTTTGTCTGTTATCCAAGTATAAAAATTAATAATCGATTCCAATACTTTGTAGTTGAGCTACCTTAATTTTAATTCTCATGTAAATATGTGTTGTTTATGTTTTAAATTCAAACTACCAATGTAAATATAAATAAAACTTCCAAACCTTCTTCCTTGTATTTCTGTTCTATGTTCAATGTGTTTCGTTTAAAAAAATAAAAATTAAAAAAAATTCTTTTCCACGCAAATGTTTTGTATTCTTAGATTTTTAGCTTTAATTCGTTTGCGTTTTGGCCACAAGATAATTCAACCAATATTATAACTACATTGAACTTTTTGATATGAGATATAGAAACCCGGAACCATATTTTGAGGTATTTTCTCTAATAAACAACTTTAGAGTATAGTTAATCATTACTTGAAACTCTTGAATAAGATATAATTTTGTATAAAATACTTTATAATTTGATCGTATATTAATATTTTTTGTTCTTTAGGGTCTTCCACCATTTAATGTGTCCGGTAGTCCCTTTAATGTCGTACCCATTCACAACTACCCTGAGCTAATGAAGGAAACATGCGCGCTCATCAACTCTGAATGGCCGCGCAGTGAGACGGCGCGTATGCGTTCACTGGAAGCCTCATGTGATACATTGCCAGTTAGTTTAGTATTAACTACAGAAGGTATGGGCCGTGTGATAGCCCACTGTAAGCTTAGTCCGATACCAGCCAAGAAGAAGGCATGCTTTGTGGAATCTGTCGTTGTGAGCAAGAGTTATCGTGGGCAGGGCTTTGGCAAGCTAATAATGCAATTTGCCGAGGAATACTGTCGAGTTGTACTGGATTTGAATACGATTTACTTGTCTACCGTCGATCAGGATGGTTTTTACGAACGTATTGGTTATGAATATTGCGAACGCATATCATTGTATGGCCCACGTCATTGTGAACTGCCTAGTCTTAAGTATGCCAAAAAGAAATACATGAAGAAAGTATTATAGACATCGTTACTAAGAGATAATCAATAAATAATGGATATATTAAGAATACTAGACAATGAAAGCCGATATTGAAATGGAGAGAGAAAACATTTTTCCATCAACACCACGACTTTACATTACAAAAAATTCCTCAAAAAACGGAAATATAATAAATGAACAAAATGTTGCTTCTCTTGTCTAAGGAACACATTTGATTATTCCAGGAACTTTACATATGTCGATAAATCAATTTTGTTTTTTCCATTAATATATTTTCTTAATTTTGATTTTTTAAGAAATCTTTAGTTTCGTTATAAATTTACACTTTCTAGGCACTCCATAAAATGACAGTGCAAATCTGTAACTTATTAAAAATTTATAAAATTGTTTAGTTATTAATGCACATATTAAGTTCCTTTATTTCCCATATTTTTGTGAATAAAACTTATGTTAAAATTATTTTTTCTGTCTGTCTCATTAATTTGTTTACTTTTTGATTTTTAAAGTTAAAATTTACACGCTCAAGCCACCGTAGCAGCTATTCGATAAATCCACCCAAAAACAAATGTTCTTCCAAATTTTTTTCAAAAAAACATACATATTCTCTACAAATCTATTACAGTATATATATATATCATGCTTATCTAGAAGCTCAAAAAATTTAAAATTGTGATTTATAATCAATAAATATAATGTAGGACGTTATATTAGAAAATAAATGTTAAAAAAAAATTCACTGTTGTATGAAATTCTTTATCAAATAAGTTTAGTTAAAATCATTCTCTATTATATATTTCTTTATACTAGCACATTTTAACAGCAGCTCTCAAACACAAAACAACGAAAAAATGATTAATTTATATTTTTTCAAAACTAAAACGAAATGTGCGACAAAATAAAAAAGCCTTTGTCGATCGTTTGCCAAGTTCAAGTTCGTGCAGTGTGTGCAAAATTATTTCACAGCTACAAACCTTTGAATTATAGATTACAGTGTGAGCCAATTCCGACAGCAGATGTTGCAATATTCAAAAAATACTAAAATACATTCTGCGTATATCAACTATGCAACAGCACAATTTTCGAAGTTGTTTTGATTTAGACACGTCTAGGAACCATTCATAATGTCACAAAACAATTTACAAGAATTCATAATATCAAGACATAAATATGTGAATGCATTATTTAATTGCATGGTTTTTTTTTTTTTTTTTTGGCAACAACTTAGGGTTGGGCGCTACGTCGGCATGTACTGAGAGAATATTTTGGCAACTAGCAAAATAATAATACGGAAGTACGACAATTCAGTGTCACTATTGAGACTTTTGAACTTAATGGAATGCTGCTCTATTTGTTTTATTTTTTTTTTAAATTGTTTTAAGGGGAGTGGGGCGGTATGTTATTTGTTTGTTTGTCTTGTATTCAAGAGTTTTAAAAGGTTTCACCTAATATAAATTGCCTTTGGCAGCTAGGGCTCGTAAATTGAAATGAAGTCTTATAATTTATTTTAGACATTTTTGTTGTTAGAATTATAATTGTGCTGGTTGGCTTTTAAACACTTAATTAAAAATTAATAAGTAAACTTGTTGCCCGAACTTAAGCAAATAAATCAAAATGTGGAAATATATTATCTAGTAATTATTATCATTTCTTAAATTTCCATTTCTACTTAAATATTCAAGCCTATTAAGAGCTCAGAGATTTTGTCCACAAACTTCTCGTGACTGCAATTAAGAATGAATAATTGAGTATTAAGTTATAGACTATAACTTAACTTCACCGAAATATCACGTAGTTTCAATAAAAAAATAAATGATTATAATGATGAAAATTTAAACTCATCTTTATTCATATAGTGTTGAAAACATTGACAGAAAAATTCAAAACGCAATTTAATTAACTTTGTACACTATATATGGAAAGCTTGCATAATAATAAACTTCTTATCTTTATATTGAATGTATACAAATAAAATGCAAGCCACATGCATATCGGTTTCATTTCAATAAGCAATAACAACAATGATATGGGAAAATTGTGCACCTCTAAATATATCTTTAAACAGTGGTTATTTTCTGGTTTGCTGGTATCTGAAACTACTGAAAATCTAGTACTTTATCAGATGGTTATAGATATGCAGAGGTGAAAAATTTGGCCCTTAAATTACTAACATACAAAAATGTTATATTCTATGAACTGAAAAAGCAACAAATTTTTATTTTTAAGAAACGCTGTATACGAGTTGGCATGATGTACTCAACAGTGCTCCTAAGAAGCTTTTTATAATGACTATGACCGAAATCATAATTTAAAGCAAAATATTATCATATCGCTCGTTTTCTTTAAGGGCCTTCGGTAGTTTTTCAAAGGAAAAAACACACTTTTTTAAAATTTGTTTTTTGAAGCTGTATTTTATTTTAGATCAAAATTGTTTTTACATCAGGTTTGTTCACGTACTTTACTTGCAGGGAGAGAGTAAAAGTAGAATTGAGAAAAAAATGTCACAAAGAAAAAAATAGTAGAAAAAGTACGTGTACAGAAAACTTGTATAAACTTGCAAATTAATAGCTGACCGACTTGACAGCTTTTTTTGAAACCCAAACATATTGCGTAAATTCGAATTTTTGAAAAGTATTTGAAAATATTAAAATAAATAAAATGGAGCCATGTAAAATAAATTTAATCTATTTAACATATGTTTTTTTTAATAGGAAATCCACAAGAAATAACTTTAGATTTTTTTTTTTTGAGAATTTTTTTCGGTAGCTGCAAGTTCTTTCAAGTAGAAATTTTGCTTCCAAAAACTTGTAGCTACAATTTTCTGTCTCACTTTTTTACTCTCGTTGTCTTCTCTTATTGCAAGTTTTTCGACTACGTGAACGCTTTACTAGTAAAAACTTGTAACAATTTTTTGTTTGTGAACTAACCTATTATTAAAGTATAATTTTTCAAGATTTTTCCAATGACATTTTGGCCCAAAAATATTTGTCGATAAGGTAGAAAAGTGCAGTTCCGCGAATTATCTTAAAATTGCGGTGAGCAAGATATCTGGAGATTGGCTTATCTGAAAAACTTTTTTTTCGGTTTAGTAAAGAGTTCTGGGCGTTTAGTCGTTGATTTTTGAAAAATACTAATTTTTGACAAAATGGCGGGCGTAGAAAGAAAATGTTAATTTTTTTGTGCACGAAATTGAGGTCGTTTTAGGTTATAAATCAAAAAATATGTATAAAAAAACCCAATGATTAAACGCTCACACACTTTCTACTAAACCGAACATTTTTTTTAATGAACAAATCTCCGCATATTTAAGTTCTTTCGCGGCATTGCGTTGCAGAAAAACCTCATTGACGAATATTTTTGGATAAAAATGTCAGGGATAAGTCTTGAATTGTTATACTTTAAAAATGTAAAAAAATTCAAGTCTTAAATAAAATACAGCTTAAAAAAAAAAAAAAAAATAAAAAAATGTCTTTTTTTTAAAACTCTCGGAGGCCCTAAATATCGTTATAACACAAAAAAATCTGATTTTTTGTTTAGAGCAGCATTTTTAGTTTTTAACTCACATAAAAATTTGCTCCAATACTTCCCAAATATGGTCATAACACCAAATAGTCCAAAACACATAGGAGGCATGCCTGTCTCAAGCAGTTATCATGCAGTGAATATATAGAATATATGAAATATGCTAAACAAAAAATTAAAACAAAATAAAGTCAAAATAGATATATTAAATTGAATTAAAAATAGTTCAACTAATAAAGAAATGCAATTGGCGGTTATTTTATGGTTAATTGATGTGCTAATATTCCATTTTGTACTCAGCGGCGGTCAACGCAGAAGAGCGCGACCGCATCTCCGCTGGAAGGACCAAGTAGATGACAACCTGACGAAACTGCAAAACAGAAATGGCTGTTAGAAAACTGACAGAAAACCGACTAAAGTTTTCACTATGTCTGTTTTATGACGACATAAAACTTAATCAATGAAAATATCACCTTAAAAAAATTATTCTAAATTTTTTGTTTAGCTTTATTCGGTAATTCAGTTGTTTTTAATTTTTCTCCATTGTCAAACATAGAAAAAAGGCCAACGTGTTGGCATTTTTCATTTGATTGACAGCAATTGACCATTGAAATTAACATAGTGAAAACCAAGCATTACGGTTGTAAGCGCCACCTAAGTAAGTTGTATTAATATTGTTTATAAAACATAGCAAACTGATGTTTCTGTCAATTCTTTAATGCTTCCAAAAAGTTGAAAATTCGCTAACACCAGGCATGCCTCAAGCATTATGCTTGCATATATGCCTAAGATGTGGGCTACCTCAAATTCAGCTTCAAATGTCGGATGCTTGAAGCATTGCTCCCATGTGTGTTGGGCTTAATATGCTGCAATATTTCAAATCATATATGACACAGAAGAAAAGCTTTCAAAATATCCCTAACTTATGTGAGTAGAAACATTTTAAGGTTAAATAATCACGCGAAAATTAAAGATATCTTTACCAAAATTATATACAGTAGAGAACATGGTATGACACATGTTTCTGTTTAAAAAAAAATGAGCTCAGAGTTAGAAAGTGAAGTTACTTTAACGATTATGCTAGCTATTTTTTTTTTTTCATAAGACAAAACTTAAAAGTATATATATTGAGCCATAATATATAATAACTTTGTATTTAGAAATTTTGTTAAAAAAAAAAGTTTACGAAATTAAAAATCATTTCTTCTCCTATTTGAGTTTTTTAGCTACACCACAAACTTTGCCATAATGCTCCTTTTGCTCCAAACTATCAACAATGAATTTTGCCAAATCATATTTGGAAATCATGCGTCCTGGTGCTTCATCATGTAATACTGAAAATTCGGTGGATGGTTCATCGGCAATGTGTGGTGGTAGTACAGCGATAAAATCCAAACCAGATGCTTTGGTCAATTCCAGCATGCGTCTGTGCTCATCATTTAATGGATGAAACATTTTAGGCACCTCAGCAATATCACGTAATAGAAACGATGACATAACAATGGAGAACTTTCGAACATTTGTTTCTTTCATAGCATTTATAAGATTTTCGGTGCCAGTTGAGAGTTCAGTAGTGGCCTCTAATTTGTTTCGCGTACCCAGAATAATACAGACACCATCCACACCATCGACGACACGCTTGCAGTCTGCCGCATTAAGTACGTTGCCCTGAATCAATTCTACTCGGTTCACTTTAAAACGTTCTGGCACTGTCGATTCCGTGCGATAGAGCAGACGAACGGAGAGACCTTTATAAGGAAAGTTGCTAATAATTTATATGTATGCAGCTTAAAGTTGCACGAACGTACCTTTTTGCAAGGCATAATCTACGACACATTGTCCGGTCATGCCGGTGCCACCGATGACTGCAATTCGTTGCATAACTCTTTTTTTAATGGATTGCAAATAGAGTAAAAGGCACGCCCCTTCGAATTCAATTAGGAACAGTTGGTTTATAAATTCAACCTTGCTAAGCGCCAACGAATCACTTTTTTAATATATTATAACTTGTTCTTTAATAAACAATTTTTCAGTAGCAGCAATTTGTAGTTTCTTCGCCGGCTACAGTCCGTTCTGAATGATAGGCACGCAGCAAATACACTTTCTTTCCTTGATAAGCCAGAATTAATTGTTTAATTTTTTTAATTTTTACTTTTCAAGTGCAAAAAATGCATAAATATTTATTTTATGACAGATACTAAATGCCGGCTAAAATTCTTGCAACTGTCATGCTTATGCGGTGAAATCCGAAGGCAAATTGCCGTGAAGATTTCGTAATGAAGCTAACCCGCAATCTAATCACGTAGCGGTTTTTGTGCTGGAATAATTGTTTTTATTTATTTGTTTAATTTTGTTTGTGTTGGAATACAGTACTGCAAACTAACAACGCGTATTTGCTAAGTTAGCAGTTCTGCAAAAAATAAATATAGTATATTTATTTTAATCTTATCAGTGACTCTTCCATATATTACCTGTATTAATTGAACAAAGAAGTTTCGATGTAGATTTTAAAATATAACAAAAAATCAAAAACCAACAATTGTCTATTGTAAATGTTATTTTAACTAAACTTATTGTTATTTTTATACCCCAACGCGTACTGCGTAAGGGGTATATTAACCTTGCCATTCCGTTTGTAACGCCAATAAGGTGGCGTGGCAGGTATAGAAAAGTGTATATATTTTTGATCAGAATCACCTCCTGAGTCGATTCCCGTGTGTCTGTCTGTCAGACAAAATTCGAAGCTATCGCGATGAAATTCAATACATAATCTTCTTCTAAAAAATAAAGATAAAGTTCTGAAATGGGCAAAATCGGATAAAAACCACGCCTACCTCCCTTACAAAGTGACTTTATTTTAACAGTAAAATTTCTTAGAAATCCACAAAAATGAAAGAAATGCCTTGAAATTTTGATCTTCAATATAAATCCTGGCTATGAAATTTGGTAAAAATCGGATGATTTGATACCTCCCATACAAAATGGCTTTATTTTAAACGTAAAATCCCTTAAAAATCTACAATAAATAAAGAAATGTCTTGAAATTTTGCACATTAGTTTTGATATATAATATGAACAATCTCTATGATATTTGGTAAAATTTGGTAAAAGTAGGAAAACTCTCGTAAATATATAAAACTGAATGTCATCGTGTCTGTGACTAAAGATTTCGAATGTACTTCAATACGGCCACGGAGTGAAGGATATTTTAGCTTTGGTACCCTGCTGAAACTTCTTTCCTTAATAGTTTTTTGTTAAAACTGACAATTTTTTCTAAGAGTTCACTCTCCTAAAATCATTTTTGAAATTTAACAATAACGATAGTAAATAAATTTAACACTTGCATTGCTAAAGTTTTGTATTGATCTTGGGCCTTAATTTTTCTTTTAAAAAATTGACAATTTTTATAGTGCGATTGTTAAATTTATTGTTGTTTTTTTATTGTTGAATTCGAAAATTGAACTGTTAACATCATTGATTCATAAGGTTGTCGCAGGGCTGGTCGTACTCTCTTCTCAGTACCCATAATTGTCAAAATCAATACAAATCACCTTTTTTGTTTACATTTTGCCAATTAATGCTTTTCAACTCTATCAACTTCGATTTGACAATTATGGGTACTCGCTTTCACACTTGCGACAACCTTATAATTTAGCCATGAATTAATAATAATTCAGCCGTGAGTTAATAATTTGAATGTGGAAATTTAAATGTCAAATTATTAAAAAATGCAATTCAATATAGAACTAATATATGTTCTGGTGACTGCAACATCAATTATATCAATATTAATAGATTATTGTTACTTTTAGTTAAAACTAACAATTTTTATTGAGAATGTATAACAATATTTTAGCGCCCTTTTTTGCGGGTATTTTTGACCCTTTTAATAAAATAAATAAAATTTTCAAATTCCAGGCATCACAAAATAGTCTTAGAAGCAAATAATTTTTCAATTAAAAGTTTGTAAAAATCGTTTAAACAATTGCTGAGGTCTGATCCTGATAACATTCGTTGCACGCAGAAATACTGGAAAATTCCTTTATATACTATAAGGTTGCGAACAAAGTGAACGCTGGTTCAGACAGGCAGGCAGATCTCACATTAGAGCAATGAAGAAACCAATTCATGCATCTCTTTTGCTCTAATGTCTTTTCTGATCTGATCTGCCTGCCTGTCTGTACCAGCGTTCACTATGTTCGCAACCTAAGACAAGAAGAGAATAGAAAATGAGTTTTTTGAAAACACGCTGAAATAATGAAACATCAATTATTTATTATTAGTAATTTATGAATTTATTTAAAATTATTAGCATTACAATAAATACATACATGTTTAGATAAAAATATATACACTTAAGCTGAATTTTGGCGAGGTATTACAAATATTTAAGCATCTGATTCATCTGGAACATCGGTAAATATATTATCATTAGGATTTTTCACCCTTCTCAAAGTTATGCCCATTTTTAGTTCAGATAAGAAGTCCGTTACTGGTGGCTTATGTTCAGCTCTGGGCTTGATTCCACTAATAGTAGCACCTTTTTTATCTAGTTTCTAAAAAAAAAATGTTGATATTAGTCATATCATAAAACATCATCATAATATATAAATGGCAAGCACGCTGCTCTGCACCCGATATCGCTCAAACTGTAATAATTTTGATACTTTTTAGTGACATGCTTGCCTTTTGTGTATTTGCATACTTTCAGGCTGAACATTTTTCAGAACATTATGTTGTAAAAGCACTGTAATAATGTCAAAAAATAATTACAGTTTAGCATTAATGCTTCTAACCCGTCGTAGGACAAGCCTAATGCTCCGCACCTAAAATCGCTCAAACTGTAATAATTTTTTGTCATTATTACATTGCTTTTCCAACATATACTGTCCGGAAAGTATGCACATATATAAAAGGCAAGCATGCTTTCAGGCTGAATATGTTTCAGGACAGTATATGTTGTAAAAGCACTGTAATAATGGCAAAAAATTATTAGTTTGAGCGTCAATATTTCCAACCCGTCGGCTTTAATACTAGTTTATTAATATAAGGCCAGTAGTAATTATTTGTGAAACCCAAAACTGTAACTTCTTAAATCTATGTAATTTACTTCAGAATAGAAATTTAATAGCTAGTAAAAATTTTATCAGTTCCTGTTTATGAAGTTTTTTTTCGATAATTATTAGAGCCACTCGAAATATGAAGTTGTTATTCTTTACTTTAATAATATGCGCTGGTTCACTTAGCATTTGGAAGACTATTCCGCTGTTAATCATCTAAAATGACTTTTTTTTCGATTCCTTTAAATGATTTCAAACTAATCAATTACTTGCGCGATTAAAAAAGTCTCGAATATTAGTCGTTTTTATGTTTAAGAGTTATATTAATTTTTTTTTTTTGTAAATTTAGGTGTGTTTTTGAGAGCATAACGATAACGGTAAAAGATATTGCTTTAAAATATTTGTATATTTATAAAGAAGTATTTAATTTTTATTTTTGTTTTGTGACGTAATTTCTTCGTAATAATAAAATCCCTGAGGCACCAAGAAAAAAAAAACGGCGGTCAAGGTTACTTAAAGACTAATCGGCGGATTGACTTGTACTTTTTTGTGGGCCTTAAGCCAGAGATTAGATATTTATCTTTATTTATATTTATATATCTAAATATATACTCTCTGGTTTTAGGCATATCTTTATTTCTTTGCTCAACTCAGCTCACTCAATAAAGCTTAGAGATGCATAAATTAAGGCGCTATGAAAAACAACCAAAAGAAAAATCGCAAAAAAAAAAAAAACAAAAATCAGCCAAATGAAAAATGGCCCAATAAAATTTCATCCAACAAAAAAGCACACAAATTTTTGGAAAAAATGGCCCAAAAACAAAAAACCAAAATTAACAAAAAAAAAAAAAAAATGGAAAATCGCCCAATTTTTTGCATTTTTCAGGAGAAATGAGCAGAGTTTTCAAGGCCCATTTTTTCCATTAGTTTTAAGGAAAATTTTTATTCCATGAATCATGCTAAAAAATCTAAGAGAATCATTTCGTACAAGGGAAATACTTATTTTCAAAAAAAGAAGTTTGTTTGGTTTCCAGTTTTTTGCATTCCCAGGAGATAAGTTGGATCAATTTACTTTTAGCTAAAATGGCATTTTTTAATTTTTTTATTTAAATGTTTATTTGGAGCTAAAAAAGCTAATGGCGAAACAATTTCAGGCCGCTCTCATGTGGCTTGGAAGTTATATTTGGTTTAAGTTGGTAAAATGGGCCTAAAGGTATTAATTATTTTACGATTTGCAGATATTACTACAACACGTTTTGTAACAATTTTTCATGTTCTGGTTATTCCGTGAAAGGGTGAACCGTAATGCTCCGCTCAAAAGTAGTGCATAAAATTTTATGATTAATGCTCTTTGAATAAGTAACTGCATAGCCTTTCTTTTAATACCAGTAAATATTTGCAGTTTTGTATACAAAAATAACAAGTTTTTCAACCCCTATAACTTCTAAGCCAGATGAGAGCGGCATTAAATTTTTCAAATTTGAAATTAAAAGTTCTTAATAGGCTGAAGTGGCGTGATGTGCAACACATTTTTATTTGCTCCAATAAAAGTGTTAGGAAATTGGATTTTTTATTGGTTTTTAGGCCTATCCCTTGCAGAAGAACCAATTCGAAGTGAGTGTTTTCATGGCTGTTGAATATTTTGAGAAATGGATGAAATAGGACAAAAATTTCATACATGGTTTTTTTGGTCTTTTTTAAATCGGTGACACCTCACACATCACTATGTGTGACACCAACAAAATGTTGATTTAAATAGCAGGAACTTTAGTTTTTTATGTTTATTTTGACTTTTTATGTTTAGTAAAAGTATTATTATAAGAACTTAATGAAATCTCTTGCACCTGCAACTGAAAACGTTTCTTAAGCGTTGTTAGAACACAGCTTTTTATTCATTTCCTACTACGATTGGATTTTGGTCTGGGCTGAATAGCATGAACTACGCCGATTTTTATACCCCAACGCGTACTGCGTAAGGGGTATATTAACTTTGTCATTCCGTTTGTAACGCCAAGAAGGAGGCGTGGCAGGTATAAAAAAATATATATATCAGCATAATCTCCCGAGTCGATTTCCGTGTGTCCGTCTGTCTGTCCGTCTGTCGACACGATTACAGCCGCAATTTTAAAGCTTCCGTTTAAAGCTTTAAAGAGCAGCAATCGCGATGAAATTCAAAATATAAGTTTATTTTTAAAAAAGGAAGATCAAGTTCGAAAATGGGCCGAATCGGAGGAAAACCACGCCTACCTCCCATACAAAGTGACTTTATATTAACCGTAAAATGTCTTTAAAATCCACAAAAATTAAAGAAATGCCTTGAAATTCGGCAGGTGAGCTTTGCTCTTCAGTCTTAATCCCGGCTATGAAATTGGGAAAAACCGAATGAAAACCACGCCTACCTCCCATACAAATTGGCTTTATTTTAAACGTAAAATCTCTCGAAAATCCACAAAAATTAATGAAATATCTTGAAATTTTGCACATTAGCTTTGATATATAATATGAGCCTTCTCTATGATATATGGCAAAATCGGATCAAAACCCGCCTACCTTCCATACAAAGTGACGTCATCAAAATAGGAAAACTTTCGTTTATATATAAAACTGAATGTCATCGTGTATGTCGTGACTAAAGATTTCGTATATACTTCAATATGACCGCGGGGGGTATTTTAGCTTCGGTACCCTCTGCCGATGCTCCATCCTTACTAGTTTTGACGTTGTTGTCTGTTTAATGTCAATTGTAATGTGTACGATGTGTTACACATCACCCCAATGCAAGTCACTTTTTTCTCATTGATGGAATTTTACCACAACGTGAAAAAAAAATCTTTTTTTAAATTTACATATATTAAACAATACCACATTTTATATGTACTCACATTTAAAATCTGAAGAAAATTTTATTCGAAACGCTATTTTTTGTAATTTAAGAAAAAAACAAACGTTTTTTTTAAACTTCTTAAAAACTCTAATGAAATGTATGAAAACTTATGAAAAACTATATGCTGTCGAAGAAACATATCACAGGAGTTCATTCACTCATATGTTAACATTTTGTATGAAAAATCACCGTGTTACACATGACCCCATGGTACACATTACCCCACCTCACCCTAGTAGTGGGGTATAGTCACCCTATAGTTCGATGAATCATGCTTAAATATCTTTTAAAATAATTCGTACAAAGAACAAAAAATCAATCATATCCCAAAAAAAGAAAAACAAATTCGCCCAAAATATTTGGGTGATGTTCCATATAAAAAAATCACCCAAAAACATAAAACCAAATTTCACGCAACATAAAATACAAAATCACCCAATTCTTTTTGGGTGAGTTTTCATATGAAAAATTACCCAAATTTGTATGAAAAATATTGGGTCATTTTTATTTTTTCTAGGCGATTTTTTATAGTGCCTTAATAAATAGGCATGACGCTAGCGAACGCGTTCATAAAGTTTGAAGTGAGTTTCATAATAAAATAAAATCAGTTATAAGTGTAATTGCAAGAACTAAAATTGTACAACCCCACCGATATTCATATTAAAAGATTATAAAACGACTCGAAAATGACACAAAAATTACTTTGAAAATGAGTAAAAACTGCAATAAAAGATTCTTCATATAGTGTCGCATGTAGTGTACCATTTTCATCCGATCGAAAATTCGCGTGTTCGACTGTTTTAATCGTGCAGGAGATTCGAAAACGACTCCAATTTGTTCGAAATTTCATAAAATGCTGCTTGGTGGGAGACTCACAGACAAAATTTACATATGTTAATAAAAGTATTTCGATCATTTACCTTCAGAGCAACACCATTACGTATGCTCTCTAAAAATGCATCTCTTGGATCCCCAGAATTAGCCGTATTAGGAATTGTAGAAATAGAAGGAGTAGCAAAGGTCGGATCTTTTAGTGGCGGTGGAGGAGGTGGTGGTGCACCGTTATTAATACTAGTTTTTGGCATCGGAGGTGGTGGAGGAGGTACTCCACTAGTATTCTTGTGCATCATAGCTGATGGTGCTGTTTGAAATTCAGTTAATGGTAGTGTGCGTACTGGTCTTGGTTTGGATCCACCTATAGTAGCACTTTTTTTCTCCAATTTCTAAAATGTAAACCATTTTACTGTGATATTATTTACAAGCTCACACTTAAACCTGCCTTCAGAGTTACGCCCTTGCGTATGCTCGCTAGAAAATCTTCGTTTGGATCCCCTGAGCTTTCATGATTGGGACTTGAAGAGGGCGCAATGTTTGTCTTATTTTGCAGCATTTGTGGTGGTGGTGGAATCAGTGCTCCATTATTAAAAGTTTTCGATTGTGGAAATGGTGGTGGTACTGGTGTACCTGTGTTTGAACTTATACTTGGCATTGGTGGTGGAGGTGGTGGAGGAACCCCACCAAAATTATTTGACTTTATTATTGAGGGTGGTGGTTCCTTCGACATATCTTGATGTGTCGGCATATAGTTCTGTGACTGATTAGGTGTAGTTGTAAAGCTCTGTAAGTAAGGATTCTTTGGAGCGATAGACTTCTTAACATTGCTTTTTGCTTTAACTTTTGATATAGGAATTTCATGCAAGACTTCATTTGATTCCGTTTGTGATATTTTTTCGTTTTCACTCTCAGGATCAAGTTTTGAAAAGTAGGAATTTGTCACATTTGGTGTTGCAGTTATAAATGAAGGGGGAGGTGGGACAATATCATACTCTCTGTCATTCTTAGGTTTACGTGGTGGTGGTGCTGGTCTCATTATTTGAAGTGGTACACGTGGACGCAATGCAACATCTGATTCTGGGTCGTTGATATTTGCAAATAAAGAATCCGGCGAAGGAAATTGGGAAGAATCAGCAAAACGTGAAGTTACTAATGCAAAGTTCGATAGGGGTCCTTTTTTTTCAAAGGACTGAAATGCTAATATTTGAGGTGTCGGTGGTGATGAAGATGAAGAATATGATGTTGTTGAAGGTGACGCTGGAGGAGTTTCTACTTTACTTGTTCTTGTTACATATTGATGTTCATTTTTGGAAATTTGATTATGTCCCGGTGGCTATTGATAAAAAATGCTATAATTTAAGATGTTTTAAGTATTATAGCACAATATATACCATCCAAGTATAACGCGACTGCACGATATTTCTTATCAGATCCTGTTTACGCATTCCAGCTATTTCTTCATCTTTAATACCACGTTCTATTAAATACTTCTTGAGGACATTATCATTCATGGTCAGAGTTAAGTCGAATGCATTTTTTGTCATATCTCGTGTCATATCACCCGAAACATGCGTAAAGTTAATTGGACCGCTAATTTCATATTTAAGGCCATTCCTATTTTTTACCACAGTCGTTGGTGATGACGGTGCATTTCCTGGTGGCTGTACAAATCTCTGTGACATTAATGGACTACTCGTACTTTTGCCCATACTTTTAAGGCTACCCGATGATGATGAGGTATTCATTGTGGCATAATGAAGCGTTGGAGTTGTTGGTTCATTACGAAGTTCTGCCATGACAGAGTTTGTGTCTTGACGAGTTGGAGGTGGTGGTGGTGGACGTACTGAAGGTGCTTGCTGCGAGAACGAAGTTGTCTTCATTGTTGAGGGCTTCATTTCAGTAGATTATTAAAATTTTATGATAAAGGCAAATAGTTTATTTTATATCACAATACCGACCATCCAATAACCAGGCATTTTATTGCTCTTTATAATGTCATATATGAATGCCCGGCGCTGTTCCGGCGACAAACATTCAATTTCATCGGAGAGCCCAGCTTTGCGTAAGTAAAGACGCAACATATCATCATTACTCGTGCCATTGAGGTCAAATGTTTTTTTAAAATCAATCGAATTTCCCTCCATGTGTTCGAACTGACTTGGAGCACTTATATAATTATTGTCCATAACTCACATATGTCACAAGCCAATATGTTAGGAATAGAAGAATGAATATAAAAGATTAGTTATTTACTGAAGAAAATTATCATTGGCTATATTGAAAAATAATAACATTTATACAAACACACATTCTTAAGATAACATAATTTCAATTATTTATCAGTTAATTTCAGCAAGGTGTTTAATTGAATAGTGATTCATTAGGCTTAAAGAAATTTATTATGCTTGTATTTTAATATTTAATAGATGTTTGTCAACGTTTTTATTTTCTTTTATTTAGTATGTACATTTTTTTTTTAGCACAAAATTAAATTGACTTTTTGTCTATAGTTTCTTTTGCTTTGACAACTTATATACGTATTTTGTATTTAATTTATATTTCTTACATTAGAGTCTAACTACTGTTTGTAGCAAGTTAAAAACAATGACTAAAACTGAAAGAGTTTTTGAAAAATTTCTTGGCATTATATTAATATCTAATCGGAGGAACCATTCTAACCGGTTGCTCATTTTTGCACACTTTATTGCTTATCAATAAATTATTGCCGATATAAAATTTGATAAGCAGCAGGCGGGTTGATGTTTCACTCTCAGCTCAACTCACTCACCGGGTATGCGTAGTCAATGTTTATGATAAAAGAAAGAAAGAAAGAAAGACGCAGTACTTTTGAACTTGTTTTAAAGAATGGATTAAAAGGCTTTTTAGCTAAAAATGTTTGAAAGAAAATGCTTCTGTTTGCGATTTGATCTGAGTTGACTATCATTAAGTGATTTATAACGAATAGTTCTAGATTGTTTGCCTAAATAACAACATAAATTTTCTATTGCAAAAATATCTGTACATTACTTTTGGAGTAAAACTTTTCTTCTTAGTGTCTTTTATTTAAGGGGGGACATGACATTGGCAGTTTTTTGATATCGATAATTTTTTAATAATTTTGTATTTTAGTAAATATTCTTAAAATTCTAAGAAACAATTTCATGGAAAAATTCCTACGGGTTCAAAAGTTACAGCCGGATTAGTGAGAGCGCATTTTTAATTTTTGCGCTACCTACGTACGGCAGCTGGTACGAGTATATACTTGTTTTACTTGCTACCTGACTTTTGGTGGTTGTTATTTCGTACCTTATAGTATAGTTATTTGCAAATGTTTCAACTACTTGGTATCACCATAGGAGCAACAGCATTCAATTTTTCCAAAGGAAATGATGCAAATCGTTTGAAATGCGCCAGAGTGAAGGCATATGAAGCTTCAAAAGAAGCCCGAATTGCTAAACGATTGCAAAAAACTATAAGAAACAGCACAACACAAGATAACGAAGGCATACAGTACGAAGCAGGCATGGCAGATTGAAGGTAACCTTTTTTCTTTTTTCACAAAATTTGAACGCGTTTATCTCGAAACCATGTTTTTCGTACTGGTTGCGGCACTAGCGGGTTAATTTTTTGACGAAATTTTTTTTTTTTTTTGTATTTTTTTAAACTTGATTTGCTATCGTATGACACGAGCTTTTTTTTTTAATTTTTTTTCGATTTTTTATGAATTTTTAAAGTCAATATTTTGCTCGAAAAAACACACTTTCAAATTTGGAACATCACCAAAAATTGAAAAAAAATTTAAAAAAAAAATCTCGTGTCATACGATAACCAATTTTGTTAAGATTTAAAAAAGTCATTTTTTTTCCAGATCGAACAATTTTTGCAACTCCCAGCGCTGCAACCACGAGGCCCCGTTTTTTTCTCTGCCGCCAGTTTGGAGCTCTATAAAACCATGTTGGAGTGAAAAATATATTTTTTTGAATTTTTTTTCTTGTAATTTGTTCAATTCTCTACAATAATAAAATGTAAAAATTTTGGAAAATTGTTTGTTTTTGACTGAGTTATGAATTTTTAAAAAAAGGTCTGTTTTCTCTGCCGCGAATGTCTTGTCCCACCTTAAGAAACTAAATGGACGTGATAGAAATTATCATGCAAACTGTTTGATTGTAGAAAACGTGGGAAGATGATTTTATACATATAAAAAAAATTGTAATTTATTCAAAAGCGTGGTCGTTCTTGCACTTGAAATGTACAGTGACGAACGATGCTGTTCACGAAAAACTAAAAATACATCTTTAACTTTTATTATTATTTATTAAATTAATTCAAAATAAAAGAACACAATTAAAATGTGGTTATTTTATGTATAAAATGTGTGAATACTTATGTCCGTATGTTAGGAGTTTATGTTTTTCATCATTTACCAACCACCTCGTGACTTTTTTAGGGCCTTTATTCTGCTTTTTTTTTTTTTGCTTGTTAGTAAGGCTCGTTATCCATATCTTTTGGAGCATTTGCAAATATTTTTCGTTTTAGGATATCCCAAAGATATTCGATGGGTTCATATCAGGAGACTGCGCAAGCCAATCTAGAAATTTGGTTCCATTTCATCGTCATTGAACATCTGTTATTTAAGCCTTGTGCTTCGGATCGTTATACTGCATAAGATATCAGCTTGCCTCTTTTCTGCCTCAAATATATCCAAACTACGTTAATGCGAGTCTTCCAAAATAGTTTTTAAATCAGTTGTCCTCATAACACCATTGATTTGACGCAGTATTTCAAATTGATTATCACGAAATCATGCTCAAAGCATCATCATTTATAAAGCACACGATTTATTTTAGTTTTAGTGTAAAGGTCTGACTAAGTTGCCTTTATCTATTCATCAACGATGAAGTGCTCATACTTTTTTGCTAATTCAAATCTACGCTTTCGGTGCTTATCACGTTTGAACTAAGACGAAGCCCACTTTTCCTTAAGCTCCTGCGGATTGTCTTGTCATTGACCTCAACCCCGAGTTCCTGTTTCAGGAGCTGATTGGCCTGCACAGTAGTATTTGTAGCTTTGAGACTATTAAACGCCAGACTATGCGCTCTACGCCTGGAGATAGCTTTCATGATCTACGTCCTTTGAATTCAATAACAAAATTTAACTTTTAGAGCTTTCAAAAAACTCACTGTAGTTTGACCTAATCTGGGACACAATAATTCTATAACTATTATAATATTCAATTATAATTCAAGTTTTTTGTTTTCAGAAAATTGGTTATGGATTGACTAATAATTTTGTTTTTTTATATTTATAAAAATAATAAGAACGAAATATTTGTGGGTGACCGTCGCCAATTAGCTTAAATTATATTGGGAGGTTAAATTATACAGGGGCGGACAAATTCCACAATAAATAATAATAATATCTCTTTAAAATAGTGGAACCATTTCATATTTATGTCGCACCTTCAATTTGGACCGATTAAAATTAGCACGGAGCTTTTTATTTCTTATTCTGTGAAGAAACCGGGGAATCATCTTGTAGCTTTCATTAAATGAATCTTTCTTGTTGTAATGACTAGTAAAACCATCAGTACTAACCCGCAGTGATTGCCTGTGTTTTATTTTGTGTTCGGGTTGCTTAAGACAATTATGCTCAATATTGGTCTGGGCGCCGGTGGGGAAAAAAAACCCACGCTACGCCGTTGTATTGTATAGGCTTATGCACATGCTTTAAAAAATTTGTCTTAGAAGAAATATCGCCTAAATAAGCTTTGGAGAGAAGAGCTTTTCCAACACTGTATACGTATATAAATTCTTGCGCTCAAAGCTGTTAGGTTCACGTCGCACAGTGAGTTGAGTACATAAGAATTTGTGGCAAATATAGAAGGAGTTGTTAGAATTTGATGAAACGTCAATCCTGAAAGGTTATTGACACGGTGATTTCAAAAATGCTATCGGTTCTTTTGTACCGATAACCAGTTTCTCAGAAAACAGGTTTATTTTGCTCGCCGTCGTGTTAAATTTGTAAATACATAAGCTTTGAATTCAGGACTGCATTCGAGTTTTTCGTAACGGTTACCGGCTTTCCATAAACCCATTTTTTGTATTCTGTTTTTCGTACTGGTTTTAAAAATAGCCGGTTTCTTGAAAAATTGTAACCTATGCAAAAAAACTCGAACTTAAGCTTGCATTTACCGCATCAGTATCCTCTGAAATAAATAGAAATCAAATTAGAAAAACTCTCATTTGTGTCTCAAGATGCAAAAAAACGGAAATGTGCAAAAAATTTAAAATAAGTATTGTAGGCTTTTTTCAAAATAAATAATTATATATTAGATTTAATTTTCATTAAATAAAATAGCATTGTTATCATCATATCGTATTCACATTTTCAACTCGTATAATATGAGGCCTTAAACAAGATCGTGACAGTAAATATTTAAGTAGATCTTCGTTAGTAGATTCCATTGAATTTTTTCTTAAGGAAGGGATCAGTTTTTTATTGATGATGGGGCTGCGATTGTCATTTTGAATGTTTGGGGAATACCCTAAATGCAGAGGTAGTCAAAAATATTTACACATTTCTAATTTTTTTTTTTATTTACCGTAAGGTTTGCTAAAACTTGCTTTATGTTCTTTGCATACTGCATAAAATGCAACAACAAAAACTTTGTTTGCGAACTATTTCCATCAACAATAAAGTGAGCTCTTTTTTTAAAACAAGTAAAAATATTGAGCAATGTGTAAATATTTTTGACTACCTCTGTATGTTTTATTTCTCCATTATTAAGAAGTTTGTTTGATATGAGAACCGAAAAATTATTTGAAAAAATCAGGGACAATAATCATTATGAGCAATATTTACAAATTCAAAAATATAAAATATAACAAATTCAAAACTTAAGAAATAATTGTTATTTTATGATCTTTAATTTGTGCTTACATATAAAAATTATTTTAAGATATTTTTTATCATTGATTTTATATGTTACTCAAACAAAAGAAACATTTCAAAAACCAATCAGCCAAATATAAAAATCATGTTTTGATTTTAATTTTTTTGGTCAGGAATAAAAATAATTTTTTGATTTATATTTTCTTACTCAAAAATCATATGCTGATTTTTATTATTTCTCTCAGTAAATCGTTTTAGGATTTTTATTATTTTGCTCAGGAATAACAATCGACATCACAAGCTTTCTTCTTGTAAGTCATTTTCTTTAACCTCCTCTGGAATCTAAAATAAACAAACAACAAAATTAGAGGATGATATTAAAATTTGGTATTTATTTCAGATTGTTGAATATAAACTCGGACAAAGCTCGGACACTTTCGGCTAACAAGCCAACAAATACTGAATTCAGAAGACGAAAGCGACTATGGATTGGCCACAATCTATTAAAAAATGACAGACAGCAACAATGACCTTCGAATCAAATCCACAAGGCTCAAATCGGCGAGGACGTCCGGGTAATACGTGGAAAAGATCCATACACGCTGATTGCCAAGTCACAGCGATAGATCAAAAAGCCCGCACAGGACGGACGTCGGTGGAAGGAGTTTGTTTTCTCCCTATGCTTAGTTTAGGAGTGACTAATTTTCATGTTTGTAATCTTAATATATAAAAGGCAAGCACAAAGCTCTGCATCTAATATCGCTCAAACTGTAATTATTTTTTGCGATTATTACATTTAGCCAGAAGATATGCACTGAAAATTCTTTTGATACTTCTGAGTGACATTTTTACCTTTAATGTGTGTGCATACTTTCAGGCTGACCATTTTTTAAAACAGTGTGTTGTAAAAGCACTGTAATAATGGCAAAATATAATTACAGTTTGAGTGTGAATGCTTCCAACCCGTCGTAGGACGGGCTTTTATACTAGTTATTTTATTAATATGCAAATAAATGTGGCGGCCGTTGAATACTGGATATGGTGCGTAGCGTGTATCTGACACAGAAAGTTTTTTCAATTGAATCAATTTTTCTGTTCGGCCGCCACCTCTCTGCAGACAATGGCTAACCTCAGAGAGTAAAAACTGCCATGAAAAGGTAATTGAGAACATCAGTCGTGCGTGGTAGGCATAAAGCTTGTAGGTCCAGTTCTCGATCATTTGTGTTTAAACATTGCACGCACAACACTTGATCTTAAGAAGCTCGGTCCTTTCAAGGGCTGAAATGGCCTTTTTGTTTTTTTTATGCAAATAAACGCCAAGGAATATAAAAAAGCACCTTGACTGTGGCAATTGCATGTCACAAACAAGAAATGCTATATCACTTATTTTCCCTCTCTTCTCATTTATCTGTTGCCACATTTTTAAACAAAATTAGATATGAGTGAAAAGTCGTAACACCTTATTCTTAAAAATTTATTAAGCCTTCTATGATATGAGTAACTATAAAATGATATGAGTTTCTATTATTTCCTTATTAAGTTTTAATTGACACTCGCTGTATTGATTGTCAATTTTGAAAATGATACCCAAATAGCTGTCCATTGAAATCAATCATAAAAAAAACGATGGTCAGTTTGTTTATCCCCTACACTGAATGAAAGAACATAAGTAATTTTGTCCAAGCCGCTTAGATAAAAAAAGCAGTTAAAATCGTCTCAGTAGTCGAAGTATAGACAGTTTAGATGTTTTGTTTTGTAAAAAATTCGCAAAACAGCTGTATTTCACGTTAGAAGATCTTCACATATACCTTTTAGTAAAAACAACCTCTTTCGGAATCTGTTCCTATGCAAATATATCTCCACTAAAACAACTTCACTTTTTTGAGCCTTTCTCTAACATTTCCCAGATATTGTTCAAGTTGAAAATTGTAAACTGCAAAATTTTGCACAGTGTACATTCCTGCCTTGTTGTGTAAATAGAGCTTAAAAACTCAGTAGTCGAGCAAAAGCTTTCATTTCCTTTTGCTGTCGCCATATTGAATTTCTTAAAAATTTTATTGCACTGCGCAAGCGGAAGACGCTTTATAAAAATTTAGATATCCTTATATCGACGAAATATTTTATAAATAACTAAGAAAGTATTTTAATTACAATAAAACTTAAATATTATGAACTCAACAAATCTAGGCAACGTCGAAGAATTTCCAAACTCAGATGCCTGGCTATCGGAACAACTTTTTGCACAGCTGAAGGACTTCAATTCAGATTTTAAGGAGAAAGATAATACCGTCGATGGTTTGCTGCCATCTATTGAAGGCAATGATGACTTGAAAGATGCTGCGTTATCTGAGAAACCACAAGATTTGACCAAAAAACGTCTGGACAGTTTCGAATCAGTGTTTCGGCAGAATGCGCCGCCATCTTTTGAGACAAGTCCAGAAATCTTGGAGTTAAGTATTATCCAAGAAAAGGAATGCAAAGGAGAAGGTGCATCGTTGCTGGATGTTGCAGCATCTGTAGTGCCAATGGTTGGCACTGCAGTCGATAACGATGCGCTGGAAAACATCCAGTCTGCGAATAATACATCTTTTGATGCAACTGAAGAGGAAATGAAACTATTGAAGTTTTTGGAATCGCAGTCAAAGAATGCATATTTGGGTATTCATACTTTAAAAAATTTTTTTAAATTTTTTGAATCAAAATGTTCAATAATTTCAGATCCCAAAGTTTGTCTGCAGACAGAACTGCCTTCAACGGCTTATCGCATTGTTAAGTGCTCAAACTGTAACTGCCTATTTGATATTATTTCCTTCCAAGCTCATGTCTGTGACTACGATGAGCATCATAATTTGATTATGCCGCAGTTGACATCTACACCAATTGTAAACAAGCAGCCGAAGGAAGAACCTTTGCTGCCACCAGAACCAGCTTGTATAAGATTACTGCGTGAGAATCAGATACGCATAAGACGCTTTCTTAAGGATGAACTCAAATATGATGTACATGCTGCATCAGTCAATAATAATAGCTCCAATAGTGGCCATAATTCATCCATAATTTCAGCCAACTCAAGTGCTTCGAGCTCGAATAAAAAGCCAGACGGCCCGCATGAATGTACACTATGCGAACGCAAGTTTGTACATGCCTCCGGACTTTTACGTCACATGGAGAAGCATGCAATGGACTTGATACCAACACCTGGAGCAGGACCAGTAGGTGGAAAAGCATCGGCTGCTGCAGGCAGCTCGTTTCAGAGCGTCAATGGTTTGCGTGTCGTGATCAAGTGTTCGCTATGCGGTCGTATTTTCTTTGAGCCCACTGCATCTTTCAAACATTTGTGCTCACATTTTCCCGGTAGTCTCAACGAGGAAAAAGAGTTGGACAATTCGGCAGAGATACCATACGAGAGTTACGTAGATGATGCTATGAATTTCTTGAAAATCGAGGTAAGACTATTTCAGTGCGTGGAAATTAAATTTGATGTTTACAATATTTCTAGGTAAAATCATTGAATTCGGCTGCATCGCCTTACCACGAGGACAAGCCGCCTTCTTATCTGAAGATGGTTATTCTGAGCTGTATTCTACAGTGCGAATTCTGTGACTTTGTATTCTCTGAAGTCTCTTATCTATTCGTGCACTCGGCGTGTCATTTACCGGAACGTCGCTTTGAGTGTTTCTCCTGTGACATACAAATGCGCACCTCCAAGGAAATCTGTACACATTGGCAGGCGGAGTGTGTGTTTATGCGTGAAAATTTGAAGGTACATCAGGCAACAACGCAACGCTATTTTGTCTGCAATGTTTGTGAAAATAAGTTTCAGTCGTTGGACCAATTGCATGAGCATCGGTGAGTTTCTTTTATAGATTTGAAACAAGATTAAATTTTTGAGCTTCGAGCGAAACCATTGAAAACAACCTAAAAATCAAGGGAAGACAAATAAAACAGCAATTCATAGGTTACAATAGTAGAAGTATTAAAAAATTAAACTAAAATTTTAAACTTTGAAATACATTTTTATAGGGTAATCCTAAATTGGCTATTCTATGCAGGTAGGTGACAATCAAACTTAAACAGATTTGTAGGTTCAGAGTGCCACAAGAAAATAAAACCGACAAAACTATAAATAAGTCAAGCGAAACAATTTTAATAATATCGAGTTTAGTATATAGTATAGATTAAGGAATTTAAACAGGCTTTTAATTGGTATTTATTAAAGAAAATACAACAAAGCTAATGCAAATTTTTCAGTGACTTATATTTTAATTAGATTTGATTTTTGAATTAATTTTGAGTTAATTCATTAGCCAAAAATTTTAATTAATTTTAGTTTAATTTAATTTTACTCTCCGTCTCTATCTCCATCTCAGCTACACAGCTTATCACTTCTTCCCACGCTTACACAAATCTCTGGGTGTGCTTCAGCTGCCTTGCGAATACTGCGATGTGGTCTTTGAATATGCTCAAGAATGTGTGGCTCACTACGAGGAGAAACATTATAAGAAATACAAACGTGATAAAGACGGCACTGGTTCATCTGGCAAGACACGCCAATATCTATGCGACATCTGTGGCAAGTCATACACTCAATCCAGTCACTTGTGGCAACATTTACGATTTCATCAAGGTTTCATGCTTCATAGATTTACCAATATTAGTTTTGCACCAATATTAAAATGTATTCTATCAACTCTAGGCGTCAAACCATTTGCTTGCAAGGAACCCGGCTGTTCGCGCAAATTTACCATACGTCCAGATTTGAACGATCACATCAGAAAATGTCATACCGGAGAACGTCCTTATCACTGTCTTGTGTGTGGCAAACGTTTTCTTACCGGCTCCGTTTTCTATCAGCATCGTCTAATTCATCGTGGTGAACGCCGTTATGAGTGTGAGGAGTGTGGCAAACGTTTCTATCGTGCTGATGCTTTGAAGAATCATCAACGCATTCACACTGGTGAGAAACCTTATGGTTGTCTGTTCTGCACTAAGAATTTCCGTCAACGTGGCGATCGTGATAAACATATACGTGCACGTCATTCGCACTTGGATGCAAATGCGCGCCTGATGATGCAAATGCAGAAACTGCAATTGGAGGCTGCTGCAGCTGCCGCTGCAGCTCAGGTGCAAGCACAGCAACAACAGAATGTAGCGGGTGGTGGTTTGAATGGTAGTAGTGGTAGTGGTGGCATCAATGAGCAACATATGGATCCGAATGATGTGGTCATGATTGGAAATGTGGCCTTTCCCAAGAGCATGTTTGAGTCCATAATACCAGATATTGATCCAGATGCAGCATTGAAAGCCATGCAAATGTCTTAAATTAATTATTATTGTGATATTTTTCAGCAGAAAAAGAAAATTGAGTTTACATTTGAAAGATGTATAGCATAAATGTTGTTCCTTGAATAGAATTTTTTTAATATTAGCATGTAGTTGTGTGTTAGTTTTAAATTGTTGTAATATTTTGAGAATGCTGAACTGAGTTTTATTTTATGTAGCTGTAATTATATTAAAATTTGTACTTTATTAACATTTTGTAATATCTAAACATAGTTTTTTTACTCAAAATATTTCTATATAATCAAATGATATTTATTGCTATAGTATTATTAAACTTTAAACATACACAGATTAGATTTATTAAAATTTTAAATAATGTAACCGATTCTGTTATCGGTCGCTCTTGTGCATTACGTTAGTGTTGCGACGTGAAATTGTCTCAATTCCAGTATTTTTCTTTTTAACTATTTAATTACGTCTTGAATCACAAAAAGCGTCAAAAGGTGTTATAGATATGTATAGAACGCAATTTTTTAATTTGACTAAATATATATTAACCCATAATTTAACCCCAATTTGACAAAAATTTAAATAAAGAGTAAAGATAAAAATAAAGCGTTGACAAATTTGTGGTTGTATTTTCAAATTTAAAGCAGGAAAGCATTCTTATGCTTAGTTTTCACTATGTCATTTCCTGTGGTCAGTTGTTGTCGATTTAATTAAAAATGACACATTGACATTTTTTTTACCTTTGACAATGTTGGAAAATGAAAACACCACTGAATAATTGAATTGTGCTATACATAAAGTGTATAATAGTTTTATTTAAATAATATTTCAGGTGATTAAGTTTTATATCGTCATAAAAATAACGTAGTGAAAACCAAGCATTGTACGTTATTTTCCTTATCCATATTTCCTATCTAAAGTTTTAATTTTCTAATTTTTTGGGTATTTAAATGTCGCCCGACTGCAAATTTATTAATACAAATTGAATAACACAAAGAATGTATCACTGTTTAAATTAATTTCTACTGTCTAGTGCTGCTCCAAGGATATTAAGAAATAATTTTAAGTAGTATTTGTTAGCATGTGTCCAATCAAGAATTGAAGTTTTTAAATTTTTTTGTTACGTCTTTTTGGATTTTAAGTGACGGTTTGTAACATGTGTCTGTAGGAGCATGTTATTCCATGCATCTTCCCCGCTTTAAACTTTTAACTAATCTCTTAATCTCTTTAACAAGAAATTCTGATACAGGAGTTTTGTTTTTTTTTCTATATATTACATGCAATTTTTAACAATTTTTAAACAAATTAAATTAAAAATAGAATTTAATGTTTCTAAAGACTAATATTTAGAAAACTTGTTACATGACTAAAAAAAACATATTTACATAGACTGCACAAATTTCATTTTCATCACTTCATGTTGACTGACCAAATATAGCAGACAGTCTGTTTGACGCGCTGTTCTTGCAGAAAACCAATATGTCGAAGCATCGTAATACGGTTCTGTAGTTTTTTATCAAGCATTTTGTCGATTTTGCGCGATATATCGCCGGGTGTTATAAAAAATTTACCTACAATTTTTTTATATAAATACTGATGAACTATAAAGTGATAGCATATGAACATAAAAAATTACCTGGAAGATATGAATCTTGCTCATTGTAGAGCTTCCACAGTTCCAAGTCGTGACGGTTTCGCACCGTGCCGCGGTTGCGATGCTGTAGTCTATATTTGTCATTGAAGCAGGGAATTATAATCGATTCCAAGAAATCATTCAACTCATCAATGCTTTCACGTCCGCGCATATATCTTTAGGAATAAAGTGAATGATTAATTTCAAAGCCATATGAGTACAAGTTCTTCCTTACTTTGGTATCGTATCAAAAATCTTTGGTGTGACCTTTACTTCAAATTCTAGAAAACTCAAAGGTATGGGATTGACACGATTACGCAGCACAAGCGGCGATTGTTTGTATTCGGATATGGTCATCCTAGGCGTAGAGAAACCCTAAGATGAAAAAAGGCACATTTTATTTACAATAGAAGTTCAATCTCAACTCTCAGCTGTTATACATTGTTCACATTAAGATTTGAAAAACATTCCAATAGTCCTTTACGCGCAAAGCCTGGCTTAAACTGCTTCTTAATACTTCCCATAGAACACGCCCGATTCTGTATCTCATCAATTTCCCTTTCTTGCTGTTGCTCTAGTTTTTTCCGATTTATCAAATGATCCAGGATCACAGTTTGCTGCTGTCGCATGCGACTCATGAGCTTAGCGTGTTCGATTTCCATAGATTCCAATTCATCATTTAATTGCTGGTACGCAGCCAACATCAACTGCCGCACTTTTTCCGTCTCCTCCGCTAATGGCGTGTATTCATGGGCAATACTTTCACGACGTAAACTCAGCGCCATAAATTTTTCCATTTTTTCGATTTGCTGCAAGTTCATATCAATCTGCTCCTTGAGTTCATTCATTTTCCAATGGTATATCACGCTATTAGACTTTTAATTTAAACAGGAAGAATAGCCAATTTGTATGCATTAACCAAAAGATAAAACGAAATACAAAAAACGGTTTTCAAATAAAATTAAAATTGTTGAATTCTCGCATGACATTTGACGTTTGCTGTGTAAAAAGGGGCCGAGGTTAAGGAAACAATTGGTGGGTTTAGATTAAAATGTTCACAATAGAATGTAACAAATAGGTGACAAATAGGCGGCAACACAAGACGGTACAGCATTTTTCAATATGTCGTCAGACATTGATCTGCTGAGCTTTCGCACGATCCAACATCTGCGATAACGTAATTTTTTGCAGTCTTTCAGGCATAACACTTCGGTATTATGGCGTATAATTAACAAATATTTTTTATCTAGTTTTTGCTTAAATTTTATCACGTTTTTTTTCATACAAGTTCTATCTTTTTTCGTGGCGACCGTAGCGTTGTGGGTAGAGTGTGTGGCCCATATGCCAGAGAGTCCTGGTCCAATTCCCACCTGACACAGAAAGTTTTTTTAATTGAATTAATTTTTTGTGCGGCCGTCACCTCTCTGCAGACAATGGCAAACCTCAGAGAGTAAAAACTGTCATGAAAAGCTTCTTAAGAACATAAGCCTTTCGGAGTTGGCATAAAACTTGTAGGTCCAGTTCTCAATCATTTGTGTACGCACAACACAATAGATCATACGTAGCTCGGTCAAAGTCCTTTCAAGGGCTGAAATGGTCAATTCGTTTTTTTTTCTATATATTTTCTGCCAAATTTTTTTGAATCTGTTCTTTTCTCGAAAATGTTGACCTCTAAAGTAGAAACAATGCAGAATTTTTTGCAGAATTTTTCTCAATATCGACGGTTTGAAATTTTCACTTTTGGTAACAAGTTTACATATTTTTTCTTTTTGACATGTAAGGAAAATATTTAACATTATCTCTGACATTTCATTAAAGTTTATTAACACCGACACTGACAACATTGTTGTTGTTTTCACGGGTAAAAGAATCAACTGGAATTTGAAAGAGTTTCATAACCCAATATGCAACGCACTTACGCAACTCGATTCGAATATCCAATTTTGATATTGCGTTCGGTAGTGAAGTAGCTTGCGACAAAGGGAACGAAAAGAACAACAAGAAAAAGGGCAATAATTATTGAAGTTAACGCAGCGTTTAGTTTTGGTAGCACTCATATAACATTTTCATGGTGCAAAATTTACAAATTTTGTGTTTGGAGCGCTTGTCATATTTTTGATTTTAACTTTTTGTTCGCTTGGTTGTTGCCCACTCGATGAAAATTTTTGTAAAACGAAAGAGGCATCGAGTCGCACCGCAAAACCAAACGATCCGATCTGTCGAACAGACCGACAGAAATATCAAAAAGTTTTAGGGGGCTTTGCACGATACAACATACCGGATGGACATGGCAAACCGACTTAAATTTAATAAATTAATTTTCGTTTTATTAGAATTTCCAGTGCTGAATAATTTAGAAATTAAATAATAAAACTGTGCAAAGTCACACATAACAACTAAATATTTGACAACCAAATTTTCTGTTGCCTCTCCTTTCTTCAAATTGGCAAGCTAATAATTATGAACAAGAGCTAAATAAGAGAAAAATACTTACAGATGATTGGGTGATAATTTGCTAACTTTTGTTTTAAAGAAATTTAAGGCGTATTTTTACATATTGTGCAATCAATATAAGAGTAGAAAGAAAATATCTTCCAAAAGAAATGTATAATAGGAAAAGAACTTGTAATGTAAAAAATAACTAAGAAATTTTAATGATTTTTACATGATGACCCAATCAAACACTTCCACTTTTATCCCCACAAACATTAATTACCAAAATATCGTGGTGCTAATTTACAAATGGCGATATTGCACAGATTTTTTTAGCGGTTTTCTGTTCGTAGTTGAAGAAGAAGAAGGCGACGAAAGAAGCCGATTTGTTTGCTTACAACTTTGGTTTCTCTCTCCTACGAACAGAAAATTGGCAAGAATAATATCGACATTAGTAAATTTCAGTAAGCAATTTTATACCAAAAAACTTTAAATAATATGGAAAAGTTGGTCAATTTCGCACACAACAAAAAACAAATTTATTGATGGTATGATCAAGGAAGGTTAGAATATACACATTGTATGTATATTAGCTAATACTTGTCCCTACTTTTCAAGTAATAACTAATACATTTCGTAATTTTAGCATAGAGCATATAACACAAAAAGTATGAGGACGTTTTCAAAAAAAAAAACTTGTAAAAAATAGTCAAAAATTCTTTGCAATCCCGGTAGATATTAATGTTTTAGTGAGTTCAGATATATGCCATTTATAATGCTTTGATATCTAAAACTCTTCTTTCTATCCTTTCCACATTTTACTTGAAAACTTCTCGAGCTAAAGATTAAAACTTTTGTTGTGAAGGAGAAATTATTTCTTCTCCTATTATTGCTTTCTTTTACGATTTTTGCAGTACAGGAACACTTTCTAGTAAGATATAGTAAAACTTTTGCAAGAACAGATCAATAATTTAAAATACTTAAAAACGAATTAGATCGCAAATCATGTTAGCATTCTTAAGCATTGTAAGTATTTTTTACCCGCTTGTCATACGTTTTTAGACCCTTAAATTTTTCTCTTAATAATGTAAAGTACTCTTAATAATCAATCCCAAATGTTCCTCAATATACTTCATCCAAAGTATCATGGTATGTCATACATCCGCGGTCAGATTCAAAGTTTTTAATTTAAGTAGCCCTGGTTTAAATACTTATTCGCCACACTCCACTGAACCTTAATTTGAACTTAGTTTTTTATTCAACATGGGGCGGCTTCACCTTCGTTGACGGCAGCCATCTTTTCTTTCTTTTGGAATTTCCTACTGAAGTCAGTAAGATGGGTTTCGCAAATCTTTGGTATTCGCATCCACGTAAATATGGCCAAGGCTCTAGATGCTGGTAATTATTACATATCCATTGCATTTGCAATATTTTAATGTTAGAATTGTGTTAATGCATGACAAAATAGATCAGTTAAATCAATGAAATAGCAGACGGAAAAATAAGGTTAGGTTGTGTAAATGTGAAACACCCTACCTGCTGTGATGATGGTGCTTACCGTCTTGATTTCTTGCTAAATTAGTTTCTCTGCGAAAAACGAGCCCCCGGTTGAGTACGGAAATTAAACAATTAATATTTATAGTTTCCTTAATTGAGGGTGGCGATAAAAAAATTGCTTACCTCAGCACTAATACGAAAGTGATTTTGCATTTGTATGCTGGACCACAATGGTGCGCGGAAAGCAACATCTAATTTAGCTAATATAGTTTTAATTTATTGCAGCAGGCTTATTAACATTATTTTATTTATTGTTTTATTTGCAGCCGCTCTTGTTCTAACCGTCACGGTCTGATCCGCAAATATGGTTTGAATATCTGTCGTCAGTGCTTCAGGGAGTACGCCAACGATATTGGCTTCAAGAAGGTAATGAACTGTTTAGCCCAGATAAGCTGAATTATAAAAAATTTATGCTTTTTCTACATTTAGCTCGATTAAGCAATTTCCAATTACATTTTTTGTATTATGGAGATTCTTAACAATCGATGTCTTCAATTCAGTTGTCAATCTATATGATGACAACTCAACAACAACCGCAGCAATAACACCAGCCGCAGCAGCAACAGCAGCAACAATCAACAACAACAACAACAGCAACAACATCATCTGAAAGATTAAATAAGACATAAGTTTGGACAGAGCATTACAATCCATCGTATAGACTGCAAAATATTAAATATCTTATTTAAGCTTTCAGGCGAACAATATAACAAGATAATGTAAAATCCAAAAACCAGCTTTCTTTTTATTTTTTAGATTTAATCAAGATATTTTTAAAGTGTTGCTGAGGTGGAAGAGGGATAGAAAGGAGTTTGTGGAAGGAGTATTATAAATCGAGCTGTGAGCCATTGCAAATCTGGAGCATATCGTGACTGCACATTTTATACTCTAATCTTGACGTCAAGCTTAAAAATATGTTTTCTAATTTCCAATTCGTTAAACTCTTAATAGCCGTAATTTTAAGTTAAGCCAGTTTTTATATATCGTATAATATTCAAACATCGCATTTGCATTCACTTCCGCAGTCAGACGACAAAAATATCCAACAATTGAACTCCTGCGCAAACTTGATCCTGCCATTGAGCTAGATCTATACAACTCGGTATTCAAGAAATCTCATTCAAGTCTTATATAAGTAGGAAAAGTATATGCAGCTAAAGGTAAACACTTCGATAGGCGTGCTCAAATAGCTGTCAAAAACTGGACATTTCGCGGCTTGTGGCGTTGAGTGTCTGTAGTTGCGGCATTTAAATTGTTGGCTGATTGTCAGTAGCTTTCAAACTGAAAACCTGTTTAGAGGCAAAATTAAGTGTGACCATTAAAAAATAACAAAAACTAATATTTTTTGATTGCTGGTACTAGTTCAAGAAGTCAGTGGTGTGACTTTGCGCCAGTTTAGCCATGGTGGAGTAACATTTATAGACATGTTTATTACAATGCCTAGTATAGTAGCAGAGTAGACAACAAACAATGAAGAAATTGCGCCCAATATAAAATACACGACACTGGTGCCAGGCTCATAGTCAAGGGTATGTTTTCCCCCCTTTCATACACCCAGTAGTTGGGCCCTTATTATGAGTTGCTTTTGACGTTCGATCTTCGCTGGTTATCCAACAGCAAATATCGAATGTCAAATTCTTATTATGAGCAGTGCAACTCTGTCGAAATTTTCATTGTTCATTGAACTTACAGTCGAATAGAATTTTGCTTTCGATGTGGTGCATGCTGAGTGATAATTATAAAAAATTTAAGTATTTTATGATTGTTATTTGCTTTTTGATAATTGCAAACTAATTTTTGACTATTTTTGTAAATTTTATGCTGTCAAAGGTGGTGAGCAACAAATCGCAGGACTTTTGCCAATTTTGATACGCTTTGAGTTAATCTTGCTGGTGCGCATTGATTTAGCAGTTCTCCTGTAGTTGTCATCAAGCCCATAAATACCTCTTTGGACAGTCGGAAATTCTGTAGAAATCTGCAAACGAATTTTTTAAATGTTGTGGATGTCAAAACTTCTATGGAAGGCTGCACTTACGCGATGGAATTAATTTCAAAAGGTTTGGAAAGCGTCCCTCAATCGTTTTCTACTTCTAGTCAGTGCTGTCAAGCTTTCATCATCTTCTGTTGAATCGTCGAACCCATAATTTCTTCGTAGTCATAACTATTTTGCTCTTATTTTCAAATAGTAGTTAGTTTTCAAAATGACGATTAACTGATAGAAATAGACTATCGTGAACAAATGCAAACTCGTGCGATCAGGCCATTCGACTACGGTCTATGGTTGCGAACGTTGTGAACGCTTGTTGCTGAGCCGTGCCGAAAAACACATTGGAGAAAAAGAGTTGCATGACTTGGTTTCCTTATTGCTCCAATGAGTTTTTAGGCTCGGCTCAGCAACAAGCGTTCACTATGTTCGCAACCTAAGATCGAACTCAGCTCATAATAATACTACGTTTTCATTGCAGCCAAATCTGGAGGTTAAGTCCAAAAATAAGATTAAGTACTGAAACCGTGTACTAACCTCTAAGGTTCCGCATATAAATTCAAACCTTGTAAGCTTAGAGATTTCATCGAAATCACCATAGAAATCTTTAAATATTGTAATGCAACACTGTGCTTATGTTTTTTTTTCGTAAACAACAAAGGGGAATGTCAGACTAAAAAATTTCGAAATCAGAAAATGTCGCAAGTTGACTTCGGAAAACGTCCGACTTAACCTCCCAACAGACATTGTAGGCAGTTTAGAGGTTATGAAAACTTTTTCAACCTAATCTCCAGTTTAAGCTGCAATGTAGACGTAGTTTGAAAAGAACTAAGACAATGATGAAATAATACCATGTTATATTTAAAAATTCTTTTGGCTGTAGCGTCTGTATGTCTCGGTTAACAAACTACGAGATTGCGATGATTTTTTTTTTTCAATGGTCGTAGACATTTAAAAATAGCTGTTTAGATCAAGCGATTTATATTTTTTGTGTAGTTTTTTGTCATTTGCATTAACTAAAACCGGAAATTAGTATTCGTATTCGTATTATTTAGTATTCGTATAAATAATATTCGTTGATTTGTTTGAATTAAAGTAACTTGAAAATATTCCTATGTTTCGCTACAAATACTAAGCAACTTAAAGAAAATGTCAAAAAATCGGCTCAAAATCGCTGGTGCGGGGGTGATTGTGATCACTTCGTTTCTCCTACCCTTGCCAATAAACAAAAAATCGTTGAAAAAATTCGGCGGAATCTCGTCACAATATCGGACTTTGTCAATTAGCGCTTTGTTAACGCCCCCACTCCCTCAATTTATTGTATATTTTAAAATTTTTTTTTGCCATTTTTATCAAAATAAAGTAGTATTTATCTACTTAGTAAAGTATTGCAACAAACTTAAAGATTTTTGTAACAAAAATCAACTGTGAAGCTTTATTTGATACAAAAATTACGAAAAGGTAAAAAATTTAGAAAATATTGCTTAAGCTACTTTATAGAATTTAATTATTTGAAAATTTCAACCCATTTTTAAAATCAAGTATTTAAAACAACGTATAATTTTGAGGCTTTACTTCAATACTAAATAAGGCCTCAATACTAAAACGAATTAGGCCCCAAAAATGGGATAATGAAGTAACACCCTACGAAAAACAAGCCCAAACTCGATGAAATAAGGCACCAACCAAAGCTGTGATAAAACCTCAAATAGAACTTTTTCTTGACTAAGGTTGAATTTCAAGTTTAAAAAGTAAAGTTTAAAAGTTGTGCAAATTTAAATTTGATTTCTAAAAAGTTGAATATGAAATATAAAGGGTTTAACTTGCAATTAAGAACTTCAACTGAAAAGATTCTATTTTATAGATATTTGCCTGTTCTTTATTAATATTTATTAACTGCTCTTTCTTTCTTTCAATATCTTGCTATGCATATGGAAATCAAATTAAGTCAAGTTAATAAAATATCACGTAATCAGCGTTTATCTGCATTGAATAGCAAAATGAATGCGCTTCCCAGAAGATAAAATTGCTACTTGCAGCAACTCTTTCTTCACTCTTTTGATTACTCTGTGGCCAAAGTAGCCACATTATGGCCACAATCAACACGTTGTGCTCTCCACTGACTCTTGCTAATGCTCTTTAATAGCGCTTAACACTGACACAAAGGCCTTTAAATGTTAGACTAGACTCTGATGGAGAGCAAGTGTTGGTTTGTTGTTGCTGTTAACGTTTTATAGCATTCAAAACTTCATAGTCCAAATGAGCTCATTGTTGCCAATTTTATTTTGCACCTTGTGCATTGAATGTGCTGAGTAGCAGTTGCTGTAAAATTACTTAACAATTTTGTTAGCTGGTATGGAAATGGCTAAAAGTACACAGCACAGTTTTAATCGAGACAGCGGCGCATGCGCACACAATGCGCAACAGTTGTAGCAAGTTTAAATAAGTTTACTTCACTTCTGTTTAACTTTTGCACAAATCGAACAATTTTAATTGACCAAAACTAATGTGTTCATAATTAAGTTAAGGTCGAAGTGACCCAAAAATAAACTACTACGTATCGTACCTTATTTAATTAAACAGTAAAAGAAAGAAAAAAACAAAAACAACACAACAACAATAGTAAATTCAAACAATTTATCAAAATTGGCGCGCATGCGCAGATCAAATATTCGAGAGCAGACGGAAAATGAAAGTAGTTAATAGTGCACGAGTGCAGCTCGTTACTCTGCTGATCTTAAGCATCTCTTTTGGCTATTATGCAACAACAGCCGCGGAACAGCAGCAGGAACGGCAAGAGGCGGAAGTGAATGGTGCTCAAAAATCAAGTCACAAAATTAGATTTGGCACAAAAATAGCTAAAATAAAAAACTTAACTGTTGCTGTTGCACAGGCAGCACCAATAAAACCAGCAACAAGGCAGCGAAGCGCAACAAACAACCCACAAACTGCATCAAATGTGCCAAATTTAAATGTTCCAAGAATCTCACGCAGATTTGACTACCATCCAGTGGCACCGCCATCAGCACAATTGATTGTGCAACAAGAAATTCCCAAAGCGAACAAAAAAGATTTTGCTGCCACAGCAAATGATTCCCACAGAGTTCAACAGCAGCGGTCACGCGGCACTGCACGACACAGATCAGAGTCGCTACACTCTGCACCATCACCGCAGTTGAAAGAGCAACAACATAGTGCATCAGCACAAATTCATACTCGGGGACGAAATTCTACTCGGTTCCGCGTTGCGAATGTTGAGAATTTAAATGTTAACAGCCGTTATACTGGTTCTAGTCAAACCAATCAATTGACTCAGAGCACAAAATCAAGAGCTTCGTCGAGTGGTGACTCCGCAAGAGTTAAGAAGAGTACCACAACAACAACAAGTAAGTTTTCAAAGGCACTTCGATAGGCCAAATCCGAACTGATCTATTAAATCTGAGGTATTAATTACACAGTCCAACAGCATTATTGCAATAAAATAACCAAGTAATTTTTCTGAAAGTTGAAACTTTTTGAAGATAAAGTTTGCTGAACAATGTTAAAGTCCAGCACGTCTGAGTTTTAATTTTTTTAACTGAAAAATGTTATATGTGAATTATGGTCATACAACAATGGTAAACTTTTCCAAAATATGCTTTCTTCCTATAACCACTAGCCAATGAGATGAAGAATAAATACCTGAACCCAATATGAAATCAGTGAATATGAATACAATTTTCATTGTAAGATAAGATTTTAAAATTATTTTATAATTTAAATTTTTAAATTAACTTGAAAGATATTTTAGAGAACTTATTCGTTTTTGTTTTAACTGACACATCCTAGGAGAGGTCCTTGTTATTTGGAGACTTTCCGTATTTTGTGATAAAGAATATTTTTGATAAAGAAATCTATCTATATCTATATCTTCTATATATCTTCTATATGTGTATGAAATTGTAAAACAAACAAATCTGTATATGAAATATGTTTTTTAAATGTTTATGTCTATTAAATGTTAAATGTTTATGTCTGTCTATTAAAGCATCACGTGAAAACCACTGGGTGAATTTAAATGAATCTTTACATGCAGCTTCCTTATATCCCCGGTCAACATATAGGCTACTTTTTATCCATTAAAAAAGGCTGGACCCGGTGGGAGGCGCTGCAATCGAATTCCAGGCATTTATTTTATAGTTTATCTCCGAAACCGTTCATCCGATTTGCATGAAAATTTGTATGTAGAGGTTTTCGGATACGGCGTGCTTTTATGACTTATCTAATCTGTTCTGACTTGAACACCAGAGGTCGCTGTAGTACAAATATTTTAAAAAACTTCGAAAAACTCCTAAGCCGTTCATCCAATTTTCATGAAAATTCGAAAATAGGGGTTTTCTGAAACGGTGAGTTTTCATGACTTATCTACTCTGTTCTATCTTGAACGCCAGAGGGCGCTGAGTGCAAATATTTTAAAAAACTTCGAAAAACTCCTAAGCTATTTATCCGATTTACATGAAAATTGTTAAATGGAGGTTTTCGGCTACTGTGAGTTTTCATGACTTATCTACTCTGTTCTATCTTGAACACCAGATGGCGCTGTAGTACAAAGATTTTAAAAAACAACAAAAACTCCTAAGTCGCGGGTCTCCTAAGTAGAGGGTAGGGCAGATAACCCCCTGATATGTTTATGTAAATACATGTATACCACCTTGTTCAAAAGAAAGGTTCATTTATTGAAAAAAATTAAAGTACAAGTTTATTCATCCACATCAATATTGTCGCCTTCAAAGTAGTCCCCGTCAGCTGCAACGCACTTATGCCAGCGCTTGATCCAGTCACGGAAACCTTTCTGGAACACGGTTTTTAGTATTGCCTTCAGAGCGTTCACCGATTTTTCCATGACCTCTTCTTTGCTGGTGAAACGCGTTCTTCGAAGCGGTTTTTTGACTCGATCGAACAGGGAAAAATCACACGGAGCCAGATCAGGTGAATTTGCCGGCTGCGGGATGGTTATCGTGTTGTTTTTGGCAAAAAAGTCACGAATAAGATGAGCATTGTGCGATGGTGCATTATCGTGGTGCAAAACCCATGATTTGTTTTGCCACAACTGCGGTCTTTTTTGGCGAATCGCTTCACGTAAACGTCTCATAACGCCCAAATAATACTGTTTATTGACCGTTTGACCATCTGGCAAAAATTCATGATGAACTACACCATTGTAGTCCATGAAAACAGTGAGCATAGCCTTCTTTTTTGACTGAAAACGACGTGGCCACTCACAAATCGGTTTGCCTTCTGATACGAAAGAGCAGAGTCACCGTAACATTCCACCAACATTTTAAGCGTATCGGCGCAGTTGAAACCATTTTTCACACACAATTTCACACAAACTCGTTGCTCAATTTTTTCTTCCATCGTAAAAATCGAAGACACGAAAAAAGTTGTTGTAAACAAAACACTGTCACTTTACCCAATGTCAACGAGAGACGCTGATATTTGGCAGCCTTGTCATAGAGACATGTGGCAGCCTACTAAAAAATTTTTCGAATCGGACAGTCCATTTCACAGAGTGAATGAACCTTTTTTTTGAACAAGGTGGTATATTATACATATATAAACATATATGCATAAACATGGGCGTATCGACGATAGGGCAGCGGAGGAAATTTCCCCCCTGATATGTATATGTGTATACATGTATTATATTATACATACCATATATATATATACATATAGATGGAAATTTACTTCAGTCGTGTGGTCTAAAGCACACTCTTATTTTTTATGTGCTTCCTTGAGCACCAGAGGGCGCTGTATTACAAATCTCTTAAGAAATGGTAAAACACTCCAAACCGCTCATCTGCTTAGGATAAAAATTTTGTGTATAGGGATTTTCGAGTATGGAAAGGGCTTTGGCGTTTTTTGTTCGAAACCCAGAGGGCGCTATTGTACAAATACTGCAAAAAAAGCTCCAAACTCATCCGATAAGTATGATTTTTATAAGAGGTTTTCGGGTGCGGTGAGTTCTTTGGCGCTATGTATTTTGATCTAACACCAGAGGGCGCTGAACTACAAAATACAGTAAGGCGTAGCAAAGCGCGAAGGGTGATATATATATCTTATTTTCTTCTTTACGCGTATTTATATTCAACATTCTTATTTTCGCATATCAAGACAGCTGATGCAAAATTCTTGTGTATTTGAGTTCGCATCAACACATGCGCAAGTTCGTTGCGTCGTACGTTGGCTTTGTTTTGACATTCGAATTTCAATTTCCAGTGTTTACAAAATATGGGCATATTCGCCCCAAATTAAGAAAAGAAATTGTCAAAAATGTGGTATAAACTGAAGGTACATCAAAATAATGTATGAAAGAATTCTTGACCATAGAATAGAATAGATATTCTTAGTAAAATGAATTTTTGAACTTATCAATTCAACCTGCTGCAAGATAGAATGATCAGAAATTTAAAGTTTTGACTTTCGATGCAAGTTGCTCTGTTTTTGAATACATTTAACTCAATTCTTTTTTGTCTGAAACGTCAATAAAAATTCTTTATAAAAATAATAAAAGCAGTTAGTTAGACATTTATATTTTTTTTTAATTTTTGTTCAAGGAAGGTTCATAATATATAATGTTTTCTAAAAAAATGTAAATTCAAAATTGCATTTCTGACTCATTTTCATTGACACATTCAACGCTACAGTAACATTACGACACTAGGTTAAAAGAGAGCATTTATGTATGAGAAGATTTACATAAATGATTGCCAAAAATTCGTTTTTGCTCTGATGTTTTCAAAAATGTCCAATGTAGCGAATAAAATGTTAAATTTAAAAATATACTTTTGCAAGCGATCACGAGCACACATATCACGATTTTCCTAACTTTTTCTCATAATATTTAGGTGTTGAATCTACATTTTGCTTATTTCGCTGAAGTTACCGGTTTGAAAGATGCATACAAAATTCCTTCAATAAAGTAAATAAAGTTCATAAAGTTCCTTCATAAAGTAAATAAAGTTCCTTCAATAAAGTTTATAAAAATTTTTTTCATAAAAAACATAAAATGAATTTATAAAAATTGCTCTACTTGATTTTCTCTGTACCTCAAGTATTGATTTTGATTTTGATTAGTAAAGAAATCGGCACAAGATTCAAAATTATTTCAAAATAGTTTTAATAATCCGCTTATCGTTTTTTGTTTATTGAGTTTTCAAATAAACTCACTGTGGTTCCGATCAAAAAATTTGACTTTTTGACAATTTTACTTATTTGGTTCGATGCAGAACCAAATTCATTGTAGGATAAACTATACAGAATAACCTTCATGCCAAACTTTTCCACGTTCAAGAAATAGTTGTAATGTAGTCTGAAAGTTAAGTAATTTTCGAATTATTTTTTAAACTCACTCTATCTCACTCTAGCTGGTCCTATTATTTCTTGCCCTTCAAACATTTTATCTCAACATTACATATCCTCTCCTTCTGAGGGTCCCCATACAAATAAACTAAAAACACAAAAACCCACAAACACCTTACCTCTATACAAGGGCGTAGCGAGGGTAAGAAAGAAAGGGACAGTCGCTTCCCCTTTCCACCCCGTAACATCAGAAAAATAAAAATTTTAGTATTTAATTAAGAAATTCAAAACATTTTTTCTCATAATTAAACAGCATAGAGTTTATTTATAAAAATTCTAATTTATTAATATTATACGGCTGACACATTTTTTATTTATTTATCAGTTACATGAAAAAAATAATTTCCGTCTCCCTGAACAAAATTCTGGCTGCGCCCATTTCTCTATATGTCACCATTTTGGGGTACCACATAAAAAAAAAACATAGTAATGCAGGCATTACCAGTGCAAGCCTTAACAGTGTTAACGTTAACAGTGGCTTCGGTATAACATTGCTGACGTTAACATTGCTGACGTTAACATTGCTGACGTTAACAGTGCTGACGCGATTTCATAACTTTTACTCGTGCCTAATGAAGTTTTCACTTCAAATATATTTAATGTATTGATTTTTTTTTCGTTAAAGTTTTATTATATGTATAGCCGAAGACATATAGTTGACGTTCGTTCTAAAAGTGTTGTAAGTGAAAATCACTTAAGATTTCTTCTTAAATATTTTCCTAAATTAATTTTTAAGCATACATATAATATGATGGTATAAAAATTATTTAAACTTGTACAGTTATTGATAGACTAGTTTTCAGTAGACCAAGATTAACCAAAAAAAAAATCATGATTAATAAGATCAAGACCAACATCGCCTAATGCCAATGTATCAGTCAAAGAGAAAAGTAATAATATTGCAACATAACCTTGACTGGAATTTGCATGAAATTCTAAAAGCAAAATTCATGAACTCATATTGCTTTAAAAGTTGACTTCAATTAAGACTGCGGCACTATTTAAGGCATTTTATGTGTGTAATATTAAGATTTGTCGAAGGTTAACATGGACAGGTTTAAATATAAGTGGTGCGCACTCGCATAAATGCTTAAAATCACACAATATAAATTTGTGCAGCATGCAACTTAAACAATATATAAATAAATGTGGGTAGTCATATATGTATGTGTGTTTTATAAAGTAATCTCCAAGATAAAAGAATTACATTGAGAACTTTTTGTATAAGCCAGCTATAACCAGAAAGTATTAAAGTATGCCAGATTTAATGATTTTTGATGCTTCTACAGTGGCGCACTACAACGTTCCCAATCGGATTGTAGAAACATGACTGCGGGAGAGGAATCAGCTACAGCTGCTGACTCTGTTGAAGTTTACAAGTGGTTTGAAGTGGAGCGTGGAGTGTGACTGGCGGTTATTTGCAAATGTGAATGACACTGACCTAGCTTAATGTTGAGCGTAGAGCGTATACAAAGCGTAGATAAAGATTAAATATATAAAAACTATTTAATTTTTAACGTTTTATCTAAGATCATTTATTAGCGGATTTATAAATGAATATAAATATTATTGGTACAATACTGTAGTTTTTTCTTTCGATATTTTTATTTAACAAGCAAATCATTATTGGTTGAGCTGACAAATACTCGCAGCACTTCTGCGCATGCTCATTGTTTGTAATTAAAACCAGCTTTGGTGGCAAGCTGTGCAAATTAACAAATTCAATGTTAACTAGAACGTGAAGTTTGCCTTTCATTGGTTTATTTTTCTGTGTGAAATGGTTTTTGAGTTTTTTTTTTCATTCACTTTTTAAAGTGAAATAATTTTGAAATGGTCAAAAGCTTTTGTTTTATGCATTTTAAATGAAATGCATTGCATGAGCAATTTCAATGAAAACAAGTAAAATACAGAGGCATTAAATTTTGTATATAAATTGACTTCCCGCAAGGCAACATATTGTCCAAAAATTACTTTATGAAGAGGAACTGCAATATACAATGCCTTAAAAGAACAATTTAAAAAAATACAGTTAAAATATATTAAAACAGCATTGACTGGCTTTACTCTACATTGTACACAAATAGAACAAATTCAACGAGGTTCAGAAAAACTTTTCTTCAAATTGATGATCAATGTCATCATGACTCAAGCCGAAGGCAAAGAGAAAAGCCATTCAAAACCTTCATCACATTTGAACGATGTATGTATAATAAATAGAACACGTACGAAGTTGTAAGAGTTCAGTTTCTCTCTTCTCATGAATACATTTGATGGATAAGAAAGAGCTCTTCTAAATTATTCAATAATTATAATATAAAAGTGTTCTTTAAATTAACTGCCAGCGTTATACGTGAAGCTTCTTCAAGTAGACTTTCCCTGCAAGATAATGATAATGATAACTTCACTAAGACACGAAAAACAAAAAGAAAAGGAAAACCTTCAAAATGTGAACTTAACAGAATTTCGCGAACGAAGATGACGAGCCAATGAACGGTAAAACATGGATTGTTCTTTAGCATGGCACAAGGAACGTAGCCAAGTGCCACTACTCGTTGGCTCGCCACATTCGCTTGCGAAATTCTGTTAAGTATACATTTTGGAGGTCTTCTCTTCTGATGTTTTTAGATGAGGCCCTTTTGAAAGTAATATATAACACATAAAAAAACCGATAATTTAAATTTGGATGTCTAATTGAAAATATCTTGGGGCGCGGGGGTGAAGTGTCCCCCAACTGCCTCTTCGGTCATTACTAATCAGATAAGAAGAGGTCAAAACAAATAAAGACAAAAACATAAAAAGTCAAGACCGTCCAAAATGTTAAATTATTAGATCTTCGTAAACGAAGGTGACGAGCCGGTGACGTGTTAAACATGCTTCGGTTCTCTTTCCGTACTAAAGAACGAAGCATGTTTCAATTCTCGTTGGATCGTCAACTTTTTTTGCAAAATTTTGGTTAAGTTTACATTTTGGAGGTGTTTTTTTATGTTTTTCTAAAACATAAATACCAATTCTGCTACATTGAGTTGAAGCTAAATTTTTTTTCATTGTTCGATCTTTTGTTCATGAGAATGTTACAAGGCAGACCGCTTTGGCAAAATCTTAAATATATAAAAACGAGCAATATACGGTGTGCATTCGTACACTCGCCAACTAAAGCGTGGTTAAATTTTAAGGGCATTTCATTTGACATTTCTCAATTTCAGACTAACTCAATTTGAACCATGGAAAGATACACAATCGAGCAACGCGTAAAAGTTTTCGGTCAATTTAATCGTGCAAATATGCGTACAATCGGAAAAATCGCGCAAAAATATGAGCAAACCTGGTCTGTAGGAGATGTGAAAACACCAGTGCATGCTCGTACAGCTCGTACTGCAGAAAATATTGCTGCTGTTCGCGATAGTGTGGCTGACGAGCCATCCACCTCAACTCGTCGTCGTGCCCATGATACAATGATAAGGTAGGGCCGCTTTGCTGAGTGCTCTCACGAGTCAACGAAGAGTGGATAATGAGAAGGAAGATATATGTCAAAACGATGAATTTCATAGAAATTGCAAATGAAGAAAATATTTTATGTTTCCAAGTTGCAAACAGTGCGGTCGCGGGTGTTCAATTTGTGCTAATTTGAGTGAAAATATTATAAAAAAAGTGTAATAAAAACTATAAAATGTGAAAGAAGTCTTAAAATTGCAAAAAAAACCTGTAACAGTTTTAACCTAAAAACAACTGCGAAACGTGAGCATAAAGAAAATCGCGATGAACAGCTGATTTTGCCATCTATCTCGCTTTATTCTGCTTTCTACTCCATTCCTCTCCGAGTCGGCCTTACCTTATAATTCTGCCATTGTCGTGCCCAACAATTGCACCTCTCACGCTCTTCGTTGATGAACATTATGCATAAAAACTTGCATTTACACGCTAACAAGCTGCAATTGACTCAAGAACTAAAGCCTCTTGACCATTTCAAGCATCGTCAATGATCAGAATGGTGGCAAGAAATGGCAACAGTGGATGATCAATTTTCGAAGAAAATCATCTTCAGTGATGAGGCACATTTTTACCTCAGTGGATTCGTCAATAAGCAGAATTGCCGCATTTGGGCGAATGATAATCCAAGAGTGATTGTCGAAAAATCAATGCACTCACAAAGAGTGACTGTTTGGTGCTGTTTATGGGCTGGTGGCATCATCGGGGCGTTTTTTTTTCAAAATCAGGCCGGTCAGGCAGTTGCTGTGAATGGTGTTCGGTATCGTGAGATGATAACGAACTTTTTATGGCCCGAATTGGAAGATATGAATGTGGACGATATGTGGTTTCAACAGGACGGTGCCACTTGCCACACAGCTAACGAAACAATGGTTCTTTTGGGCGCCAAATTCAATGGCCGTGCCATCTCACGTGGTGGCGATGTCAATTGGCCGCCAAAATCATGTGATTTGACACCGTTGGACTTCTTTCTTTGGGGTTATTTGAAAGAAAAGGTGTACGTCGATAAGCCAGCAAGAATTCAAGAGCTCTCAAAGGATAAGATAATTCGGCACATTAACGGCATGGAACCTCACTTATGCCTCAGCGTCATCGAAAATTTGGATCATCGGATGGAGGTGTGCCGCCGAGGTCGCGGCGGCCATTTGGCCGATTTTATATTTATATTTATTTTGTGCCATACATAACTGAACCATACCAATATTATAATAATAACAAGAAATGACAATAATTTCCTAAATAATTTGTATTGTATTCAAAATCAACATCGGCCCTTAAAATTTAACCACCCTTTATAACTTGACTCGTCAGACAAAATTTTCATCGTTCACATCGAGATTTCATAGTTAAAGTCTAATTTGTGACACAGTTCGTCATCGAATCGTTGTGACAATCGTTCAGACATCAAGATTACGAATGACGTTGATAATAACTTCAAAAATGACAATTTTACCACTCAGTCTGAACCAGGCATAATGAAAGAAATTACTAAAAAACCAAATAGTCTTACCTTAAAAAATAAAGATTCCTTTGTTGGTTTTTGTTTAAAAAATTTACCTTTTCAACATCGAACAAAGAAATTCCTCCTTATATTGCAATTATAGTTTATACAATACATGCTCTGTTGATATAAATAAGCTCTGTTTACGTCGATGCTCATAGACAACATATATTCATGTGGCGTACCGAAAGTAAACAAAATTAACACACTAACATATTTAAGCCATGTTTAGATTTGCGTGTTCATGAACTTGATGCTTATAACTTAAATTAAATATATGCATTAAAGTATAATAAATTAATATACAATTGAGTACTTAGCTTTAAATGAGATTTTAAGGTGCATAAGTTTGAACTTCCGATTTATTTGAACTCCATGTCAAGACATTAGAAATGTGGCATAAATATGTATATATAATACTTACGAGTAGCTAACATTTAAAAATAATAAAAGAAAAGCTACTTCCGCCATTCAACAGGTCATCGTACAGTTATTAAAATTTATTTTTTGTGCCATAGCTTTAACAATAAAACAATACTGTAGTTATGATTTAATGAACAAGGTAGCCGAAAATTATTTGTATTTATTTGGACAGCTTTGACTTAGAAAGGGAGAGGTTTTATAGACTCGAGCCTTCAAACTTTATTCCATCATATTAAAGTAGTGGTTTAGTTTCAACTAATAGACACTGTTCGCCGTTTAACGCCTTTTAGTGTTACATACCCAAAGCATATCTAAAGAGTAAACAATTCCATTACAACAAAATATATTTTGTAATAATGTAATTAAACATAATTAACTAACAATCAGCTGTGGAATGCATGTTTATAAGTATCTATTGTAACTTAACGCATTCATTATTTTTTCTTTTTTTTTTTATTTGTGAGAAAAATGTAAAAACAATAAAATTATTCACTAATTTAGAGCTGAGTGTATGTTGCATGCAACACAGGGTGCTTGTGAACTGAATGCGTACAAGAGGAAAATTTCCATGAAATTGCATAAAAATTACTTGAAGTGAATCAAAAAATGCACTTAATATTTTGAAGACATAAATGAATGAAGGTGATATGTCGCAAAATTCTAACTTTGAGAAAATTGAGTTCAAAGTATCGCATAAACATTTTAAGATATTTCAAAACGCATTAAGTATACACGCATAGAAAAATTATGTTTACATATGCTTGGTTTCAAAAACAAAATATCCATAGGGAACCACCTAATGATTAAGAACTTTCCTTCAATAGCATTATTTTTCGATATAAGAAGATATTAGCTGTGTCCAACATTAATATAATTGCCTTAGATATAAAACTAACGTCTACATTAATATGCTTGTGACAAAATAGAATTGTGTGTTTCTACCCAATAGAAATATGTTTGCATCACTGTTAAACTCAAAAAGAATAGAACTCTGCAAATTTAAAACAAACAGAACTCCTTTCTTTTATGTGTTTCGTCTAGACAAACATATATCTGTTTCTTTTGCACGAAAAATAGCGGAAACCTTATTGCTTTATGCGCTTGCTTTTAGCAGTTGCCAAGTCTTGGCGTCATTTGAAGTTTCAAGCAGCCGCACCAAACGTGTTAAAAAGTTTAGCTCTTGTGAAAATTGTTTCTGAAAATGTTTGTTTAAATTAAAATTGTTTGTGTTTTCCAATTAATAAAATAAAAAACAAAATAAAAGAAAAATAAGGCGGTTCAGCAGTAAAAATAGGTGAGGTTTGAAGCAACTTTGCTGATAAAGCGAGTGCTTCGCTGCCAAAGTGGGTGCTCCAACCATATTATGTTTTCTCCAACTAGAAAATGTGTGCTTATAAAAATTATTGTAATGTCGGATAAACATAATATGGTTACTTCTCAACATAATTAAATTCGAGAAAAACTAATTTACTGTTCTCTAAATATATTTTGTTTGCTTCAAACCAACAATTACTTCCAAGCAAATATTTTGTAATCACAATGAAAAACTTTCGGGATTTCTTTTGCTAAAATATGTTTCCGAGTAAATATAGTGTAATCATCGGTAAATATATTATGTTGTTCTTAAATATTGTTTTGAAAATTATTGCTTGACTGCAATTAAATTATGTATTCTCCAATTAATATATATTTGTCCGTGAATTTTTAATGTTATTCTTGACTAAATTATATTTCCAAGCAAACAAATAGTAATAGACTAAAAGTGTTCTCAGTCCATTTATACTTACAATATATTTATGTGAAAACATATATTCTTTAAAACAAATTTTATTGTTTTTAAATTCAAACAACAAGTGCTAAGGTACAATTAAATAATGTTAAGATGCAAATATATATATAAAGAAAAATTGCATTAATTAATCATATTATATGTGGAACCAATTATGATTACTTGTTTCCAAGAAATATGCTGAAACATATTATACTTCCTGCAAATTATGTTTGGAAAGGCCTATTATTTTTTAGCCTGTATTTATCCAAAAGTGTATAAAGCGATGTACAACATTTGTTGAATAGGAGTGAAATTAAAGAATATGATATATTTTTAGTACTTAATTTTAAGAAAAACTAAATTACACAAGAGAAGATTTTAGACAATAAGAACGCAAGTACGACCAAAGTACGCATTTTTTAAATAAATGTACGAGTTCATTGATTTCAAGTTTTTTACAGTTTAATGAATCTTTTCTTTGAAAGTAAAAACTATTTCCTTGATTTAAAGAATCGATTATTTGACTATAAGAAAAATTTCATTAAATTAAAGGGCAGAGATTTATTGAACTAATGAACTCGTACATGGGACCAATTCATAGAAAGAAAGAACTTTTTCTTATGTATTAAGTACGTTTTTGGTACAGTGAAGGATGAACTTATAATAATAACGATATTCCGGTTTAACAAATTTTAGCTGCTCCTTGATATTTGTGATTTTTTCAACCGTCACAGTAACATATTTTCCATCCACACGTGCCACCTTAAAATCTGGATTAGCTTGAGTTTTGCATAAATATGAACCGTATTCATCAGCAATGTTTTATTTTACGATATCCCTCAAACTTACTTTTTCATTATTTGTGTCTTTTTTCCTGTTAATCAAATTCAAATTCACTTGCAAATCGTTTATTTTACTGAAATGGTCAGTTATATCAATTCCTATGTTGTTTCGTAAAACTTTGCCTATAATGCTTCGAATATTGCTCAGGTGCATAGATTTCATAATTTTTCCGAAGTACTTGTTCCATCCTCTCGAAATCCCAGTTGGAATTCAAATATGTATGTCCCGTTACGGGAAATTTGTGGTCTATGATTTTAAAATATTCTTTTAAGATCAAGTATTGGTAAAAACTTATTACATTGAAATTTTTGCTCTGTCCGCCACATGAATCCAACTAAACTATCAAATGATTTTTATCTTTTTTTGAATCTACAAACCTCCACAAACCTCAAGAGTGCATTGCCACTTTTGAACTTCCACGATGCGCTACATCTTCAGTCCATGTACAACAAACAAAAAAAGCATTGTTTGCTGTAGATCGATTGTAATGTAAAGCACATCATCAGCCGGCTTAGGTTTCTTTCGGTCGGCTTGCATACGGCTTATACAGCTGCATGATCATTTGGTATATGTTCTTCATTTGAGTCCCCAGCATCATAAGTTGCACAGGTATCACTCTTTGGGTATCCAAAAGATAAATTAAATCCATTCGCAAAGATTTTTTTTAATGCAGCCTTGTTGATTTTGTATTTGTCAGTTAAAAATTTTCTTTTTCACATGCTTCCAGATATAGACTATGGTCACATTCAAAAGGGGAGAAAGATATAGCATGGATATTTTTATTATAGTATGTTCACACTAAGGCCGAAAAGCCGCTTTTCGAACAATAATGGCTTTTCAGCTGAAAAGCTACATGATATTAAGTTTTTCGCCATAGAAGAACTGTCAAATGAAAAGCTGATACTTGTTGGCTTTTCAGCGAAAAACTCTGAAAAGTTAGAAAACAACCCTGGTTTGGAAGTCTGTTCGTTGAAGTAAAGTCAAAATCTATTACAAAAATCCAAGTTGTCACTGATATTTGACATTTCGTCTGTCTGTTTTCATTTGTTGTGATTTATAGACAAACTTTCTTCCCAATTATAAAATAACCTGGAAATTGAAAATAAATAATACAAGGAGCGCGTGAAGTAGAGTGACCTTCATGAGGCGTTATTTGTTTGCTAAGCCAAGCACAATGAAACAAATCGCTATAATAACAAACATATGGCTACTGTCTGTCAAATAAAAAGCTGCTTTTCAAGTGTGAACACCTTTTTCTGAAAAGAGGTTTTTCAACTGAAAAGCGGCTTTTCAACCTGTGTGTGAACATGCTATTACGTGAATAATGAGATTGTTCGGCAGGAGAGCTCGCTCAATTTTTGTTAAGTGCCCATTAGACATCTGCACGAATACATCCGAACGCCTCTTCAAAACATTTGCTTGAAACACGTATACATACACTCCATCATTGTAAACAACCAACTACGAGTGAGTATACTACAAAACAAAAGTAAAACATTCAAGTACAGTACTCAAAACCGAAATGTTTTCAATATGAAACTTCCTCGCGTACTTGTGCTCGTATACCAATATATATATACATGTATATAAGTTAGATTAAATAAAAGAATGTGAAAACAATTCCTACAAACCTTAAAAAGAATAAATTTTAATTTTTTAAACTTCAATACTTTTAAAAGAACGCGAATAAAATAAACTTAAAATAAAGTTGACCTTTTTAGAAATGATTTTTTAAATTAATCTTCATATCTATTTCGAGCTGTACAGCAAAATCTACTTGGTGTACTTGCTATGTTTTGAAAAGACAAAGTAGTCTGCAGGAAAATAGCTATGCAACTAACCCAAAGTTGTGTACACACTTTGTTAAGATCCAACCGGATGTTGTACACCACTCGCTTCAGCCTGTGTTAGATTTGAAAGTACTGTACACAAGTTTGAAAGATACTATAAAGTGTGGAACAATACGAAAGTGTGCACTTTGCTGCAGGCAAAACAATTGTATTCATGCAGATGTCTAGTGCCCATACCACATTCATCCAATATTGATTTAAAATATTTATATAGATAACACCTTCATCAAGTAGTAAATTTCAAAAATAGCCACAGACACGATTGTTTTAAGGTTTGAAATTGTTTGTATGCATATGATACCTTCATCCATGCATAGAACAGTGAAAATTCGAAAATGCGACATATCACCTTCATTCATTCATGTCTTCAATTGTTAACACGAATTAGGAAAAGACTGAAGGAAAAGGCAGATTTAAGTGATTTCTCGTAGAACTCATAGAAATGAAGACGTTGCTTGCGAAATTCTGTGAAGTTTACATTTCGGAGGTTTCCTCTTTTAATGTTTTGAAGTGACAACTTCTTTAGATGCGTTGAGCACTTTTTGGTAGAGAGCAAAACTATAGATTCACGAAATCATCACGCTGTGAGCGATATCGTCACGCTGTTAGCGTAACAGAAATTATTGCTGTACATCATTCCTTTTTAGGGATTACTTAGCATCGACCAAGCCGAAGCAATTACCATACCGATTACCGATGACCAGGCCGATAACCAAAATAATTACCAACCGATTACCGAACCAATTATCGATTACCGAAGCGGTTACCAACAGATTACCCAAGCATTTACCGATTACCGAAGCGACTACCAACCGATTACCGAACAAATTACCGAAGCGATTGCAAACCGATTACCGAATCAACTACCGAAACGATTACCAACCAATCACCGAACCAATTACCCATTACCGAAGCGATTACCATTACGATTACGGAACCAACTATCGATTACCGAAGCGGTTACCAACATATTACCGAACCAATTATCGATTATCGAAGCGATTACCAACCGATTCTCGAACCAATTACCGAAGCGATTACAAACCGATTACCGAACCAATTACCAATTACCGAAGCGATTACAAACCGATTACCGAACCAATTACCAATTACCGAAGCGGTTACCAACAGATTACCGAAGCATTTACCGATTACCGAAGCGACTACCAACCGATTACCGAACTAATTATCGATTACCGAAGCGATTACAAACCGATTACCGAATCAATTACCAAAACGATTACCAACCAATCACCGAACCAATTACCCATTACTGAAGCGATTACCAACCGATTACCGAACCAATTACCGAAGCGATTACAAACCGATTACCGAACCAATTACCAATTACCAATTACCGAAGCGATTACCAACCGATTACCGAACCAATTATCGAGTACCAAAGCGGTTACCAAAAGATTACCGAAGCATTTACCGAATACCGAAGCGACTACCAACCATTTACCGAACCAATTACCGAAGCGATTACAAACCGATTACTGAATCAATTACCGAAACACTTACCAACCAATCACCGAACCAATTACCCATTACCTAAGCGATTACTAACCGATTACCGAGCCAATTATCGGTTACCGAAGCGGTTACCAGCAGAATAACGAACCAATTACCGATTACCGAAGTGGTTACCAACAGATTATCAAACCAATTATCGATTATCGAAGCGATTACCAACCGATTACCGAGCCAAGTACCAAGTAATTGTGTTACTAATATCTATATATATAAAATCGTTCGTGCGAGTTGGTGTCCGTTAAGATCTCAGGAACGGTTACATCTAAGGGCACCAAATTTACAACATCTGTTATAAAGGTTCATATCTCAAATAATAAATAAAAAAAAAAAATTGCCCCACCCACCCTTACCGCCCACAAATCAATAAAAATGCTTTATTTCAGACGAATCTGGTTGAATTGGAATGAAATTTTGTAATTTAGTTTGTATGATTACTCTCGGCAACTGCACTAAAAATGGCGTGGTCAAACTATAACTACGTCCACTTTTCAGAAATCATTATAATTCCTGAGTTGTACATGTTTTAATAGTTATACTTGGTGTGCAAGTGATATGTGACCAAGTGGCGGTCACTATATATATAAATTTTGCCACGCCTACTTTGTCCGCCCATCTTAATTTAATCATGTCTTAATTTAATCATGTACCCCAACAGCTCCTCCACAGTTTGTCCGACTTCAACCAAATTTTGCACATGTATTCTTTGATATAATGAGCAGTTTTAAGAATAGAAAAGGAGGCAGAACTAGGCAAGGGGGCGTGCCAATTTAATTCGTATCAAACTACTCCTACACCATTTGTTCGACTTTAACCAAATTTTGCACATATATTCTTTGGTATAATAAGCAGTTTAAGGTTTAGAAAATTTGGTGGTATTAGACAAGGGGCGGGGCACTATTTTTTTCATACATCATATACACCCTAAATGCTACACCACCCCGGGCTTCGCCGTGTATTCCATCTAGTGTTATATATAAACATTAAAAAATAGCAGTTTATACATTTAATAACACATAAATTGATAAAAAGACTTAAGAAAGTAGAATGGGTCTGATTTACCTACTCTAGCTACTTTAGAAATTCATAACAACTGTTCTTTCATAGCTTAAAGTTTTTACTTCGGTCGACAGTCTCCCTGCCCCCACTGCGTACTTTTTCTAATTTTGGAGGCTTTCTCTTTTTATTTTTTTGATCTTCTCTTTTTGCGCTCAACATTCGGGAAGTTTTAGGTTATGTGCCATTTAAGTTAGAAAATTGATAAAATAGTATTTTCTTTCAATGTTCAATGTTCTGTCAAATAAATATCATTTTTTTTTTTAGAGATTTATAAAAATTTTTGTTTTTAAAATAATATTGAAAAATAAAAACGTACCAAAAATAGTACAAGAGTACGTTCCGGTGCAACTCTGTTTACCAATAAGCAATCAAGAAATTCCTTTCTTTCACCACTTCACTCATCAACACGAGTCGTTGATTTAAATATAACGAATTAAATCGATTTAAATATAACGCCTTTGAAACACTAAAGAAATCGCTATTGTTGTTGTAATTGTATCTAGTCATGTTAAATCTGATCGCCTATGATAGTTAATAAATATGTTTTATGAAAACGTCTAAATTGCTGCAATTGTGTTTTTTTAGACCAAAACGTAAGGCGTGCAGCGACGTGTCGCTATAAAGTGTAACGAAATAAGTAGCGGTCAATTAAATTAAAGCGATCTCTATTAAGAAATTTAATATATGAAAAAAAAACCCACAAACATAAATAAACACACATTGACACACATTTCCAACATGCACTGAACAGTGGAGAAAAATAAGAAAATTAGTAAAAAAAAAAAAATTAATCTTAATTTCTATGTAATCTCTTATATTCCAGCGCAGCAATCTTTATTCTCCAGAAATTTTCAACAGAACAGTCCCTTCAATTTTATTCCACAAAACTTTTGGAGTCTATCGGGGCCACTTACAACGGAAGTAGCACCAACGACCACCACCACAACAACAAGCACCAAAAAGCCACCAAAGAAATATAAACACCCCGTGGTAACGCCCACACCCTTCAATGACAAATTTGATTTTCAAAAGTTGCAATCAATCAAAACTACGGAGAAACCAAACTTGCCCAGACGTCAAAACAATGATGGCCCCTTTCGTATTGCCTTACCGACCGTTAATTTTCTAAATCCATCAACTGCGTCAGCCAAAAAAGATGCTGAAAAGGATAAAGAAAAACGCAATACTGTGCAGTCGCTGCGGGAACGTTTTGATTGTCCACGCGAGAGTGAGGTGCGCTTTCAACTTTTTCCGAAAATCTGTAAAAATGACAAAGATTGCAGCATCTGGAATAGAGATGAGTTGTGCTGTGAAATTTTTGGATCCAAAAGCTGTGTCAATGGCATGCCTAAGCCTTTAGAAGAAACTTCACACATGCGTATGATTTTTTAATTCGTATTCTTTGGTGTAAATTTTATTTATAAAAATATCTATCTCCTCACAGCTATTTTCGGCTTAATTCCACGTAAATGTCCGACACGTCCACTGGCTGAGCTCTGGTGGGATGTCAAGGAATGCACTACGGACAACGATTGTTGGCCGCGTGTCTGCTGCCCAGATGGACGTAGACGCTATTGTAGAACCTCAGAACCAGAATTGGAAGTTGTACCTGTACCAGTTAAACGATCTTTAAACTATTGTAAGTTTTTGTGTTACGAAAAGTTTTTGAAAACATTATTTAAACGTATTCACCACTAGTGACTGAATACTTGGAATGCACTCCACCACCACCGCCAATTTTTGATTTACATCCAAAGACTTGTACCTCAACTTTTGATTGTTTCCCTAATGTTTGCTGCCAGGAGGCGGGACTGCGTCATTGTCGACCACCTAAAAAATCACTTTTAACATTAATGGCCAATTTTCTTAATGTGGACTTTGTTAAGCGACTTACACAAAATATTGTCATAAAGTGAGCAATACCAAACGATGCAATGTGTTAAAAGTGATAATAGTTTTTTTTTTTTAACATTGGTCTGCGTTCTTCCTATGGTGATACAATACTTAAGATAAAATATTTATATCTATACCATTATTATTATTACTACGGCTTAAAACTATAGCATTGTAAATAATTGTCTAATGTTAAGATGTCCTCAAAATAATAATATAGTTGATGTTATAACCATTTTTTGGTTTGTAATTCTTGAGATTTTGAATTCGAAAATGAGTTTTTAGAATTTATGTTGGATATGATATGTTGGAAGGCATACTTGGTTTCTGGTTGCAATATTTCTAGGCTACTTTTCTAGATAATTGATTTTAAGATTATGGGTACCCTGTACCATGGCACCCCTAAACTTAATGCCCCGCTAAAAATGAAATTACACAAAAATTATAAAAGACATCGACGAACGGGTTTTTTCTATTATTATATACTAGTATCGCCTGTGGCCGAAATTCGGCCATATCAAAATCGGGGTTTCTTTTGTTTTTTTGCTAAACGCACCAACCCATAGCCTGAACATTGAAGAAAATAAACATTATAAATGTATTTGCATGTGTTATATGAAGCAAGTAGCAGTTTAACAGTTTATTTGACTCTGACGCGGTGGAAAATTTATTTTGTTGAGAGAGAATTAAGAGAAAGCACCAACAAAAATAATGATGCATAGCTCTTTTGAAGTGTCTGCGACTCTCTCTCATTCTACTCTTGCCCGTGTATGCTAGAGCAACGATGTTTAATAGAGCTGTACCGCTATGTATTTTGTTGTTGCTTTCGCATTGTCCAAAAGGGTTCTTACATTTGCTTTGTTTTAATGACAATATATTCGAATAGAAATTATATTGTGCACATCTACTCGAAAATGCCTTTCCTTAGATATAAGTTTTATGTGAATATGTTGAAGTTAACACAGGTAAAAAGGGATCACAAACTTTTTTGTTTGCGAATTAATATATAGATACAGTGAACTCGGAGTGGCGTGAACATAGGATAACATGAACATCCCGCTCGTGCGAACGGTCTTTTTTTATATTGACTACTCTGTAGCGTGAAAGTTTGGAAAGCTGTGCAACATTAGCATCCGAATTCGTGAAAACAACGTTTAATATTAATAAAAACATGTAAAAATGGTGCAAATTCGTCAAAAGCAATCAAAGGTTGAAGAAATTTTTTCTGTACAACACTAAAAAGAGTCAAATGTATATAAGTTTTTAATAAAAATGTGTTTTATACGGAAAAATATGAATCTTGATTGTATAAAAAAATTGGGTTTTTATGAACCGCCAGTGCAAAAATGAGTTCACTTTACCCCGAGTTCACTGGAACATTATTTTTTTTAAAATTTATTAAAAATTGTTGTTGTTGTTGTTGTTGTTGTTGTTGTTGTTGTTGTTGTTGTTGTAGTTGCTCTTGTATGCATATCAAAGTAGATCAACAAAAATAAAGGTACGTCGCTGGTTGTAATGAAAAAACATCTTCTGTACTCGTATCATCTGAAAATAAAAAGCAAATCGAAAATATGTTAAGAAGGCAGCTAGCGGCGATACTAGAATTAAGAGGTTCGTTAAAAAAAAACGGAGCTGAAGCATCCAAATATCAAAATTTAAAAAATAAGGTATTATTTATTACTTAAAATCAGGGAACGAAAATAAAAATAACGTTATTTTAGTGTTTCGTAGAAAGCATGAGCCATCATTCCGTTGAGAATATGCTTGTGTACATGAATGCTGACATAGAAACTACACTATGATGGCATCAAAAATGAACACAAACATTATCATTCTTTACCATTCTACAGGAAAATATACGGTACTGTTTGCGGTAGTGTTTGCGTGGTAAGTACTTAACACAAACGGCATACGGTAACTTTTAGTGCGTCAGATACGGGGTAGGTGTGTTTAGATGCAATGTTGAGGAGCGTTCATTTGCAAGAGCATTCCATTTGCGAGAGATATAAATTATTTTCGAAAGTTTTCGTGTTTTTTGTATTGGGACCTAAATAAGGGTGGCAGATAGTGGGTAGGTGTGTTCAGAAGAAATGTTGAGGCGGAAAAAATAATACCACCTGCTAATATATTTGACCCCTGTAGGAGTCCAGTTGCGTGATATATGAACTAGTTGCGAATGTTTTTGTGTTTTTTGTATGGGGACCCAAAGAAGAGTGGCAGATACGGTATATGTCTGTTCAGAAGAAGTGTTGAAGGGCAAAAAATAATAGGGCCAACTTGTATATTTGACCGTTCCAGTAGTCCAGTTGTGGGAATTATAAACTATTTTCGACAGTTTTTGCAGTTTTTTTAGTGGGGACCCAAAGAAGGGTGGCAGATAGGGGGTAGGTGAGTTGAGAAGAAATGTTGAGGGGCAAAAAATAATAGGACCAACTCATATATTTGACCCCTCTAGGAGTTCAGCTATGGCCGACATAAGCTATTTTCGACAGTGTTTGTGTTTTTGTATGGAAGGTAGCGAATAAAGCAACAAAAAGTAACACAAATATGCATTAATAATAAGAAAAAGCTTATTGCGGGGAAAACCCTACATATTAACTCTTATTCAGGTCACTGCAGCAGATACCTGAGTATTCGTGTAGTTTATTAAGTGCTCAGAGAAAAACTGAAACAACGCGCAGATCGCAAGCTCACCTCAGTGCAAGAGTGTATGAAAGAAAACAAAACAAAACAAAACAGAGAAAAAATAAAAAGTTATTCTCTTGCGCTACACGACCAGTTGTTTACATTTATTCGCTTGCAGCTTTGCTTGCAGTGGCTGCTACAGCAGAGAATCAGGGTGTATATTAACATGATGAATATATTCATGCAGGGCTCTATTATTTATCAGTCACATGAAAAAATAATTTTTTTGAACAACCCAACAGGAAAGCGATCGCTCCAGACTAGCGCATCTGAAGCGCTCAAAAAAAAAAAACAGTAGAGCGCTTCATTCTCCTTGTGTATAGCGCATTTTTTAATGCATAGTCATGTCATCAGATGTATGCGCTCCGCTTCCGCTGTAGAAAATATGAAATCGTAGCGAGAGCCGAGCGATTTGTTTTTCTTGTATTTGATATAAAAACGTTGCAAGAACCGGGCACTATACGTAAATATTAAAAAAATTTTTAAAACAAAACAAAAAACAATTACCCAGCCACGGGTTTGATCCCGGGCATCTAGCTTACAAAGCAAGCACCCCAACCCGTATGCCATGGCCGCCACAATTTAGGTGAAAAATTTGGTTTATAATAACAAAAAACTTATAAGCAACTTTTTAAAACAAAATAAAAACGAAAAATAATCGCCACCAGCCCGGTTTGAGCCGGAGCATTTCGATTACAAGGCAAACACGTCAACCTTCTCAGTTGAAAAATTGTTTCTTAATAACAATTAACAGCAAGTATGATAAAATCAAATCAAATTATGTTTATTCACGTGAAACGATTAGATGATTTTTTGAAATTTTTGAAGTTAGTTTTTTTTTTTTTTGGCATTAATATCTAATACTTTCTTTTCAAGTGCAAAGTTATCGTAACGGAAAGTGGCACAAATATAGCGCAATACAAACAGCATTACTTGCAAGGAGAATGAAGCGCTCTTTATGTGCATACAAGTGCACACACAAAAATGGTGCAAATTCGTCAAAAGCAATCAAAGGTTGAAGAAATTTTTTCTGTACAACACTAAAAAGAGTCAAATGTATATAAGTTTTTAATAAAAATGTGTTTTATACGGAAAAATATGAATCTTGATTGTATAAAAAAATTGGGTTTTTATGAACCGCCAGTGCAAAAATGAGTTCACTTTACCCCGAGTTCACTGGAACATTATTTTTTTTAAAATTTATTAAAAATTATTGTTGTTGTTGTTGTTGTTGTTGTTGTTGTTGTTGTTGTTGTTGTAGTTGCTCTTGTATGCATATCAAAGTAGATCAACAAAAATAAAGGTACGTCGCTGGTTGTAATGAAAAAACATCTTCTGTACTCGTATCATCTGAAAATAAAAAGCAAATCGAAAATATGTTAAGAAGGCAGCTAGCGGCGATACTAGAATTAAGAGGTTCGTTAAAAAAAAACGGAGCTGAAGCATCCAAATATCAAAATTTAAAAAATAAGGTATTATTTATTACTTAAAATCAGGGAACGAAAATAAAAATAACGTTATTTTAGTGTTTCGTAGAAAGCATGAGCCATCATTCCGTTGAGAATATGCTTGTGTACATGAATGCTGACATAGAAACTACACTATGATGGCATCAAAAATGAACACAAACATTATCATTCTTTACCATTCTACAGGAAAATATACGGTACTGTTTGCGGTAGTGTTTGCGTGGTAAGTACTTAACACAAACGGCATACGGTAACTTTTAGTGCGTCAGATACGGGGTAGGTGTGTTTAGATGCAATGTTGAGGAGCGTTCATTTGCAAGAGCATTCCATTTGCGAGAGATATAAATTATTTTCGAAAGTTTTCGTGTTTTTTGTATTGGGACCTAAATAAGGGTGGCAGATAGTGGGTAGGTGTGTTCAGAAGAAATGTTGAGGGGGAAAAAATAATACCACCTGCTAATATATTTGACCCCTGTAGGAGTCCAGTTGCGTGATATATGAACTAGTTGCGAATGTTTTTGTGTTTTTTGTATGGGGACCCAAAGAAGAGTGGCAGATACGGTATATGTCTGTTCAGAAGAAGTGTTGAAGGGCAAAAAATAATAGGGCCAACTTGTATATTTGACCGTTCCAGTAGTCCAGTTGTGGGAATTATAAACTATTTTCGACAGTTTTTGCAGTTTTTTTAGTGGGGACCCAAAGAAGGGTGGCAGATAGGGGGTAGGTGAGTTGAGAAGAAATGTTGAGGGGCAAAAAATAATAGGACCAACTCATATATTTGACCCCTCTAGGAGTTCAGCTATGGCCGACATAAGCTATTTTCGACAGTGTTTGTGTTTTTGTATGGAAGGTAGCGAATAAAGCAACAAAAAGTAACACAAATATGCATTAATAATAAGAAAAAGCTTATTGCGGGGAAAACCCTACATATTAACTCTTATTCAGGTCACTGCAGCAGATACCTGAGTATTCGTGTAGTTTATTAAGTGCTCAGAGAAAAACTGAAACAACGCGCAGATCGCAAGCTCACCTCAGTGCAAGAGTGTATGAAAGAAAACAAAACAAAACAAAACAGAGAAAAAATAAAAAGTTATTCTCTTGCGCTACACGACCAGTTGTTTACATTTATTCGCTTGCAGCTTTGCTTGCAGTGGCTGCTACAGCAGAGAATCAGGGTGTATATTAACATGATGAATATATTCATGCAGGGCTCTATTATTTATCAGTCACATGAAAAAATAATTTTTTTGAACAACCCAACAGGAAAGCGATCGCTCCAGACTAGCGCATCTGAAGCGCTCAAAAAAAAAAAACAGTAGAGCGCTTCATTCTCCTTGTGTATAGCGCATTTTTTAATGCATAGTCATGTCATCAGATGTATGCGCTCCGCTTCCGCTGTAGAAAATATGAAATCGTAGCGAGAGCCGAGCGCTTTGTTTTTCTTGTATTTGATATAAAAACGTTGCAAGAACCGGGCACTATACGTAAATATTAAAAAAATTTTTAAAACAAAACAAAAAACAATTACCCAGCCACGGGTTTGATCCCGGGCATCTAGCTTACAAAGCAAGCACCCCAACCCGTATGCCATGGCCGCCACAATTTAGGTGAAAAATTTGGTTTATAATAACAAAAAACTTATAAGCAACTTTTTAAAACAAAATAAAAACGAAAAATAATCGCCACCAGCCCGGTTTGAGCCGGAGCATTTCGATTACAAGGCAAACACGTCAACCTTCTCAGTTGAAAAATTGTTTCTTAATAACAATTAACAGCAAGTATGATAAAATCAAATCAAATTATGTTTATTCACGTGAAACGATTAGATGATTTTTTGAAATTTTTGAAGTTAGTTTTTTTTTTTTTTGGCATTAATATCTAATACTTTCTTTTCAAGTGCAAAGTTATCGTAACGGAAAGTGGCACAAATATAGCGCAATACAAACAGCATTACTTGCAAGGAGAATGAAGCGCTCTTTATGTGCATACAAGTAATGCGCATTGAAATTTTTTGCTGGGAACATGCTTCGAAATTATGCTCCTTTACTTTTTTAGTTGTTTCTTGTTCGAAGAATTAGAATTTGAGTCATGCATTGCCACAGAACTTTCTTCCTATGTCTTCTCCCCATGCCAGGTTTTCTCTATCACGATCGGCACGGTATCGTAATTTCTTGATCTTTGTTTCAATATCTGCAAAAGCATTCGCTGCTAAATTCGTTCCTATTTCGCTGCTAAACACTATCTTCTTCTTTTTTATATTATTAGCCAGTGTGACTAAGTTTTACACAGATGTATAAAAACTAATTTATAAAAATGGTTTAATCCAACTTTATTATTGCAATTTTCTTGAGAAAACAATCGTTCAATAAAAATTCAAATACACACACATTATAATAATTATAAATATATTTTCTTGAGAATTCTAATTCTAACACAATTAAAACTTAAAAACAAAATATCGAAATATCGAATAGCAATACGGTTGGAAAAGCATTCCGATTCAGTACTGATCAGCATTAAATTATTGTGGTTAAATTTCACTTGTTTTTGCAGCTGCCAATTTGACTTCCACGACCTCATCTGGCAAAATATAAATAATTAAATTAAATTAAGTTTGAATGATAAAACTTGCTTAAACGCAGGCAAATTTACAATTTTTCCATTAAGCTTTCTTCGCAGAGCATTTGCAGCCGGAACCACAGGGGCAACCTCCAGACTGAGTATTACACTTGCAGTCTGTAATAATAAAGTAAAATATTTTCAGCACAAAAACACATTTTAAATGAAATTTTAGAATATGATGATCTAATTTTAAATCAGTTCTTTGAGGTTTTTCTAGGCTCACTTACTGCTTCCACATCCACAGCTTTGTGCAGGGCCTGGCATTTTATTTATTTCGACTTATATCTTCGTGCAAATTAGCCAACTTATTAGAAATTTTTCGTCAGAACACAACTTGAGCTTCACACTTGTCAAACACAACTAATGATTCTGTTCAACGGCATCTGTCGTTTTATACACATCAAATCGCGTGACTGATTCCCTCCGATACACCTCAGATCCACATTTATTTTTAACTCAAGCCAAGTGCGATTCGTCAACGTCGTTCCGATTCCAAAGGAGTTCCCTTCACTGGCTTTGTTGTTGGAGAATTGGACTGCATCATGTTGTTTAAGCATTAGTGAAGATGTCTTGTAACGTTATAATTTGAGTCGTGCTTTTGGCTGACTGTTGTGTTTTTTGCTGTCATATTTGTTTTGGTACTAATAACATTCTCCACACGATATACAAATTTCTAACGGAATCTTCAAGTTGTCATTAAAATTAATTGTCTTCCATTCCTGAGGCATTTGTTTTAATGATTTTTTTAAAGCGGATTTAGGCAAATATTTTTTTTATAATCATATTAGCAATGTTCAATAAACATATAAGCAAGAATTTCTAAGTATTAAACAATACTATAATGATGCTTAGAATTGGTTAATAGAAACTTTCTAAGCAGAAATTCTTTTAAGGGGGTTACTGACTTGACCGTTTTCCATTTAAAATTAGGTACAATTTTCAGGGGAACGGTTTGACCTATTATAATAATTTTTTGTTCACTTATTATTTTAGTAAAACTAAGACTAATTTATAGAAGAATTTAAAAACAAAACGAAACTATTTTATTTATAAGGGGCTATTAATAAATGACCTAACATGTTTTTGGACAATTTTTGATCCCCCTTTCCCACCCCGACGTAACGTAACACTTTTAGTTTTTAACATTTTTTGGGCTTTTTTATAATTTAATAATAATAGCAGTTTGTTATGAAAAAAGCATAAATCACTTTATATTTATTATATTATTATTTTGGGTAAATACAAAGAAATTTCACGTTAATCTATGGTGTTTGACCAATAATGTGATGAAAAATTTAACCATGTGAACAAAGCTCAATACAAATTAAAGCTGTTATTTTAACAATAGAGTTCAGCTACTACAGCTATATCGCACTTCCTCAGCATTAACCCATCTAAAGCCACTACCTAGTAGTCATTGAAAAATATCAATGTTATGGATACCCGTGACCACAAACAGGTTAGGTGGGAAAAATTTACCCACCAATAAATGGGTTGGGCTCAGGGACAACACAAGACGTAACAACTAACCATGCGTATACATAGATCTATTTGCACAACTAATTTTAATCTACTTTTGAGTTGACCTTTTGACAAATTAACATCAAAAACGCTACAATTGTTAACAAAGGAACTCATGCGACTTAAAGGAGCAGTAGCCATATAATTTGTTCTACTAAATGGCAAATAAATTAAGTTGTTAGCGTTTCTACTGCTTCTACGGTTAGTGTTAAAATTTATGTGAGAAAGAAGTTCTGTTCTGACGTTAACAAGAACACCAACCAGTGGCGACACGTTACAACTTCAATGTTCAACAATTGTGAAAATTGTTATGTTTGTTTCAGTTTTTCTATAACAACTTTGATGTTCGCTTTGGACGTGAAGTTATAACAGCTGTTTTCGATGATTGCTTTAGTGTAAGAATTCTCACTTCTGTTTAGCAAAAAAACGTTAATTTAGCTCCGTTTGCTCTGTTGCTTGTTCTTGATCTTTGCTTTTTTAAGCTGCTACACTTGTTGAAGGTATTTCAAATACCTTTTATAAATTTGCTCTATTGAAACAAAGTTATAGTTGTTTTTTGACGGCTTGTGATCGTTCGTTTTATTAGGTTCGTTCTTTTATTGACAAAAAAAAAAATAAAAGCAAAATTTACAAAAAAATTAAATTTAAATAAAAATAAAAATTTTAAAAATTTTTAAATAAAATTTTGCTGTGACGTAATTCACTACCGACCTCTCCACCCTCCATGTTACACTTCGTCACAAATGCTCGACCCGCTTCCCCCTAAACGTGTTACATAATTTATGAACAGCACCTTTGGTATAATAAGCAGTCCGTAGTCTAGAAAAGTGACCGGCATTATGCAAGTGGGGGCATGAAACTTTTTAATTTTAATCGAAGCGGTCGGGCTTAGAAGAGGGGGCCAGTCACTTTAATTTTAACTCTCTCATGCACATGTTGTATGTGTACAACAACTTTTTCAGATGCTTGTCTAAGATTCGTAATGGTATTTTTTTGTTTTAGTGAGCATGAACTTATAAAGTCAGATTTCTTAAGCTCCGTTTGAAATGATTCCCGGGGGAATCGAAAAACTTTTTTTACTTAATTTTATTGTTGACGTTGCTTGAGGTAAGGCTAGGTTTGCATTCGAACTTTTGTGACGTTTTGTTTCTGATATGTATTTGAGTAATAATTTTTTTAACATATTAGAAATAAATGTATTTGAAATACGTTTGTTGTAGTTTTCATTTTAATTTTAAATTTAAAAAAAAAATCGTTTTTTTTATGCTTCATGCCCCATGTTGTTCATGCAATTTCTAAAATGCAAACTAAAATTCGTATTCCAAATTAGACTAAAATTATCACTAAAGAAAATCTGCCTCCCCTAACAAAAGTTTACACGTGAAATGGTTAATACTATATTCTTGATCTCAGTATATATCTAGACCAAGACACAGTGTTTCAAGTAGAACAAACTAGCTGCAGAAAATTCTTTTTTTGGTTTGTTGTATTTGTTGGTTGCCGAGTCGTAAATGACATCCCGACTCGTTATGGGTTAATTTATGTACATTTTATATTTTAATTTATATACATTTATTTCAATATAAATTGTAAATTACAATATAAATTGTTGCCGGTATGAATTGATAAAAGAGTCCGATGTTATTAAACCCATTGTTAGCAAATTCCTACTACTAGAGTACGCCAGTGGTTGAAACTCGACCTTTTCGCCATACCACCCCCGAGCGACGCCGGATATTCCAGCTATAATTTTTCTTTAAAAACTTTCGGTGCACTCCTTCTCCCTACTCTGATTCATTTAAAAAAAAATCATCAAAATCGGTTGAGAAATACTCTGAATGACATACCACCCCCTAGCAACGCCAGGTATTCCATCTAGCATTTTTCTTTTAAAATTCGTCGGTGCTCCTCCCTACATTTAATAAAAAAGAATCATTAAAATCGGTTGAGAAACACAGGAGAAAATGGTACTGAACTCTTTTGCTTAAGCCTATTTATATATATTAGGGATATATTAAATATTATATCTGTGTTCAAAATCATTAACGACACAACTCAAAATATTTGAACAAAAGAAATATTTGCACACATAAGTGGTAATCTATTCTGTGCAAAAAACCGATTTCTGCATTCTTCCAAAGATTGGCAATAAAGAAAATACCATATCGCTTTTTTACGATATTTTGAGTTAAGTCGTTATTAATTGTGACCAGAGAACTGCAACGAGTCTATGATTCGAACGAATGACTATATCTCATCCATCAAAAACCGTATGCGAGTGCGTGCGGTTGCGTACAACAACCACCACTTCCACGCGAAGCATCCTCATAACAGCGATGAGCGACGAGTGCCGCCGCTTTCAGTCATCGCTCATAAGAATGCCGCTCAATGATTCCAATGATTCTAGAGTCATTCCTTATGAGTCTAGAGTCATTAAGGGAAATCTCATGCAGTGTTACCGCTGACATATTTTATTATATTAAATACATATTATAAATATATTTAAATGCATATACTTAATAAAAAAAAACTTTTAAATATTATTGATAGAAATTAGTAAAAAATTGTGAAAATACTATTGATCCTGTTTATTTTGGATTGCCGCTTTCCTTATGGCATCCCTAAACATAAAGGTTCTCAGCAATTCATCAATGCAAGTGTGAAAGTGAGTTGAAAAATTGATTAAAAACAATATAATAACAACAACAAGGAACTAATAATAGACAACATACAAGTATAAAGTAAGTTTGCTACAATTTAATTCTTTGTACTAGCGATCCCCAACTTAGAAGCTGGCTATTTATCTTAATCAACACGTAAAACACAAAACACAAAACAAAAGTAAATCAAGGAAAACGCACGCCAATACTGAAGTGCACGCAAATCATTCAATGACTCTAAAGTCATTGAGGTTGCTTAGAATCATATGCTTAGAATTCAGCAGTCTTTCTAATGAGCAATGAGTGAAAGTAGCGGCATTCGTCGCTCATCGCTGTTATGAGAATGCTTCTCGTGGAAGTGGTTGTTGTTGTACACAACCACACGTACTCGCACTCGGTTTTTGACGAGTGATTTAGAATCATAAAAAAACGATTCGCTGCAGGTCTCTGATTGTGACCACACATAAAAAAACAAAAAAGGATTGAATTTGCTCGTACGACATTTACGCACTATGATCTCTCTTGGTTCTATAATATATATATATATGATCAATTACTATCATTGATTACTGAAAATGCAAAAAACTGAGTGTACTATTCTGTAATTTAGAGAATAGTCTACCAAACACGTTCAAAAATAAGTATTTTATTAATACAAAAAACATTAATTTACGCAGGTCATTTTCAACAAATTTATATATCGCCCATTTCACATTGAAGTCTAAGGTTGCACTTACTCAAATTTTGGCTCAAATTTTTTATTTTGGATTGGTTTATTGATAAGAAAACCATATCCGAATTAAAAAATTTTTAGAATAGTTTTTCGTGTCTAAAGAAGGGTCAAAGAAGGGACAACGTAGCTCTATCAATTTAAATGCGATTTTCTTAGAGTATCTTTGGAGAGGTCACTTTGTCTTTTTTTAACAAAAGTGTATAAAACTTTTTCAAAAATCCCAGTAAGCTGACCCATTTCTAATTTTAAAGCTTAATACCAAGTCAGCTATTGGCTAATATAATACCGTTTAATGCTAGATAAATTTGTATTGAAAATGCATCACTACTACACGTTTTACGCCATAACTTCTGGACCCTTCAAGAGCACACCGTAATTTTATATCGTTGGAAAGGTAATGAAAACTAAAAACACGAAAAAAATTTATATATAAAAAAAAAATTAGAGTTTCTGTTGCTGGCATGATATTAAACTTTGTAATTAGGAATGGGCGGCCGTGGCGTAGTGGGTAGAGTGTGTGACTCTTACACCAGAGAACCTAGGTTCGAATCCTCCATCTGACACATAAAATTTTTTCAATTGAATTAATTTTTCTGTTCGGCCGTCACCTCTCTGCAGACAATGGCAAACCTCAGAGAGTAAAAACGGCCATGAAAAGCATCTTGAGAACATAAGCCGTTCGGAGTCGGCGTAAAACATGTAGGTCCAGTTCTCTATCATTTGTGTGAAACCATTTCGCATCACACACAACACAATTGATCATAAGAAGCTCGGTCAAAGTCATTTCAAGGGCTGACATGGCCATTTCGTTTTTTTTTTTTTTTAATTAGGAATGGGTCAACTTACTGCAATGTTTCCAAAAATTTTTTTTATTTTTCCGTTAAAAAAGACAAAATAACCTCTTCAATGATACCCTATTTAAGAAAATCGGATTTAAGTTGAATGAGCTACGTTGTCTCAAAATAGACTCTATTTTGGCATTCGCATGACTGTGGGTCCACGAAAAATTCTTATAATCTCAAACTCCGCCGGATTTGACTTTCTCAACAATAAACAAATCTAAGATCAAAATTTGAGCCAAATCCGAGATGGTCAGTGTAACTGATATAACACTTCAATATGAAATGGGCTATGTTAGGTTTTTGTTTAAAGGGTTATTTTTTTTTGTTTTAGGGGGAAAACGGAGATATGTTCACCAACACCTAGCAGCGCTCATGACACTGTACTTTGAAGAAGAATTCTAGAAATAGAGCTTATGTACGAATAGTAGCACATTGTTCGTAAATAATTTCAGTTTCAAAAATTGATATAATTCTTTTTTTTTAATTTTCAGGCGGTTACCCCCTTAGAATTAGTTGATGTTTATTAGCATGATACATAACGCCAATATTTATACTTCTATACGATACGATTCTCGCGATTTTATGTTTATAGAATGGCAGACATGGGTAGACTGTAGATATGCGTTAACGTGAAAGTAGCAAATACCGAACTGAATTAGAGTTAAAACACTATCAAATAACAAATAACAACACAAATAAAAGCATAAAAAACGTGGAAGGTAAGCTTATCAATCTGTTTATTTTCAGTTATAATCTATCTGAATTTTTATGGGATATGACATTGCCATGAGTTTTTGTAATCTTTTTAATCTGCAGCCTTGTTCCTTCTAGAATGATAAAATATCAGAGTGCTATTTCTGCCCAGAAAAAGAAGGTACTAACTAGATTAAAAAAAAATACGACGCTAGATTACAACTACAACACGATCAATATCTAGTACATGGGCAAATCCCAGCGTGTCGGACGTTTCATTTGGACGCTTCTTTTGATAATTTTACATACTATCCAGGGATATATTTGGAATTGGTGTATATTATCGAAAAGCTATCTATTGGTTTAATAAAGAAAAAAAAGAAACAATTTTTATTCAACTTAATTTTTTAGCAAAATTTTTATTTTAAACATGCGTTCGGACGTTTCACGAAACGGAAGTCTTTTTGAAACTTAGTTCATACTATGCCTAGATCGTCGAATCAGCCATATAAAAAAAGTCAGAAGACAATATTTTTTAGAAATTTAACAAGCTTTCAGAAAAGCCATACGTCATCTTTATTAAGGGCATAGTGAGGTGACAGTAAATTATTTCATTTGTTCGGACATTTCGTGTCGGACGTTTCAGATTTTTCCATTTGAAAATATTGGGTAATTAAGTAATTAATTAATTAAATAATTAAGAAACAAATTTAATATGCTGTTCTTTCCCCGCCTCAATCATTTCATTATTATCTTAAGCCAATACCTTACATTTTTAATAACACAAAAACATTTACGAAAAACTATCTCAACATTTACTTAAACGAAAAACTACATTTATGAAAAACTGCCAAATGAGTTAATGTATAAATTGCTAAAATAAATAAATTATATATTTTTAATAACTTTTCATTTTTCACCTGTGGTTGTCCATTTTTGCCCATATTCGTACTTTCCAATCTAATGTCTTGAATTCGAAAGAGATTTTAAATAACAAAGCGGATGACTTAAATTCTTAGATTGAGAAGATTTTGGATTAATTTTTTCTTGAATTTTCTTTTATTTTTGAATATTTTTTTATTTGATATTAATTTTTTGCAAACATATTTTAATCAGTTATTTATATACAATTTCTAAAGTTGGACCTTTTTTTTAAATTACTTCTAATAAATTTATATCAAAGTGGTTTGCAATACATTATAACTTAATGGTCCACATATAAGAACTTTTCATTTTATACGCTCTGTCTGCTGCGAATTTCCTCATTTTTAAGTCTAAGAGTTTTTAGTTCTTGGAACCGCACTTGCAGCCGCTTCCACAAGGACAACCAGGTTGTACAGCACCAGGAGCACACTTGCAATCAGCACCACAGCGACATCCGCCACCGCACTTGCAACCGCTTCCACATGGACAACCTGGTTGAACTGCACCAGGAGCACACTTGCAGTCAGCACCACAGCGACATCCACCACCGCACTTGCAGCCGCTTCCACAAGGACAATCAGTTTGAACAGCACCAGGAGCACACTTGCAATCAGCACCACAGCGACATCCGCCACCGCACTTGCAGCCGCTTCCACAAGGACAACCAGGTTGAACAGCACCAGGAGCACACTTGCAATCAGCACCACAGCGACATCCGCCACCGCACTTGCAGCCGCTTCCACAAGGACAACCAGCTTGTACAGCACCAGGGGCACACTTGCAGTCAGCACCACAGCGACATCCGCCACCGCACTTGCAGCCGCTTCCACAAGGACATCCAGGTTGAACAGCACCAGGAGCACACTTGCAGTCAGCACCACAGCGACATCCACCACCGCACTTGCAGCCGCTTCCACAAGGACAACCAGGTTGAACAGCACCAGGAGCACACTTGCAATCAGCACCACAGCGACATCCGCCACCGCACTTGCAGCCGCTTCCACAAGGACATCCAGGTTGAACAGCACCAGGAGCACACTTGCAGTTAGGTCCACAGGAACATTCAGTCTTGGAACCACACTTGCAGCCGCTTCCACATTTACAGCCTGGTTGAACTGCACCAGGAGCACACTTGCAGTCAGCACCACATGGGCATCCACCACCGCAGGTGCATGTTACGCAGGGGCATCCAGCTGCCTTATTTCCAGGTGTGCACAAGCAGTCTAGAAGAAAAGAGAAACATTATAACTAACTCGTACATTTAAGTTCATAATCGTCAAAACTTGTATGCCGACGTGTTATAATGACGTCACTTATAGTGATAACCACTCAGTTCTCTTACCGTTTCCACATTTACAATTCTTTCCAGGGTTTAACATTTTGTTTTGTTTCTACTTCTTCTCTTTATCAGCAAATTCTTAGATAGTATTTTAACTCAACTTGAGCTCGTTGATCGCTATTCACAACTATGACTACTGTCCCTCAGCGTACGCTGTTTTATACACATGAAACAACGCAAATCGAGCTGGTCGCTCGGATTGAATTAAGTGCGGTGTGCAAAATCGTTTTACTTACTGTGTTTAAGAAACTTCGTGCAATTATGTTCACCCAAACCCAATAATATGCTTGGCTCTTGAAACTCTGGGTTGTTTACGCTTAAGTTGTTGTTGTTGCTTTGCTGTTTAGGTTGAATTTTGCGGTGATTATGAAAGTGGAAAAAGTCGTGTGCATCAAATCTTCTATTGATTATTGTGTTGTTTTGAGTTGGTTTATGTAGGGTAAGATAAGCTTTTACACACGGAACCTATTGTCGTTTGGTAAGATAAGGAAAATTTTGTGGAACGTTCTAGGGAATACTGTATCTTTAGGGAATTTTCCCACATATTCAAAAAAAAAAAAGAAATTTAGCATATATATTAAGCTGAGAGAATGAAGTTTATGCTATGATGTTACATGTTTAATCAATTTGAAACTCAAATTTTTTATTGAAAAATAATGTAGTGGAAAAATAATATATAAAATTTTTTTTATATTATTAAAAAATGTTAGTTTTAATATTTTTAAGAACACTTTTGAAAGGAATGAGGTGAATCAATAATTTTCTCGCAGTGTTTTTGTGGCACAGAAAATATTCATTGCAACAGTGACTAACCAAGCGATAGCTTACCGAATTTTATATACTCTGTATGTGAAAATCTGTACTAAGAAGCTTACAGCTGTGCTTCAACCCTGCTTTGTTGTGCTGCTAAAAGCCACGAGATGTAGACAATCATCATGATTCATGCACACGAATTGCATACCCAATGTTTGGTTCATGTCAAGGAAATAGATAAAACACATTACAGTAGCGTCACAAATTGTGGAACAAAATTGAAAATATAAAATTATTGCATCTTTATGTATTTTTCACTTTCCGAAGCGTAAATAATAGTTTTGAGAATGTGTAGTTTTTGGAAATTTAGACTAAACGATGATTAATTTAAATGAATTAAAACCATAGTATTGGGTGTCAAAAAATATTACAATTCATTTCTCATTATTCCTCAATATTTTGGCATTTTGCGCTTCGCCATGCAGTTCTTTCAAAGCATGATGAATTTATTGAATTCATCATTCATCATCATGTATGAATGTTGAATTTATAAAATATATACCAATGGAGGGTATATTCCCTTTATACTCCAGTACATACGCAACTTTTTATTTATTTATTTATTTATTTGTTTACGTCTATGGACAAAATTCCTTACAGACTAAGCAACTTAAAAAACAATTAAGTACACAGTTTTTTAAACACCATTTAGTAAAAAAGTTATTGTATTTTTAAAAGCCAGTTTAGGCATAGAAAAATCTAACAAATTGTTATTGTACATACTATTAATAGCTAAAAGGACTCTATTTATTGGCTCATTAATGGCATAATTAGTTCTATGACAGTTAATGTAAAAATAATTAGAGTTGCGTAACGATTTTTGTGGAATATTAAACGATATTAGTTCGAGCAATTTCTCACAGATAATGTAACCATTAATTAAGTCATAAATAATCATAATACTATGCAGTAGTCGTCTATCTTCAAGAGAAGATAGACCAATAAGCAAACAACGCGTCCTGTATGACGGCAGAGGATCAGAAAAACTTAAAGAGCGCAAAGCAAAATTCAAAAATCTTTTTTGGACTTGTTCCAATCTTTTTATATGAACTGAGTAAAAAGGGCTCCAAATAAAAGATGCATATTCAAGGCTTGATCTTACAAGGGACGAATATAATGTTTTAAATGTGTATGGGTCAGCGAACCCAGCACTATTGCGTCTAACAAACGCTAAAAGAGAATAGGCTTTGGGGATGATACGATTTAAATGAGAACTAAAGTTAAGACCGGAGTCAAAAATTACGCCTAAATCACGGATTTCGGATAATCTAACTAAATCCGAATTATCAAGAGTATAATCAATTAAAATCGGAGAATTAAGTTTATAATAAGAAACGACAAAGCATTTTCTTAGGTTTAGTGATAACTGGTTTAATTTAAACCAAGAAAAGACATTATTTAAATCATTTTGAAGATGAATTGCATCCGACAGACTTTTTACTTTATGAAATATTTTAAGATCGTCAGCATAAAGTAAAAATTGGGCAGTATTGAAGCATGTGGAAACATCATTTATAAAAATAACAAAAAGTAAGGGTCCAAGAATACTACCTTGGGGAACTCCAGACGTTGCTAAAAATGAAGACGATTTGACATTGTCAATGGCAACGTATGAGACTCTGTTAGAGAGGTATGATCCCAACCAAGAGAGAAAAGCTGAATGAAAGCCAATCTTAGCTAGCTTTAGTAACAAAATATCGTGTGACAATTTGTCAAAAGCCTTAGATATGTCGGAATAAATTACATCAAGTTGCGAGCGTTCTTCAAAGGTGGTGATGCAGTAATTTGTGAAAACACTAAGGTTAGTAGTAGTTGACCTACCAGAGACAAACCCATGTTGATTTGGACTTATTAAATTTTTTAATGCAAAGTACATTTTATCTTTAACGATTTTTTCAAAAAGCTTAGAAGTATTGGTTAGCTTAGAGATGGGTCTGTAGTTTAAAATATCATGTTTGTTGCCGGCTTTAAAAACTGGTGTTATAAGCGAAGCTTTCCATTTATCGATAAAAACCCCCGAAGTGAGTGATTTATTGAAAATAAAACAGAGAGGTGAGGACAAAGAGTGAGCACATTTTTTTAACAAAAAAGCGAGAAGACCATCTAGATCACATTTGACCGAGTTTTTCAGGCTATTTATAGCAGTTTCAACATCAGAGAGTGTAACCAGCATATTACCAAAATTAATGCTAGTGTTTACGTTATCAGCCACACAGGAGTTGACTTGATCCGGATTATTTACAAAATTAGATTTAAAATAATTTTCAAACAATTGAACTGTATCATTTACGGAGTAAGAAAATGCACCATTATAAAACATAGATGAGGGAATATTTGAAGAACCCTTTTTAGATTGTATAAAGGTCCAAAAAGATTTAGCATCGGTTTGAATCCGGTTTTCAATGCTTAAAATATACTGTTTGTAAAGAAATTTATTTAAAAAAATTAAATTCGCGTGAATAGTGAACATATTTAGATTTAGAATCAGGGTTTCCAGAAATTTTAAACTCATTGAAAAATTTGTTACGCAAATTTGGAGTTTCACAAATCCAAAAAAGTCTGGACGAGTTTAAGTATTTCCATTAAGGCATTATAATTATATTACATCTGGCGGACTGGCTAAATTGCAGTTTCTCATAGAGATACCAAGGAGTAAATAAGCTTATGTAAAAATATACAATTATACTTTTCTTAAATTGCGAAATGTGATCAAATCTGCGAATTTCATATACATATCTTGTCGCATGGTTAAATGCAACTTGCAGTTAATGTTCAGATAGTGAGTCTAGCTTACTGTAAACGAGCTCAGAATATGTTATAATAGGAACGATTAGCTGTAACACGAGTTTGCGTCTGGTATCAACAGGAGTGAAGTCTGCTGTAATTTTAAGGTTTATATGGTCAGTGCAAGTTAAGGACTAGTTTATGTAATATCCAAGACTTTTAACACTGTTCACAAATTTTAGTTTCTTGTCGCCTATAAACAAGTCCGGAATGTCATTGACGAATATTTTGCTTTTCCTAATAGGTAGTACATACGATTTTAGTGCATTTAGATTGAACCTATTTTTTTTTGCCCATTGGTTTATATTATGTAAATCTTCATTTAGTCTGCATCTTAAGTCTTTAAAGAGACCAGCCCTGCGAGAAAGATTAAACTTGAGTTAATGGGATTTCCACAATATTTTGTGAACTGGATTAAATCGTATTTGGTGGAGCGATCTTATAAAATACGTTTCCGAGGCGCATTGTCTTCTGAATTTATTGCTGGATCAGGTGTTCCTCAGGGTAGTCACCTTGGTCCTCTTCTGTTTATTTTAGCTATCAATGATGTAACTCACGTCGTTGAACACTCTCATCTGCTTATTTATGCCGATGATATGAAAATATACAGAACGATTAATTCTAGAGATAATTCAGATCTACTCCAGTCTGATCTAAAATCCTTTGAAGTTTGGTGTTCTAAAAATAATATGTTTTTAAATCCAGATAAATGCCAAACTATGACCTTTTCTCGAAAAAGGAATAATTTTATTTTTGATTATAAGATTAAAGATACTGCCTTGAGTCGTGTAGACACCGTCAAAGACCTAGGTATATGCATGGATTTTAAGCTATCGTTTAACATTCATATTGATAATATTTGTAAAAAAGCATCTTCAATGCTTGGTTTTGTAAAACGCTGGGCCAAAGAATTTAATAGCATGATTACAACTACAACGTTGTATTATGCAATCGTGCGTCCTCACTTAGAGTATGCAAGTCAAGTGTGGTCCCCAAGTTACAATGTGCATGTTGATCGAATAGAAAGAATCCAAAAACGTTTTGTTCAGTTTGCTCTAAGGGGCTTAAGTGGAACTGACATATTAGACCTTCCTCCTTATGCGGATCGTTTAAAACTATTAAAAATGCAGTCTTTAGGTGATCGAAGGAAATCGGCAGATATCGTATATTTACACCAGCTCATAACAGGTGTATTCGATTCTCCAGAACTTCTTTCTCACATAAATTTTAACACTAACCGTAGAAGCAGTAGAAACGCTAACAACTTAATTTATTTGCCATTTAGTAGAACAAATTATATGGCTACTGCTCCTTTAAGTCGCATGAGTTCCTTTGTTAACAATTGTAGCGTTTTTGATGTTAATTTGTCAAAAGGTCAACTCAAAAGTAGATTTAAATTAGTTGTGTAAATAGATCTATGTATACGCATGGTTAGTTGTTACGTCTTGTGTTGTCCCTGAGCCCAACCCATTTATTGGTGGGTAAATTTTTCCCACATTAACTTGTTTGTGGTCACGGGTATCCATAACATTGATATTTTCAATGATTACTGGGTAGTGGCTTTAGATGGGTTAATGCTGAGGAAGTGCGATATAGCTGTAGTAGCTTAACTCTATTGTTATTGCATGGTAAGATGTAAATGGATATCATCTGCATAAGCATGCATAGCATTTTTGGAAAAAAATATAGATGATATCTCTTGACTGTAGAATTTTGTTTTGTTTTGTACATTTTTTTAAGTATCATAGTTTCGAGATGTTTTAAGCTTTCTGAAGTCTATCGTGGTTTTATGTAAAAGTTTTATTCTTATTTTTTTCAAAGCGTTTCATTTTGAAACATCAAACATTATTTCGATAACAACTTACTTTGCCATGTTTTAATTAACAAAAATATGCACAAGAAGTTACTATAACATATTTCTAGAAAAAAATTCACCGTGACACGAAAATAAAAATTTATTAAAAATTATTATTCAATCATATTATCTTAGAGAAACATTTAAATTTTATTGATTTAAGCAATTTGAACATAAACTCATTTACTTTGATGATCAAATCGTCTGCTCTGTTTCACAAATTTTCCTTTTAGTAAATGTTCAGTAAATGTTTCGAAAGCGTTTTTGTTTTAATAAAAATAGAAGGCATTGGCTAAAAATAATGGAAAATGGTTGAGGCAAGGCGAGGCAGAATATATTAAATTTGTTTTTTAATTTCTAAACTAAATTATTACTTAATTACCTAATTACTCAATTACTCAATTGAATTACAATGGAAATTTTAACACAATTCATCTCCCTTGACTGACAATAATTTGAATGTTAGTTGTAATATATCCGTTTTGCATTCTTTTAATTTTGTTCCTGTTAATGAATTCAATGTTGGAAAATGTGTGATGCAGTTAAACTCAAATGCGATGGGTGAATACAACATTCCGATTAGGTTCATAAAAATCTTATTACCTCATATAATAAAACAGCTTACACACCTAATTAAGTAGTGTTTTACTACGTCTTCATTCCCGGATATGTGGAAAGTAGCTATTGAGTTACCTGTGGCGAAAAAAACGATAAAAATGCCATATTTGGGTGCGATCTACCATCTTACCTTGATGCCAGAAACTGTATTTATCTACATAAGCTGATTCATACAAAAACACCTTCCTACTTATATAATAAACTGCAATTTAGTTGATCTAGAAGGAGTAATGTTCTTATAATTCCAAGACATTCTTTATTAAATTCATCGCGCTTGTTTTTCATTAATGCCATCAGACTGTGGAATGCTCTACCACGCGGACTGAGTGAAGTGACAGTGATAGGCACCTTTAGGCAATCTGTTCTTAAATATTTTTCTTCCCTCTAATTATTTTCTTCGCTTTCTTGAAATTCTAAAAATTCATTAATTTTTATTATCCGGTTCCGGTTCCGGTAACTTTTTTATGTGCTATTATATACATATGTTAATTTAAGAGCAAATTATTATCTTTTTAAACTTGTAATGTACCCTTAGTTTTATGTTGTATTTATGTTGTACTATAAAATAACTTAGTTCTTACTGTTCTAATGTTTCGAAATTTTGAATAAATGAAATGAAATGAAATTTAAGTAATGTAACGCCAGTAACGTCACGTCAGACGACTAAGCCTAATCACAAAAAAACGGAAATAGATTTTTAAATAAACCTTTTAAAAGAGGTTTTATACAAAAAGTCTTGCCAATTCGCAGAGTTTTGCAAATTTTGTAATCCAAATCGAAAACTATTTCTGTTTTTTTGTAACGTCACGCCAGAGCATAGTTTTTTTATATCTTTAAATCCTTAGGATCGATTATTGTAATTCTTTTACTTAATTACTACGCTAATATAAAAAACCTTTTTAAAAATTTCACTTTTTATTTTTTTTTTTCAATATGTTTTCGTACAAATCGTACGTAACGTCAGTTTATAAATGTCCATATAAAAGGTGTAGTTCTGTGTTCTATTACACATTCTCTTAATTTTATCTTAAAAATATTTTTAACCGACTTCAAAAAGGAGGAGGTTCTCAAGTTCGTCGGTTTCTGTTTTTTTTTTTTTTTTTTTTTTTTTAAATGTATGTACATCGATAACTCCTAAACCTTATGCCTGATTGCCATAATTTTTGGTGAACAGATAGATATGATAAGCATGGAGGTGCCCGTAAAAAAGTGGGCTGTATTATATAACTAGGCGTGGCAATAATAGATCTCGCAATAATAAATACTAGTGTATCTCGAATAATATTGACACTAGGGTACTGCAATTAAGTGTAGGGGTAGGCACAATTATTACAAATAACGGGCAAGAAAATGGGCGTAATTCGACGAATGGGCGTGGCAATATTAGAAAAACAGTGTATCTTGAATAATTTTGAGAATAGAGTACTGCAATTTAGTATAGGGGTAGGCATTATTATTACAAATTATGGTCAATAAAGTGGGCGTTATTCGACAAATGGGCGTGTCAATATTATAAAAACACTGTATCTCGAATAATACGGACACTAGGGTACTGAAATTTAGTGTAAGGGTAGACAGTTAATACAAATTACGGGCAAGAAAATGGGCGTTATTTGGCAAATGGGCGTGGCAATATTAGAAAAAGAGTATATCTCGAATAATATTGATACTATGGTACTGCAATTTAGTATAAGGGTAGGCAATACTATTAAAAATTATGGCCAATAAAGTGGATGTTATTCGTCAAATGGGCGTGGCAATATTAGAAAAACACTGTATCTCGAATAATATGGACACTAGGGTACTGAAATTTAGTGTAGTACAGGGGTAGGCAGAATTATTAAAAATTATGGTCAATAAAGTATGCGTTATTGGATAAATGGGCGTGGAAATACTAGATAAACACTATCGCAGTTAATATTGACGCTGGGGTACTGAAATAAAGTACAGGGGTAGGCACAATTATTGGAAATAATGCTCAAGAGAGTGGGCGCTTATATAACAAAGGGGCGTGGAAATATTAGAAAAACACTATATCTCGAATAATATTGACACTAGAGTCATAAAACTCGTTACAAGAATGGCTATAATAATTTCAAAACATGTGACATCTAATTTAAATTTAAGAGGCAGATATTTGAAATAACTAACAAAGTTTCAGAATTTAATAGAACAATTTTTTTCGGAACAATTGTACTAATGTTGTTTATACTCTTTTTTCGAAAATTTATCACATTCTCTGAAAAGGAAGAAATAAAAATTAAAACAAAAAAAAACAACCGACTACAAAATCACTACAAAGTAAAAAATAATTTTAAAAATACTTTTCCTTTTAATTTCTTGGTCATATTTGATAATTTATTTAAACATATTATTATATAAGAAATCTTATTATCTTAATTTTTTTCTTATTTGTTTTATTATCATAAATATATTAATTTCTTGATGATCACAAATGCTTTGAAGTTGGCGCTTCTGATTAAAAGTCTGATTATATTAGCGCCAACCTTAAAAGCTTTTGTATTCACCAAGAAATTAATATATTTATGATAATAAAACAAATAAGAAAAAAAAAATTAAGATAATAAGATTTCATATATAATAATATGTTTAAATAAATTATCAAATATGACCAAGAAATTAAAAGGAAAAGTATTTTTAAAATTATTTTTTACTTTGTAGTGATTTTGTAGTCGGTTGTTTTTTTTTTTAAAAATTTTTTTAAAAATATATAAAAAATTTAAATTCAATATCTTTAGCCGTTATTCTCTTATAAAATACATCTTAATTTCTCACATAAAATGGATATGAGTTCCTTTAACCGAGAAAAAATATTACGAATAAGTAGAAAATAACTAAACTTTCTTCTATATTTGCATGAGTGCAAACCAAGTAATTTATGACACGATTCATGTGTTGGAACATCATCAGGCCAATAGAGATTTTTCAGTGCGTATTGACTCATAAGTTTTTGCATTTTTTCCATATGGTTTGAGTTTTCAATATAAAATTGGTTCCAATGAATAGAATAATATTCAAGCATACTTTGCATCGATGTAGCGTAAAATGATTTAAATGTTAAAGATTCCTAAAAAATTTGTGTACAAACTTTAAAATAAACTGAAGCATACAATATAATTTTGAAATAATGTTATTATAATAGAATTAAAAATTCAATTGAAAATCAAAAATAACACTCACATTTTAAATTTCGTTTTTACGATATATATGACAACTGTTTAATGTATAATTGAATAAAATACTATTTGCATATTTATTGTACGAAATTATGCCACACTGATTAATATTAATGAAAATTAAAAAGGAAATTGATTCCAATTTTTACATCAATCATTTTCTAATTTAAATCTATATACAAATAGGAATAGGCGAAACAGTAGGGAGAAGGGTATGAATCGAATATTTTTTATAGAAATCTATCTGCTTTCAATGGGTGGATTGATGTATTTCACCTAGGCCTGTGCGAGTACTTGAATTTTCGAGTAACTCGGCTCGAGTCGAGTCGAGTAATTCGACTCGAAACTCGTATCGAATAACTCGAGTTTTCGAGTAACTCGAAGCTAGTCAAGTAACTTTGATTGAATGGAAATACAAATTTGTGGAATTTTTTACCTTTGTCGCTAGTCATAAACAGGTTTAAATGTACTCGTAGTTTGCAAAAAATGGCCTTAAAATTAAAGTTTATTTGAGGATTAAATTGAAAAGTATGTCTCTCTACAAAATGAGTTCGCAAAAAAGTAAAAACGTAAAAAAGTTGAAATTATTTATGTCTTTCATGTTCCATTATTAATATATTCCCTTGGTGTCATTAAACATTAATTTCTACTGGATAGGTATTATTAAGAGTGAAAATACAAAAAAAAAAAAACTAGAGCTACTTGATAGTTCCTAGAGTTAATCGATAATTCCTCGAGTTACTCGAATTTCGAGTTATTCGAAAAACCGAATTTTCGAAACTCGTATCGAAAATCGAGTCGAATTGCACTACTCGAATCGACTCGAACTCGAAGCAACTCGCACAGGCCTAATTTCACCCATTGTGGATTCATATGCAATGAAAAGGAAAGTTCGGCATAGTTTAGTTAGTTTTTTTTTCTTTAAACTGTGATATGAGTTCGGTTACGCTGGCACATGTGCGAATAAGCAAAATATAAAAACGAAGAACATAAACGGAGACGAACTACCCTGTAGGAAAATCAACTAATTTAAAAGTAGTTGATAAAGTAGTTTTTTGTCAACCACAACTAGTTGAAATTCTAACTTTTTTCCATAGAACGAACTAACATATTTTGTATGGTGATGTCCGCTAAATAAGTCAATTGACTGTCGTCTGCATATATTTTCAACTACTTGTTAAATTAGTTACATTTAAATTATTTTTTTAATTGCTTTAAAATAACCAATTGAAAACTATTACTGATGGCCAAAAGTTAATAATATTTGATGAAATAACATGGTTAAATATATATAAGCTTGTAATCTAATAAAAATGTTCAATTAAAACATGCCAACATCAGAGTAGTTGCCGCCTTAATATAATTCAAAGTAGTTCATATACTGGTTTATTTTAAACTAGTTTTTTAACTAGTTGTTTTTAAAAACAAGTTAGTTTGTTCCTATAGGGTATTGTCTGTGTATATTTTTCGGCCAAACGTACATTAGCTGTAAAGATCCGCACACAGTGAGGAGAAAAAATAGCTTGCCACTTAACGCTAAAATAGACTCTTTTTCAATTTTCAGTTTACCGCCCATATTGTGCTCTCTTCTAAACAAGAGAACTGGTGGCAAATTCATTAGGAAAGTAAAAGTAATGCCAAGTTTTTAGGGGAAAACATGTTTTTGACATTAATTTTGTACCGAATTTTATTTCAAGGCATTTAATATTTAAAATTTGATTTGAATAAAATGCGTTGTGAAGTCAAACTTTTCGGAAAAATTATTGTAACCAATTCACAGGACTATGAAACCTAAACGTAAACAACAGTTCACCACGCATGCAAGCCAATTATTTTTTTTTAATATAGGCTTTACGGAATAAATCAAACTAATCTATGGTTCACTTCAATAACAATTAATTTTAATTTCAATCATTGTATTACCCAAAAGCATTTTTCAATTTAATGTTTTTTTCTTTGCCACACATTTTTCAATAAAAAACAACAATACAAAAAACCGATTTTTTTATTTTTATTATATTGTCGAATTTCGACCACAGGCGATACTTATAACTTTTAAAATATGCAGTGGAAAGAAATGACAACTCGAACTCCTTTTAATTTACATAAAAGAATGCGTAACCTACTTTATCGAATGCTTTGGAAAAATCAAAAATGATAACATCAAATAACTGAATAACGTTCGCTATTGTTCGAGATAAGCAATAAATTTTAACATGTTGATCTACCAAAAAAAAAAACAGTGTTAAAGTTCAGAAATGCATGAAGTATATGATTAAATAATTTGACTATTGAGTATGGTTTCATAATTTTCCAGTTATGATTTAGGTCGCAACAATAACCAGGTTTAAAAATCACTTAGCAAATTTTCAATGTATTCAAAAAAATTCCTTTGGTTTTAATTATTGTATGGCTCGTGATTTGGCAAATATTAAAATTTGTACATCTTATAGATTTTTATATTATTGCTATTGAGTTGGAAATTTTGTAATAATAGATTTTTGGAATTGAATATATTTATATGCTGGTATTTATTAGAGTTATGCAATGTTTTCGTAGACACACGATAGCTTGAAAGTAACAAACAGTCTGTTCCAATAGAGTTAAAACACTATCGTCATATTTCTTTTTAAAGTAGTTAAAAACAAAAAAATAGCACAATACAAGAAATTTAGAGTTTGTAGAAGTAATTCACGTTCATCCGTTAGCTAGCTAATCAATCTGTATATTTTTTTGCCAAAATATCTATGCCAAAATATCTGAATCTACTGCATTGTTGCTGCTAGAATGAAAAAAAAAAATAATCCGCATCATCTTCCCGGACTAGAGGGTAGACAAGTCATAACGACACCATATTGTAATTATATCATGACAAATACAGAGAATATCCGTACGTACCAATCTTTTGTCTTGAATATGGAAGATATTCTATTTAGTTTGAAACCATTAATTTAAATGCGTATTTAGAAGGGACTCTGGAGAAATTTTTTCATTAATTTTCTTTTATTCGAATTATATTTTTTGTAACATGTTTTTATCAAATATATACAATTTTAAAATTTAGACTTTTTAAACTACTTCCAATTACTATCTGGTTTGGAATATAAATCATAATTAAACGTTCCACATAAGAGAAATTTTCTGCTCTGTTTACTTTTACTTCATTTCTGAGTTCAATTGCAGATACAACCGAATGTTTAGTTCTTGGAACCGCATTTGCAGCCGCTTCCACAAGGACAGCCGGGTTGAACTGCACCAGGAGCACACTTGCAGTTGGGACCACAGCGACATCCGCCACCGCACTTGCAACCGCTGCCACAAGGACAACCAGGTTGAACAGCACCAGGAGCACACTTGCAGTCAGCACCACAGCGGCATCCTCCACCACAGGTGCATGTTACGCAGGGACATCCAGCTGTCTTATTTCCAGGTGTGCAAGTGCAGTCTAGAAGAAAAGAGAAACATTATAATTAACTCGTACATTTTAGTTCAAAATCGTCAAAACGTGTATGCCGACGAGTTATAATGACGTCACTTATAGTGATAACCACTCAATTCTCTTACCGTTTCCACATTTACAATTCTTTCCAGGGTTTGGCATTTTGTTTTGTTTCTACTTCTTCTCTTTATCAGCAAATTCTTAGATAGTATTTTAACTCAACTTGAGCTCGTTGATCGCTATTCACAACTATGACTACTGTCCCTCAGCGTACGCTGTTTTATACACATGAAACAACGCAAATCGAGCTGGTCGCTTAGATTGATTTTAGTGCGGTGTGCAAATGGTTTTACTTACTGCGTTTAAGAAACTTCGTGCAATTATGTACACTCAAATCCAATAATATGCTCGGTTTTTTAAACTCTGGGTTGTTTTTCGCTGTTTTGCGGTAGTTATGAAAGTCGTGTGCATCAAGTCAAATAAAATTAATTGCGTTGTTTTGCGTTGTTTTGAGGTTTATGTAGGGTAAGATAAGCTTTTGCACACGAAACCTTTTGTTGTTTGGCAAGATAACTGAAGGCTTGTGTAATGTTCTAGGGAACACCATTTCTTTAAGGAATTTTATACAGATAAAAAAAAAAGTATGAAGATTAATAATTATGTTGAAAGTATTATGATCAAATTTATATGTGGGAAATATATTCAAAACTATTGGTTATACAATTTCTAATATGAGTTTTTTTATGTTAAAAAAATTTAGTGCCTATAATTTTTTGATCAAATTTTTGTTTCTTTTAACGAAAAACTTAAATTCAATGCAAATCAAGCCAAATTTCAGAGAAATAATGTGTCTGAAGAAATCAATAATTTTTTCGCCGTGTACTTGTGGCAGAGAAAATATAAATTGGAAAAGCGAGTCCTTGCTAACGATAGCTAATAAAATTTCGAACACTCTGTATGAGAAAATGTGTACTAAGAAACTTGCAAATTTGCTTCAACGCTGTTTAAGTGAGCTATCAGCCGCTAGATGTAGATCAGCAGTATGATTCATGTATTCGATAGACGTGCTCATTATTTGGTTTGTGGCAAGGTTTTAGAAGGAACTAATTACAGTAGCGTTCCAAACAGGGGCTGTAAAACAATAGTGCCCCAATTTCGAAACTAGAAAGCGATGGAATGGACTAGAAATTGTAGGAGAGAATTCAACACATTTAGCTTGATGTTTTTAATTTTGTTTAATTAATTCATTAATAGTAATTAAATTATGAAAAATTAATTGTTAATGTTTTTTTGTTTCTTAATTGTTTAATTGTTTAAAAGAAACATATGAAATAGAATCACAGGACCATTGATGCTATTCCATGTGGTGCTCAAAACAAACAGACCAATGTTATGTATATGTTAAAAAATACGCTCATTTGCGTAACTGTGAGAACAAATCTTAAAAAGAATCAGCTGAAATAGCATAAAATATTGCTACAGAACCACTTGAATGACTCTCTGTGGGAAAAACGCTTAACTAGTGGGGGAAGAAGGGGGAGTCTAGAGCATTTAGAAAAAAGATTTTATATATTAGATAATTTAAAAAACCCGCTGCGTAGCTTATTATTTCTACAAAATTGCCAATATATGCATTAAATTTCACAACATTGATTGTACTGATTCTTCCATCAGTTTCTAGAGTGTAGATTAGAATGGTGTTGATAATAAAAGACACACTTTTCCAATTAGCCAGCAGAGTAGGGGCTAAAATTTGGAAAAAATATATATTATAAATTGATCATAAATTCTGAATTAATTTCTTCAGGGCATAAGCTCTTGCTTCGGCCGCAGCTTAGAAGTTACAACTATTAATTCAGCCCATTACCTTAGGTACCTGCCTTAGGTTCCTTTGGTTATAACTTTTGAAGCAAATATATTTTAATGAAAGTGCTTAGATTTCATAAAGTTGCTTGGTACTAGGAAGCATTTTTTGGGTGGACTTTAATGGTGTTGTTAAGTAGTTTTATTAAACTAGATTTAAGTCAAAGAATGAAATTTTTGTTTTAGATCAATTTTGTAATTTATAATATATAATTATTCAATTTTCTTTTCAATGGCACCGAAAACGTAAACATCTTGAAAAATAAAAAAGTTGGATGTACTTAAAAAAATTATGCTTATTAGAAAACAATGATATTATTTTCTGCATAACTAATTGTAATGTCATTATTTATCATTATTTTCTAATAAGTGTAATTTTTTTTAAGTGCAGCCAACTTTTTTATTTTTAAAGATATGTTTATGTTTTTGGTGCCATTGAAAAGAAAATTGAATGAATTACAAAATTGGTTTAAAAAAAAATTTCATTCATTACGCAAAATTCTGAGATATTTGCACTCAAAGTTAAAATTTGTTAATTTCAACCGATTGATTTCATATTCACACGATTACAGCTCGGTAACGGTTAAGTTGGTGGAGTTTGTTGATAAACCGTTGAAAAGGTGATTTCATTGCATTTGAAATGAGCTATCAAAATAAGTTTTATGTAAGTTAGTTTTTCTGCTAGAAAAAATAACGTGAATCAAAGTCGTGAAATATTAATTAACCCTGTAGCTCCTAAGAATGTGGAAATAGACCCCCTCTTCCATACGATTTTTTGTTCAGCTCGACATAACCTTTCAGCTCCGTAAATAGTTGCACTCAATTGCGGGACACCCTGTATAACACCAACAAAATTCTATAAAAATAAGGAAAGTAGAAAGAAAATTCTATAATGAAAATAGAAAATTCTATAAAGAAGTGCAGTTTTTTGAAAACAACAAAAGATAATGAACTGAAAGAAACAGAAATGGTTAGGCCATGAATATTACTTATTCAAACCCTTTAAAAGTAATTGAAATCCCTCGATGAGTTAAAAAGATATTAACAGAAAAAGAACCGTTTTCTACAATTTTTACTATGTCTCCAAAACTTGACTTGATAGAAAAAAACGGACTGCGGACTTGAATTCTCTGGTCCAAAAGTTGACCCTTATTTGTAAACTTGTGTTATTGTCTAATTTTTTTAAAGAACAAAAATTGGATACAGTTGAAATATCAGCAATATACGAATGAAATTGAAAATAAATTTCACCTTGACCTTGAAGTGATGTTATCATAACAGCATAATGTCTGAAAAATTCACTTGAATTTTTATATTTAATCTTTTGATATACTGAACATAAGCTTGGAAGATACTACCACCAAGAAACCTGCACCCCTCGGGGGTGGTATATCATTCAGGGTGTTAATAATGTATGGAACGTTATACAACGCACAATTCACAACGCTCAATGGGTCCAATATTAACCATATATATTTTGCCATTATTTCTGGTACACAATAATTGATAAAATTCCCAATTTAAGAAAGTGTAAAATTTAAAATTTCAATAATAGATGGTTGTTGATTGGCTCCAAATGTCAAAAAACTATTCTCTATTTATTTCAGATTTGTCAGATCCGCTCATCTCTAGCATGCGACATCAATGGAACGTGTAACACCTGAACTTAGATTATGAAGCGAAAGAGCTACTACAGGACGAAAAAAACAAATAATAATTACAATAATATTAATATTAGAAAAAAAAAATTGAAAACAAAAAATGTCCCAATGTAGAAATCATGTTAATTATTAATAATAAAATGTTTTATTTATCAACATATGACTTTTTTTAATTGGAGAGAAGTTTAAAAAAATAAGGAAAGCATAAATTTATACTAAGAGTTCTAAATTTCAAAAGTTCAACTTTGACCTTGAATTTCTTAATAAGTAATCAATCGATTTTAACAAAATTTTAAACACAACAAATTCAAGGAATTATCTGTCAATTATTCAAATATCTCAATCGGTTCAAAAGTTATAGAAGTTTGGCCAATGAAAACCTATTTTGAGCCACTGTGCGACGCTCATTGCGTCACCCTATGCAAAAAAGTCGACTATTTCTTTTTTGAAAATGAAAAATTATTTTGAATTACTGATTTTTACAATATATCCTAAAAACCAATACACGGACTTAATTGACTGAAACGCATCTTATAGGAAATTGAATGCTCTACAAAAATATAATTTTTTTGATTAATCTACTTGTTCAAAACTTTTTTCTCCAGTCTTCGGTAAAATCATTAAAGTTATCAAAATATTATAAAAAACGCATTCAAAAGTCAAAATCGTCAAGTTTATCAAGTCTTTCAAAATAACTTGACTGGAAAATCTACAAACAAGTGGATTTTGCAAACAAGTACTCTTTGCACTCTCTATCTCTTTCTCTCTTTGTTTATCACTGCCCTCGTAAATCTATATTTAAATAGGCGAATGCAAAAGAGTTCAGTACCAATTTCTCCTGGGTTCTTAAATGAGTAGGGAGAAGCACCGAAGAATTTTTATGGAAAAATGCTAGCTGAAATGCCCGGCACCACTCGGGGGTGGTATGGCGAAAAGTTCGAATTTCGACCACTGGCGTACTCCAGTATTATTTAATACAATAAAAGGGCTTTTCCATCTATTAATTCTGCCAAGAGATGGTGAATTTCCCAGAAAAGTTAAATTACACACATTACATAAGTCGTTCGGAGTCGGTATAAAGCTCCCAGGCCCAGTTCTCGATGATTTGTGCTCAAACATTTCACAACACGCACAACAAAATTGATCATTAGAAGCTAGGTCAAAGTCCTTTCGAGGGCTAAAATGGCCATTTTTTTTTTATTCTAAAGCTGACAACTCTATTTTTTAAAAATTTTTAATCAATCTATTAAAAGTCAATCGTTTTTTTGAGGTAGTTGTAGTTTTAATATTTAAATGAATATTATATGCTGTTAAACTAAGACTTTTTGCCCATAACCATTTGTTTTGCCCATAATTTTTTATAGTTGCAAATTGTTTGCAAAGTTAGATTTTGATTTACTTAGAAATTTGACGCTGGCTTTCAATAGTTATGCTAGGTTTGTTTTTGGTATTAACAGACGTTACCATATATCTTCAGATTCAAAGAAAATAACCGGACTTTACCTTAGCGATATATAACTTCGCCAGGTTAGCAACTTAGTTGCGCCTGCCTGTCCCAAGCCAGGTTAAGGAGGAGGGTTGGTAATGGGATACGTCCCATACCGTAAAAGGTTAGAGCCAACCAAGAGTTCGGGGTGGCGCCCATCTTGGTAGCAGGACACTATGTATACGAGTATCATTGTGAAAAAAGCCTGCAATGGAATAGCAATGGTCCATATAACTTGTTAGCACGGAGATAGTCAAACCCATCGAATGAGGTGACCTTATCTATCCACGGCATTGAGACATGGTCTATATGGCCAATAAAAGGAAAAAATTGGTGTCTTAGGGCACAGGAAAAATGGTTACCTCGTGAGGTTTGGGCACGGGTCAAAAAATCGTAGGCACTTCGTTTAAGGTATGTTAAGGGATCCATGCCTTAAATTGAAGTGTCAGCCAGATTCGAAATAGTGATATGTGCACCAGAGAACTGCGAAACTCACTTTTTGCTTGATTAAATCATTCACTGGAATTCTTACTCAACTCAACTCATTCAACAAAGTTCAGCGTTGAATAAAATCAGCACACTACTGGCGAACGCGTCTTTTGTGTCAGTTTGAGTTTGAGTTCGTCTGATCGAACTCACATGTTTGAGTGAACGAGTGTTGGGGTTGAATAATATAAAATGATACTGCTGAAGGCATCGTTTGTGTGAGCTGATTGACGGATTGAATTCACATGTTTGAGTATTGGCGTTGAAGGGTATACGGATATGTGTTTCGCAAATTAGAACGCAAAGAAATAGTTAAATTTAGTTGTTTGCAGTTAATCGTTATAAAAACTTCACCCTTCTTCTTCTTGTTCTCTTTTTCTCTCTATCTCTGTCTGCACACGAACAAACTCATACGAGTTGATTTTTGCTTTTTGAGTTTCATTCTTGATGAAAATAATCGTTGTTGAGCCCAACGAACAAGCATGAAATATGTATGATATGAAGACGTCCGTTGATTAAAATCACTGAGCCAACACGAAGCACATGGTTTGATTGAATTTAACTCAACAGCGAGTGTATGCATTCGAGCAAGTCTGATCGATTGAACGCAGAGGCATGATTTTTACAGTGTTGATTACGTATGAATATTTTTATGTGAGTTTTGCAGTTCTCTGATGTGCACCCCCATTTCGACGGGACCGAGTTGCCCAGGTGACTATCCTGGGTTGGCCCTTCGGGGAGACTCGTGCTGGCTGTGGTTTGTGCACATCGCTTGCACAGGTCTAGAATGACCGGAGGGGTCGCGCAGTAGTACGACCGGGCTGGCATACCTGCTTAGTATGCAAGAGATTGGATAGGTCTCGTCTTGACCAGTAGATGGTAATGAAGGTACGCCATCCACCGGTACTATTAAGGGCAGTATGGAATTCTTATTGCATACTGCTTTTACATAATAGGGCACAGGGTAATACTTTCGAGTTTCTGAATGTGACATCTAGTACGTGGTTGCTTTTCAAGGTGTCACTTGTATAATACAGGTCTGTGAAGAGTATTTCAGTTGCACATCCTTTTTGGATGTGCATTTTTTAATACAATATGTGCATTCATGAACTATAACTCCAACGTCTTGGACACAGAGGAATTGAGCCTTAATTTGGCAGGAGTCCTCTAATAAACTCATAAGTGAATTTCTTAGCGATATGTTAAATTTTCGTACTTTACTAAATTTCTGTACTTTGCTTAAAATCATAAACAGAAAGGAGCCCAATTATTTATTTGGACTTTTAAGGTTTTGTAGAAACCAAACAACAGAGCAGCTCATATTGCCCAGGCATAAGTACCTCTCGAAATTTCTTTGTCTATGCGATACATCTTTGGAATACGCTACCTATTAATCTTAAACGCATATGCAACGCGATCACATTCAAGCGAAGGCACTTTGAACACCTTTCTTCTGCTTTTTAACAACTCTCTGTGTATCTTCTTTCCCTATATCTGTCTTTTTGTATTTCGAAGTTATTTTGCTTGATAACTAAATATTATATAATTTTTATTTTATGTAATTTTAATGATTAATACTTAACCATATTTGTACCAACTAAAAGGGAAATCTTATTTTACAATGAATAATCAATTTCAAATAAATAAATAAATAAATACATTTGTATTTAAGACCATCCATGTGAATAAGTCCATCTTTAAATCTCTAAGAATAAGATTCTGAAGAGCCTCTTGAAAAATTAAATTTGAAATTCATTATTTTTTTGTATTTTGACTTGGAAAAGATGACCACGGGTACCTAAAAGGTATGGTGTTTTTTTATTGGTAAGGGAAAAAACGGCAACTACATTCTTATAAGCGCCAATCGCTACAAACAGGCGTTCAGTATGTAAGTTCATACAGATCCTTGAAATTCACCTGCTGACGCTTCTTCAACTACGGCTGCTGCTGCTGCTAAGCTAATGAATGTGTTTTCTGTTTCTTATCTGCAATACAAGCGTCCGACCTATGGTACGATGTCAAATTCTTGTGCCACTTTAATAAATTTGGAAACAACATTTTAACGAATTTATAAAGTGCCAATGCAGACACTGGAAACACATGTGCCGGTGTTTGGCTTGGCGTCTGGCGCTGTGCAAGGACACTCGACAGTTTGTTTGTTCGTTCATATGTTTGCTGAAGCTCAGAAAGTGAAGATCCGATCCGAACCGACCGATCCCCTTTGCTAGATGATGTTAGAAGAAAAGTGAATATCATGTCGAATGACCCTAATGTGCGTGTTCGACCATTTGACAGAACTGACTGACTGACCGACTAAATGTATGTAGTAATCTTTTGGGGGTAGTTTCTGGAGACAGACATCATGTTGCGACAAACACCTTCTAGTTTAGGCAAGCGTGTTCAATGTCGCGAGGGATGTTAATGAAGTTGTTATCTGTGGCGAATCGACACCTTTTTAGTTGGTAATGAGAAGCAAAAAAAATACCAAAAAAAATGCATGAACTTGATTAATGTTTTTCGTCGATAATAATAACTAAACTCATGTTGTTTTAAATAAGGTTTTTAATTAATTAAAATATATTTTAAAGAATAGCCTATGAAGACAGTTTTTATGGGTAACTTTAAGTTGCTGCATGGCACAACTTTGAAGACAAACAAAAAAGGAAAACTAGTGCAGCATTGTACATGTCATTCTTAAGACTTTCAACCATGCACTAGTTCTGTAGAAACATGCCGCCCAGGTATGGCGCTCATCAGTTTAATTAAGAAAAACTAGCTAGTTCATTAAAAAAAAAAAAAAACACAGCACTCCTCCGCCATTGGCTAAGTCAGCAAAAGTGGCAGCAGCATTGGTGACAATAAGTTTTGCGTACTTTTGCAGGTGCGGTAGGTGGCTTTAAATGCCATAGCAAACTTATAGCTGTCACTCGATTTCTTTTGGGCAACAAAAAACCTTCGCTCTCCTTCTGCACTTTGTCCCCGGCATGGTTGTGCTGTTTTTGGTGCTCATTATTTATCGAGTAGGCTGTTTGTTGTTAAGGATGTTTGTTGAGCTCGTTTGTCGTTTCCATGTAGCTTGTAGGTAGGTCTCATTTATCGTTGTCGCCGTACCGCTTAAAAGAGCAACATCACATCAGTGCGCTGCAGCGTGGAGGCTGTAATCGAAACTTTCAGCCGTATAGGATGCAGCTTAAGGAAGTCTTTGTGACTGCCGTCTCACAGTGGTTCAAGAGACAAATCTTTTAGACAAAATAAAAAATTTTTATCAGAACTAATCACAAGCTCTCATTTGAGTGTAGATATGAGCTGCTCAGAGCAAAAGTGACGTAAGTCCATTTTTTAGGGAAATTGAGTTAAGTACATAGAAGTGAAGAGGAAAATGTAACCTATTTATGATTCCGGGTTACAAACTCCTAGCTTATGTATTCACTGAATGAAATGCAATACTTTGTCACAGTTCTGACAAATTACATAATTTTTTCAGAGCACAAGTGGCGTAAGTCCACAATTTTACGAACAGCTTATTTCTGAAGGAAATTGTCAAAATATGTCCCTTGCCGGATTGCATGTGCAAATAATGACATTGCTTGTTGAAGCAAGGATGAAAATAGCTAATAATGAGATAGTTTTTATATATTAATATACAATTTATCTTTGACCAAAACCAGGACCGAAACTGATTATTATTATGAAAATTTAAGTTATTTACAAATAATTTTTTTTTATTAAAAGGCAACAGCAAAGAACATTTCATAAATATAAAAACTATTTAAAAAGTTTTCTTTGAATATTGAAGTTCAAATTCCATATAATAAATGAGAGATCATTTTCTCGTTTATTACAAAAGTGCTTTTTTCATCGGTTTCGGCCAAAAGTTTCGGTTTCGGCGGTATTGAGGTCGAATAGCCGAAATGACAAAAAAAAAGGCCGAAATATGCAGTCATTCCTCCTCAAAACATTCTTAAAAATATCTCATATTAGATTTCTACAGCGAAAACGAGAAATTTTAAAAAATTTTTGGAGGACAAGTGGCGTAAGTCCACATCTTTGATTAACTAGTATGCCATATTTGCCTACATTGTTTATGGGTTTTATTACTTTTTTTTTTTGCAATTTGAAAAGTTTTATTTATGCTCTGGATCAAGCTTATAAGCAAAACTGGAATTTTTTATAAGAATTTTTCTAAATATACGATTTTCTCAAAACTACCAAACGTGGACTAACTGCACTTGTGCTTTGAGCAGCTGATATGTTGGAGCTACTTGCAAGTTGAAAAAAATTATGTTATCTTCATTAATTCTGCCAGAATCTTACTTTCTGCGTGAAAATTTGTAAATAGCACAGAATAAACTTCACTAACCTTAATTTTTTTCAGTACGAGTTTAAACTTTAGTAAAATTAAACCGAACTTAACTCAGCAAAATTGGACGTTTAAACTCCAATTTTGACGACTAGTTTTGCATAGTCTCCTCCATATAAGTAATCTTATTGTAACCCATCTCTGCTTGCCCATTAGCTACAGCTTGATCTGATATAAAACTGAATTAAATTAAACATATTCATATTCATATTCATATTCATATTCATATTCATATTCATATTCATATTCATATTCATATTCATATTCATATTCATATTCATATTCATATTCATATTCATATTCATATTCATATTCATATTCATATTCATATTCATATTCATATTCATATTCATATTCATATTCATATTCATATTCATATTCATATTCATATTCATATTCATATTCATATTCATATTCATATTCATATTCATATTCATATTCATATTCATATTCATATTCATATTCATATTCATATTCATATTCATATTCATATTCATATTCATATTCATATTCATATTCATATTCATATTCATATTCATATTCATATTCATATTCATATTCATATTCATATTCATATTCATATTCATATTCATATTCATATTCATATTCATATTCATATTCATATTCATATTCATATTCATATTCATATTCATATTCATATTCATATTCATATTCATATTCATATTCATATTCATATTCATATTCATATTCATATTCATATTCATATTCATATTCATATTCATATTCATATTCATATTCATATTCATATTCATATTCATATTCATATTCATATTCATATTCATATTCATATTCATATTCATATTCATATTCATATTCATATTCATATTCATATTCATATTCATATTCATATTCATATTCATATTCATATTCATATTCATATTCATATTCATATTCATATTCATATTCATATTCATATTCATATTCATATTCATATTCATATTCATATTCATATTCATATTCATATTCATATTCATATTCATATTCATATTCATATTCATATTCATATTCATATTCATATTCATATTCATATTCATATTCATATTCATATTCATATTCATATTCATATTCATATTCATATTCATATTCATATTCATATTCATATTCATATTCATATTCATATTCATATTCATATTCATATTCATATTCATATTCATATTCATATTCATATTCATATTCATATTCATATTCATATTCATATTCATATTCATATTCATATTCATATTCATATTCATATTCATATTCATATTCATATTCATATTCATATTCATATTCATATTCATATTCATATTCATATTCATATTCATATTCATATTCATATTCATATTCATATTCATATTCATATTCATATTCATATTCATATTCATATTCATATTCATATTCATATTCATATTCATATTCATATTCATATTCATATTCATATTCATATTCATATTCATATTCATATTCATATTCATATTCATATTCATATTCATATTCATATTCATATTCATATTCATATTCATATTCATATTCATATTCATATTCATATTCATATTCATATCCATATTCATATTCATATTCATATTCAAAATTTGTATTGGACAAACAGAGAGGCAAGAAAGCGAGGCAATTAAAACGCGTTAATATCAAACATCAGAACTGTCATGTTTTTCTGTAATATTTAAATACTCTACGGTATTTTAGTAGAGGCATATTGAAAAATATCATAAAACGCGGCTGTAATAATAAATATGGCTTTTAAAGAGTACCAATTTTTCACTTAAACTTCAACCTTTTAACAATAAAATTAAACTTTTCACAATTCTGACTTTGGGCTTGGATTCTAAGCACCAAATTTTTTCGGAAGTGCTTCCCAACTGCCCAAAAACAATCATGACCCCCCTTTTTGTAGTCTTGTGTGTTTGTTCATTTTTCAATCATCGGTTTTTTTTCAAAGTCAAAAATATCTACTAAATCGAAAGATATATACTTTTAAACGCTGAAAAACATATCGGAACCACTGTGTAGCCTGTGAAGACTACAAAGACAACACGTTATCCTCTGTATGTTTGCCTTTCCCTAGTGTTCAGGGTACATCAACTAGTTAATAAAAAAAAAATCGTCGATGACAATCGCGTTACTATCGGTAATTAGCGATTGATTGATAATTAACAAGATACGATTTTGTACGTGCAGATATCGCAGCGATACAAACACAACTAAACGAGCGTGAAAACGTAGTATGTGAAGCGATAGGGAAAGAGTTTAGACAGCGTATCGTGTTTAGTATTGGTTTTCTTAAAGATTGGTTTTCAAGCCAGGATCTTTCAAGTCTCATCAAATTGCAAGACAGCTTAAGCCCGCTTGTATGTAGATGCTGCCTTATTTATAATTGAAGATTTATTTTGAGCTCGTTATAGTTTTATCACGATCAGCAATAAATCATTTTTGAACCCAGACACTTGCTGTCAACTGGCTTTTGCAAACACACAACAACTTGATTGAAATGTTTTGCCCAAATGGTCTGTGGTTTAGGTTTTGATTTTTCTTTATTTTTTCTTTTAATCGGGCAACAGCATCTGTCGGCCAACAGCTACCCAATTAATCCCTCGATTGTGGTCGATCGACAAGACAGACAGACGTTCGTTTACTTTGCTTGGCTTTGATGATAACTTCACTTCACATCCCAATGCAGTAGCATCTACTGCAGAAATTTTTAAATTTTTTTTGCCATAATTAGTTGGACTTTTATTTTGGCGCAGCAATTCGAGGATGTCCCGCTTCACTGCACTGGTTAATAATTAACACCCTACTCGCGATCACTTGTCACAACGTGATCACTTGTCTTGCACGTTCGCCATAAACTTCAGAGGCGGATATCAGTAGCATCACCAGCACCATCACTGGAAGTGGCTGCTGTTGCTGCTGCTTTATAATTCGCTGCAAGAGATCTTTCTCAGGTTCTGGCTATTCGGTTAAGTTAAGCCCGAAAAAAATGCGAAAACACGACACACTCGACATTTTGACTAATTAATAAAAATGTTATCCGCATGTGCACATCATTACACAATAAAACATACATATACAAACGACCGCAACTGGATAACTATTCAATAAAACAGCAAGAAATGATGCAGCAATTTGATCAGCAACCTGCAGCCAATGATGAAGGAAGCGGTTACCATGTCTCTCATCAATATTCAAACAAATTATTATCCAAATTTTCAAGATATTCATTTTTGATAAGCAAGCAAGTTCCATGGTGCTGTTTAATGCCTTACCTCTTTATGCTTAAATCCAGGCTGCCTGGCAAAACAAGTTCTTAAGCGTTTTTGGGTTAAGCTTGAGGTGAGGTATGGCCTGGTACCTATAGCATTATGTTTGCTACATGTTAAACATATCTCTCTGCTTGGAAGCCTTAATTGTCCTTGGCTACTTATTAGTTTCTTTTTGATTAAAGAGAAAAGGTAAACATGTTTGAGTCAATGGAGATTTATTTGGAAATTCGGTTGATATGGTGGAAAAATTTGCAAAAAGCAGTGCGTTATAAGAAAATATAAGAGTGCCTATTAAGAAAATTGATTAAAAATGGAAAATGTACCATTTGCAATAAATATTTTCATAATAATTTTTAGAAAAAAATATCGAAAGACAAAAATTGTTTTTCTGAATACAACTTTGAAAAAATTAACAAGCATCTAACTTCAGAGAGTTAAAGTTTTATATAAGTTCTTGAATAAAAGAATTCATTTCATACGCCTTTTCTCCTTGCATAGACGTTGTATAAAATCACTATAATATTTGAAAAAATTGGATGAAAACCACGCCTACCTCCCATACAAATTGACTCTTTTTGAAATGTTAAATCTTTTAAAAATCCAAAAGAAATTAAAGAAATATCTTGAAATTTGCACATAAGCTTTGATATTTAATATAAACAATCTCTATCATATTTGGCAAAATCAGATGAAAACCACGCCTACCTCCCATACATATTGACTTTTTTTGAATATAAAATCTCCTAAAAATCCACAAAAATCAAAGAAATATCTTGAAATTTTGCACATAAGCTTTGATATTTAATATAAACCATCTCTATCATATTTGGCAAAATCGGATGAAAACCACGCCTATCTCCCATACGTCATCAAAGTGGCGTCATCAAAATAGGAAAACTTTCGTAAATATATAAAACTGAATGTCATCGTTTCAGTCCTGGCTAAAGGCTTCGAATATACTTCAATACCGCCGCGGGGGTATTTTAGCTTCGGTACCCTGCTGAAGCTCCATTTCTTACTAGTTTCATTTCATTTATATACATGTTAAAAAAAAGTCAAGCAAAAAGTCTCAACCATGATTATGAAACATGCCCGGATAACAATTTCACCAACATTTTTGAAGTTATTCATGCTCAACTTGAAAAGGCCTTGTATAAAAGTAATTATTCATGTTTTTCTTGAAAGAGCCTTGTAAAAGCTTTGAATGTTTAATTGCCATATTTTGTAAAATGCAAGCGATCACGTCACTTGGTGTTTTTTTGTCTGGCAATAAATTACAGTAGAAAATTCCAGTGAGAGAAAGAGAGTTTGTTTCACTTCCTATGAAAACGGAATTGTCAGACAAAATAAGTGAGGTGATCGCTTGTGTTTTGACAAAATACGGCCATAAATTTCTTGAATAAGTTTTTATAAAAAGCTTTATTTAATGATACAGTTTTGGAAGTAGTAAAGAAGATTTTTACTTAAGCTTAGATTTTCTTTAGATAAACAAAGTTTCAGTTTGTTAAAACAATAACATTAGAAATTCCTTTATTTAATAAAAAAACATTCACTATCATTAAAAAAATAACTAAAAAAAAAAACTATTTCCATAATATCAAAAAAAATGTTTTGTCTGAGCCCGGGATTGAACCGCTGATTAATCTGTTGATAAACTGTCTCCTTAAGCCACTGGGATACCGAGGCAATTTATTACTTTCAAATTAAGTGCATATATAAAATGATTGCAATCGAGACCTTTATAAAATTTTCAAACTGCTGAATAGACGAGTGGATAGAGCGAGCGAGCGGCTGTCTATACAAAGGATCCGAGTTCAATCCGCATTGGTTTGGGCTATTGTTAATATACTAAGATTTTTAAAATGCACAAGTTTTCTGTTCTAAATGCAATGATAAAACTTAGAAGGAGATCATTAAAAACAAATATTTTTTCCGAGTTTCCGAGTTCCTGAATAAGCCTTGAATAAAAACCTTATATCAAACTTTATATAAGGTCTTATATAAAGGAAATAGTTTCATACGCTTTTTTTTCTTGCATAAACCTTCTATAAAACTTGTTTCAAGGATTGTTCAAGGAAGTTTTAATTCTCCTTCCTATATAAAATCTTTATACAAAGACTTACTTAAGGCTTATTTATGTGAAATTGTTACCTGGCTGATGAATAATAATAAATCATAATGAATGAAACATTGCTTCATTGGAATTTTCCATGATCAGAGGAATGAATTTTGAATTTCAAATGTATAGTTTTGAAATTACTTGGGGGTTTGAAATCTTACTTGGGGGCTTGAACCCCCAAAATCCATGCTACTAAGCCGACTAAAGTTGACCTATTGCATAAACAATGAATACATTCGAAATACTCATTAACAACACAAAACTGATTTGTGCGGAAATCTGACGCTCACAGTTCTGCATTACAATAGGATGAATGAAAAAATATCAGGAAGTAGTTGGTTATGCATTCGAAGCATGGACAAATTTTTACCAGCGGGGTACTGTTTATCTGGTTTGACAGAAATATAAGTTCGGAGCATCGACAAACTTTTACTAGAGGGATGCTTTTCTATCTGATTCGGAGAGAAGTCGTAAAGTTTCGTTGGCAAAGATAATTTAGGAAAATCACTTTATGCATCAAAAATCTAAGTCGAGTACTGATGACAAAAAAAGTAATCATGTTTGGGTTGGTGGAATGAAAAAAGGTATATTTTAAAAAAATGAGGGAAATGTGAAAAAAAGACATGGTGAGAACTTTTTATATAAATTTAAATCTTAGTTTATATTAAAACAAATAAGTGTAACTAGGTAGTTATTTTGTTGTAATTATAATGATTTTTGACCTCATTGGATATTAATCGGAAACAGTAAATACAAATTAAAAACAGCAACAAATAGAAACTATAATCGTTTCAAACGATAGAACTCGAGCTATAACAAAAGTTTTAAAAGAGCACCGCCTGCACCCGAGGCACTTGCACATCGCTTAAATGAACATTGCGATCTTTGTGGGTTCTTTATTTATTTTTTGTTTTTCAGCTACAAGAACAGCAGCTACTTTCAACATCCTTGCAACGAAGTGGTAGAGTTTCTTGTGCTGCCACCCTTTTAAACTCGTGTCCATGCATTTGTCGAAATGAGTCGAACAGCAGCACCAATAACAACTACAACAACAACAGCAACAACCTCACTTGACTTCTGTGGTGCTAAAGGGCGCTTCAGTGTCTTTTGGTGACTGGAGTGCATTTAATTTTTTTCGTGTTTTTTTTTTTTTTTTTTGCCACAACGGAATACGACAGCGGAACTCCGCCCGCTCATTGCTACAACTCACAGTTGGTACTCAGCTAGTCTGTGCAGTGTACCAGCTTGTTGCATTGGTGGAACACACATTGGGATTCCTTTGTAGATAGTGTATCGCCTCAGATGGTGAAAAAATTTGCCTCCTTGTTAAACAAGCAATGAGGCCAGAGGACAAGATACCTAACACGAGCATTTTTGTTAAACTTTGTGGAGGCAAAAAAAAAAAAAAAAAAAATTAAAAAAACAATAAGAAAAACAAAAAGGAGATAAAAAATTAATTGTAGTTTCATTTTAAATGGTATGGTAGAGAAAGAACAAAATGATTAAAAGAAGGCAAATTAGGCACAGAACAGCAGCAAGTTACAGATATGAACTCACGTTGGCTTGGACTAGCATGAACAACTCCTACTCGTTCTCTTTCTCTGTGATTTAAAGGATAACACATGACTTTTGTTGGTAAACAAATTAGCAGAATGTTTGAATGCTGTTTGATATGAAAATGATAGCACACGGTATGTTTTACGAAACGTGATGGATTCCTTACGGATTATCTTGCAGAGTGTGAGGACAGAGAGAGGAAACTTTTGTTTTCCCAATACATTTTTATTTTACACTGATATTTCAATATTTTAATATTTTTATTTATTTTGCAATGAAATTTTTATATTGCAGTGGCATTTCTTTTGAACTAGTCATACCAGGATACCTCAACGATCAGGAGTAAGAACGATCAGTGAGATCATTTAAGCAACTCATTTTGTTATTTAATAAACTTTTTAATCTGCTTATTGAATGAATATTTGTGTTATTATATTGAAGAAGAGAGGTCAAATCAAATCAAATCAGTATCAAATCAGAACCAAAATTGAAATTTCTGTTTGTAATCGAAATAATGTAACATAAAAAAAATTGTCGAATATGGCGCTCATACTTATGGTATGACTCCAAAAAGTGGGAAATTTCTGACGATGAGCGCTCATAATTATGAGTCATGAAGAAGTCTTATTTATGAAGCTTTTATGAGCGTTCATAATTATGAGTCCAAAAAGTTTTGTTTTATGACTGCTTGTAATTATGACTCCAAAAAGAGTCTTAATTATGAATGTTTTACGAGCGCTCAAAATTATGAGTTAGGAAATATTTTTATTTATGAATGAGTCATGAGCGTAGTTATACTACGAGCCAGAAAAGAGTCTTTCCAGACTCTTTAATAATCAAATAATGAGCGTTCCTAAAATTATCATAATGCGGACACTTTTTTGAGTCATAATTTAAAGCAATTTATGAGTGCACATTTATATGATTCAAATTTACTTTTTCGGTGATCAAAAGTTTTTTAAAATTTTTTTGATGAACATTGTTATTTGATTATGCGGCCCAGCAGCAAAGCTTTAGACTTTTGTTTTAATGATGTCGTGAGTTCGAAATCTACAAGTAGGGAAAATTATAAATTATGAAATAATAATATAAATTTTTAGATCATTTATAGAATATTTGTTTTATTATATTGAGGAAGAGAGGTTTAATCAAATCAGTACCAAAATCAAAATATCTGTTTGATTGTAATCGAAATAATGTCACATAAAAAAATTGTCGAATATGGCGCTTGACTCCAAAAAGTGTGAAATCTCTGACAATATTATGAGCGCTCATATTGCAATGAACTTTCTTGACAACAAATACAATAAATAATGCAACGGAAAATGTTGCACTCAAAACTCTCCAATTTAGTAAAATGCATATAATTTGGACTCCAATAGGAGTCATATTTCGAACTCAGATCAGTGTACTCATGTTGGAACAGTAACACCTTTATATTTATGAGTATCGAAAGGCTCTTAAAAGAATCCTAATATTTGTTTTATAAGAGTAACAAAAGCATCATATTTATTTTTTTTATAAGTGGGAAATACTCTTAAATATGACTCCCTGAACTTAAAGTTTTATATGTCTTTTTCTCTATTGTGCTTTTTTCTCTTTTTCAAATGTAGGAAAACTATTCCGATGCCCACTTAGTATGTAAGGTACTATAAGGTGTTATGTCTAGTGAAAAATACTTTGATCTTTTATGTGTATCTACACACTTTTCTGGTAGCAGTGCTTCTATGTATGTCCAACTGCCTAACCTCAGCTGTTCACAGCAGGATGCCAAAGGCATATTCTCTGATAGGAAACTAAAATGGGGGGAAAGCAATTTCAAGCTCTACATATTGCCGGAGTCTAACGGCGTTCCCTTCGCACTATTTTGAATGGCTGCATAAGCCTAACTCATATCTTAAAAGCTTGGAATAAACCGATATTGGTCTTTATACCCAAGGCAGACATACGGCTTCTAAAGATTTCCGACTGGAACTAGCTACGCAGGTGCCTGTTACTCTAGAGCACTTCTTAATAGGCAGACACACCGACAGGTTAGGAGTTAGGAGGCTTCTAAAGATTTCCGACTGGAACTAGCTACGCAGGTGCCTGTTACTCTAGAGCACTTCTTAATAGGCAGACACACCGACAGGTTAGGAGTTATCTCAAATTAATTCCGTAGAAGCTGCAGGAACGAGGAGGAAGAAGATAATATCTTCCACCTTCTATTCATCTTACTATCTTTCACCTATCCTGCGCTAACTACACTCTAAAAAATAAATACATATTTACTATAACTATAATAATAATTTTTGCTTAAAATTCAACTGGAGTGTAATTTCACTGCAAGTTTCATTGTAAATTTTCAACGTTTAAAATTATATACAAACTTTAGTAAAATTAAGCAACATATGTTGAATTTTGCTGCAATATTAATATTAAACTATTTTTTTATCATATATTTCATTGCCAATAGACATATGTATGTGTGTTGAATTTTCAACATCAATTGTATAATTGCATCATATTCTCATTCAAGTTTGGTTATGAGCAAGTAAGCAGCTTGTTATTCAGTCCGGTATCCGCTTCTCTAGTTACAATAATTGTGTTAAATAACGTGTTTTAATTTTAAGCTAAGATTGTAAATATTTTTTGCCTTATAATGTGCTCAATATTTATATTGGAATGTGTGCGAGAAGTGTTTAATAAATATTTAAAAATTGATTTTAAAACTGCTTTGTTTTATTTCTATAACTCTAACGACAAATTGATATAGCTTCTTGGTGCAAAGGAATTGAAAGCTTTTCTTTTTTTGTTATTCAGATATGCGTGTTTTATAAATATTAAATCAATCATAAAATTAGTTGAAGCTTACTTCAGTTTTAATTGCCAAACGCATGTTAAACATCAGTAAATAGCAGTAGTAATTTTTATATTTCTACATTATTGTAGCAAAAGTAAGCAAAAGTTGTTGAATATTATTCATATAAAGGTTGTAATTTTGCAATAGTAATAGTAAAATGATAGCAACATTAAACTACAAATGTTTAAGTTTACTACAATACATATATAAAAGCTTAAATATTACCATATATTTTAAGCAAAATTTAACACCAACTGTTGAATTTTACTACATAACAATAGTAAGCAACAAATGTTGAATTTTATAAAGGTGTGTAAATTTACTACAGTTGTAGAAGCTAAACTGTTGCCTACAACTATTGTAGTAAATTTCAACAAAAACTTCTAAGAGTGTAGAAGACGGCAAACATTTCTAGGTCATGAGCTTGACGACCAGTCATCAACACGCATCAGGTCTAATGAATGAAGGCCATGTGTACAGGAGTGCATACATTGGCAGCCGGCTATACCTACCTAGTAATTCAATAATTTGTTTAAATATGTAGGTTTTTGAACTTTTAATCCAAAAGAAAACTGAAGATGTAAGCGATAATAGGTGTTTTCTGAATGAAGCAATTACAACATATTCGAATTACTCATAATAGAACTAGGTCAGATTAAGAAAGAGCATTACTTTGGTCTATTCGTATAAAATAGTTCCGTCAAAACCGTCAGCTCTAATAATATGCAGACGCATAGTAGTGGGACCAGCACTCATCTTTCTTACGGTCTACTTCTGAACTATTTCAAACTTAGACGACTTGTCTGTAGAACATATAAATGAATTCTCACTTGATGTAAAATCCAAAGTAGTAATAGTTTCGATAAAAGGATATGAGCGGGTAGAAAAAATGGCCCTTTTAATTTTAAAAAATAAGACACTTCTAATATATAAATCGATAGGGGCACAAAAAATGTGCTTCCAATATATATAGATCCTAGTACATTTTTGGTAATTTTTTCAGAATTTTTAAAAACGGTTGTGCGCACCGTTTGTATGCTACTTTGATTTGTTCTCACCCATTTAGAAAAAAATTTTTTATTCTTTTAAACATGAGAACAATTAAAATTATAATTAGATATTTTATTTGTTTATTTATCAATAAAGTTGATCCATTTTGAAAGCCAAGCTCAGTCATTGTCTTCTCTACCAAGACAACAATTTTATGATATAGAACAAAAAAACTTTTTAACAAACCACTAAAGAAAGAAAGCTACAAGAAAATCAGCTTAAATTCCAGAATGGAATTTTTTGCCAAAAACGATCACAGAGCGAGAGCAAACAAAGCGCGATCCAAAGGTTCTTTGCCAAAGATGGCATATGTCGCTCTGTGGGACGACAAAGCTTCCATCTTAGAAGCACAGCAGCCAGGCAAAAGAAACGGATTTCAATCGCAATCACACAAAACTTAGCAAACTGGCAGCAATACCGGCAGCAATATCGGTAGCAGTAACAACTGCAAACATGGACCAACCCTGCAAACAAACTAGTACTTGGAACAGTTTAAAAAAGGAACCTGTGATGCTTTTTTTTCAACATTTTATTTTGTAACTGCGCTTAATCAGATAATTTTCTGCTATTGTAACTCAACGTGGTCCTCCTCAACGTTATTGTCGTTGCCGTTGTTGTCGTCGTCATCATCATCATCATCATCATCTTCGTTGTCGTTGTTGTTGCTGTACAATGCGGCAACATTGAAAATGTCCTCAATATATATTCACATCCCCATGCGGAACAATGGCGTCTGGAACACAGAAGCCAGAGACTTGGCTGTAAGCAATGCCGAGGACAAGAGTGAAACTTAGATCCAAAAAAATGGCACATTGGCGGCATAACGCTTTGATGAAAGCCTGCATCCGTGGCAAGTCAGCAACATGGGAGCCTCGAGTTCAGCCATACAGTGCAGTTGATCGCAGTTGATCGAAGCTAAACTAACTAGGTGAGAGCGAGCGAGCAAGCAGCTCCTGTGCTCACAAGACAGCATTAATTATATCATTATCCTTCATCTTCCGATTTATCTTATTGCGACTGCACTGGCACAGTCAACGGCAGGCGGTGCAACAGGAGCTGCAGCAGCTTTGCAGAAGCTGCATTATTATTGCTGACATTGAATGTGCTTAGAGTTTTGTTGATTTTTATGTTGAATCGCTTAACGATTCATGGTTGCCATATTTATGCGTTGATCTTATGTGGATGTTGCTTTTTGCGTATTTTAAGGAGGAAAGAAAGCGAAGGAGGCTGAAATTTTAACACAAAAATTAAATTGAAATAAAAATCAAACGAAACTGAACTGAAATTAAACTTAAATTAAATGGCATTGAAATTGAATTGAATTGAAATTGAATTGAAATTGAATTGAAATTGAATTGAAATTGAATTGAAATTGAATTGAAATTGAATTGAAATTGAATTGAAATTGAATTGAAATTGAATTGAAATTGAATTGAAATTGAATTGAAATTGAATTGAAATTGAATTGAAATTGAATTGAAATTGAATTGAAATTGAATTGAAATTGAATTGAAATTGAATTGAAATTGAATTGAAATTGAATTGAAATTGAATTGAAATTGAATTGAAATTGAATTGAAATTGAATTGAAATTGAATTGAAATTGAATTGAAATTGAATTGAAATTGAATTGAAATTGAATTGAAATTGAATTGAAATTGAATTGAAATTGAATTGAAATTGAATTGAAATTGAATTGAAATTGAATTGGAATTGAATTGAAATTGAATTGAAATTGAATTGAAATGGAATTGAAATTGAATTGAAATTGAATTGAAATTGAATTGAAATTGAATTGAAATTGAATTGAAATTGAATTGAAATTGAATTGAAATTGAATTGAAATTGAATTGAAATTGAATTGAAATTGAATTGAAATTGAATTGAAATTGAATTGAAATTGAATTGAAATTGAATTGAAATTGAATTGAAATTGTATTGAAATTGAATTGAAATTGAATTGAAATTGTATTAAAATTGAATTGAAATTGAATTGAAATTAAATTGAAATTGAATTGAAATTAAATTGAAAATGAATTGAAATTGAATTGAAATTGAATTGAAATTGAATTGAAATTGAATTGAAATGGAATTGAAATTGAATTGAAATTGAATTGAAATTGAATTGAAATTGAATAGAAATTGAATTGAAATTGAATTGAAATTGAATTGAAATTGAATTGAAATTGAATTGAAATTGAATTGAAATTGAATTGAAATTAAATTGAAATTAAATTGAATTGAAATTGAATTGAAATTGAATTGAAATTGAATTGAAATTGGATTGAAATTGAATTGAAATTGAATTGAAATTGAATTGAAATTGAATTGAAATTGAATTGAAATTGAATTGAAATTGAATTGAAATTGAATTGAAATTGAATTGAAATTGAATTGAAATTGAATTGAAATTGAATTGAAATTGAATTGAAATTGAATTGAAATTGAATTGAAATTGAATTGAAATTGAATTGAAATTGAATTGAAATTGAATTGAAATTGAATTGAAATTGAATTCAAATTGAATTCAAATTCAATTGAAATTGAATTGAAATTGAATTGAAATTGACTTCAAGTTGAATTGATATTGAATTGAAATTAAATTAACATTGAAATGAAATTTAATTGAAATTGATACGAAAGTAAATTGAAATTGAATTCAAATAAAAAATTTAATTAATGCTGAAAATAATGTATGAGAATAAATTCAACACATGTCCATCTATTTAACGTACCTACACTTTACCAACATTTTAAATCTTCAAAATTCTTGGAACATTTTTTGTTTTTTAAACAGTCTATATAGAGCACACAATTCTTTGAAAATTTCCTTTGTTTCAGCTGCATTAAAAAATGCGTGCTCCTTACAATGTCTTTAGCTAAAAGAGAAAAAAAAAAATCTTAACTCTTAAGACCTTAACGCGCCTAACACAAAACTTTGGATCATTCAGATTTTCAAGCATTTCGTCGAAAATTTCGACATGCAAATTAGAACAAGAACCGATTTTTCGTTGAAACTATTTAAAGGGTTGCATTGTTTCCAAAACCTTTCAATGTTTTCACTCCACACTGATCAGTCTGTCTGACCGATATTTAAATTTGGCGTTCCTGCTGCGCAACCACTAACAAGGACTCAACATATCGTCTTGAATTTTTGGGCTGCTACTGTTTCTTGTTTATGCTTAGCTTAACTTGACTAAGAGAAGAAAAAAAAAGAAATAAATAAAAAAATTAATGCAGCAAGCGATTTATCTGCGATCGCATGGTTAAAGCTTATTTATGTTTGTGACTTGAACTGTTGGCGGTTCTTGAAGACCGATTCATGCCAGCGTTAAATTGCTAAATTCTAAATTTATGGCATGCTTTCATGATTTTCATAAATTTTAAATCAATACCAACGTCGTGTTTTTCGTAGTTGCTGTTTAGTATAGAGATTGGCTTGAGTTTGTCTTGACTTTGTCTTTACTGGAAGCTGATGGAAGCTGTTTGAAGTTTCGAAGATCGAGCGGCATAGATTGTGTGCAGTATTGTGGGAGCAAGTCACTTCATTTGCATGTGATTGAAATGTGACTTTAATACAGGAATTGAAGCAATAAATTTTGTAAGTTGTACAAAAGATGATTGAAAATTTATGTTGCATGCATTTACGTTTGAATTTCTGACTATGCACTAAAAAAGTGAAATGATTTTTTGACTATTGATCAATCGTCAAAAGCAATCTTCATTTCTGCAAAAGACAATTGATGAATCATATTTAGTATACATATGTGATTAAATTCTCTTTCTAAAATAGTGTTATAAACCCGATTTCGAAGCTATTCGAAATTTTTATTTGGTTTCGATTTTCTTGATACCAACAAATAAGGCAACGCTTGCTTCAAGGTTGGCTTATTTGACATATTCGAAAAATTTTTAATTATTTGATATATATTTTTCATTTGAAGCTTAAAAATGTTTATGTTTTAACTTACATGAAAAAAATGAATTTGTTAAGATTTTGTAGAATTTTTGAATTTTTTTTATTATAAACTTGCATTAATACATAAATCTCAGTTTTATATAAGGTAAGCTGAACTAGGCTACGCAACTCGAACCTCTTAATGGCTAGGTAGAGATACTTCTACTCCGTCATCGTCGATTGGTGACACTGAACTGCGCTCTCCATGGGCGGCATTGGTGGAATCGTCGCCAGTAAGTAATTTGGAGAAGTGCTGTCTCCACAATCTAAGCACAGACTGTGTATTCGTATTCAGATCTCCATTTTCGCCTCTACAAGTGGATGCTCCGGGCTTGAAACCTAGGGTTAGACGCTTAACCTGTTGATAGAATTTTCGTGCATCCTTCTTGCCCTGGTATCTACACAATCTAAGCACAGACTGCGTATTCGTATTCAGATATCCATTTTCGTCTCTACAAGTGGATGCTCCGGGCTTGAAACCTTGGGTTAGACGCTTAACCTGTTGATAGAATTTTCGTGCATCCTCTTGCCCTGGTATACCTCTAGTTCCTCACGCTCACGCTTTTCCTGCTCTCTTTTCTTGCGTCTGAAAAGGCGCCTTTCTTCCTTCCTCTATTCGCGGTAGTTTTCTCGCACGGCTCGCGTTGCAGCTGACTGCAGCGTTTTTTTATATGCGGCGTTTTTTACTCCAGAGTCGCGTCCAGATATGCGTCGTCGGGTCCAGAGGTTGGTTGGTTGAGCTTAGCCGAGCGTTGAGCGGAGTAGGCCTCGGCAGTTCGTTGTAATTGTAGCTTAGCGACATCTAGCTTTCGTTGCAATTCTGTGCGTATGTTTTTCGCATTGCGTAATCGCATGCGGATCTTGGCTGCAACATGATAATGATCGGAGTCAATGTGGACCCCCCGAAATGTACGCACATCTAGAACAGTAGAGGCATGTTCTAGATTCCTTCCGTCGATTACAACATGATCAATTTGGTTTCGCGTTTTTTGATCCGGGGACAGCCAGGTGGCCTTGTGGATGTCGAGGTGCTTAAATCTGGTGCTACTAACTACCATGTTTCGTGCCGCGGCGAAGTCGATCAGTCTTAGACCGTTGTTCGTGGAGGTCTCATGAAGACTGAACTGACCGACAGTGGGGCCAAAGATGCCTTCCCTTCCGACTTTCGCATTAAAATCGCCGAGGACTATTTTCGCGTCATGGACCGGAAGGTGGTCGTACACGTCCTCAAGACTAGCGTAGAAAGCATCCTTGACAGCTTCTCCTTTTCCTCCGTCGGGGTGTGCGCGCAAATAAGGCTAATGTAGAAAATTTTTGCCTTGATGCGGATCGTGGCCAATCTTTCGTTCACTGGTGTGAACCGGGAAACAAAGTGGCGTAGTTTCCGGCTAACGACGAATCCACATCGAGTTGCTATCCAACGACTCAAAAACAATAAAGCTGCGGGTGCTGACGGCCTGTCAGCTGAATTGTTTAAAACCGGCGGCGATGAATTGATAAGGCGCATGCATCAGCTCATCAGCAAAATATGGCTAGCAGAAAGCATGCCCGACGATTGGAACCTCAGTGTACTGTGCCCTATACTTAAGAAAGGAGACCCAACAATCTGCGCAAGTTATAGAGGAATCAGTCTTATTTCCATCGCACATAAGGTTCTCTCAAGCGTACTGTGTGAAAGATTAAAGCCAATTACAATAACACTGATTGGACCTTATCAGTGTGACTTTCGACCTGGTAAGTCCACCATAGACCAGATTTTCACGCTACGACAAATCCTGGAGAAAACCCACGAAAATCAAATTGACACACACCATCTCTTTGTCGATTTTAAAGCTGCGTTCGATAGCCCGAGAAGGGATTGCCTATACGCAACAATGTCTGAGTTCGGTATACCTGCAAAGTTGATTAGACTTTGCAGAATGACGTTGAGCAACACACGCAGCTCTGTCAAGGTAGGAAATGACCTCTCCGAAACCTTCAATACCCAAAGAGGTTTCAGGCAAGGCGATCCACTGTCAGGCGATCTCTTCAACATCATCATGGTGGGGATCATACGAAAGGCCGGTGTGCATCGTAATGGCACCATTTCTACAAAGGTGTTCAGCTCCTTGCGTACGCTGATGATATTGATATTGTTGGCAGAACCAAGAGAGATGTTACCGCTGCTTTCGCCGCTATCGAAAAGGAATCAGCCACAGTGGGTTTGACGATAAATGAGGGTAAAACAAAGTATATGCTGTCTACAAACAAGGGAGCGCGGCGTTTAGACTCCCACGTTTCATCCGGCAGCTATAACTTTGAAGTAGTCAAGGAGTTTGTATACCTTGGCACCGCCATTAATTCCACCAACGAAATCAGCCTGGAGATAAAGCGAAGAACAATAATTGCTAATAGGTGCTACTACGGGGGCTCAGTAAGCAACTAAGTTCCAGAGCCCTCTCCCGATCGACAAAACTAACACTCTACAAGACGCTCGTTCTACCTGTGCTGCTTTATGGCGCTGAGGCATGGGTAGTTTCGCAAACCGACGCAGCCGCTCTGGGGGTGTTTGAGAGAAAAGTTCTTTGCAAAATCTTCGGTCCTGTTCGAGTCGACGATGACTATCGCATCCGAATGAACCACGAGCTGTATGAGCTCTACGAAGACATTGACGTAGTTCGGTGTATAACTGTGCAGCGACAACGCTGGCTGGGTCATGTCCATCGTATGGACGAAGAAGCTCCAGCGAAAAAGGTGCTCGAAGCGAGGGTCGCTGGTCAACGACGACGAGGGAGACCATGCCTCCGATGGATGGACCAGGCTGAGGAAGCCCTAACCGCACTTGGTGTATCCGATTGGAGAAGGCGCGCGCAAAACAGAGGCGCCTGGCGAGAGCTGATGAGGTCGGTCGAAACCCGGACACGGGTTGTTACGGCCACCTAAGTAAGTAAGTAAGTAAGAACTAAGCTTCGCACAGGACAAAAATCTTGTACACAAGCTAGTGACCAATGGAGGTGTAAGATACATAGAAAGAAACAAAATCCAAAGTATAAAATTTTTTTGGTGTAGTGCCACATATATGCATATTCTTTATTCATAACTGCAACTATTTGTGGAAAGTTATCGATAGTCGGAACCATCGATAGCATGAATATCAATTCTGGGGTACTCTCGATAGTGTCGATAGTCGCGAAAAATAATATCGATAGTTTTTCGGTAGTCTCAAAAGTTTTGAATAAATAATTGTATGTACATTATTATAGGTATAGGGTATTTAAAATGTTTGTATTGCATTTGTATTTATAAAAATAATAAAAAAGTTTGTGTAGAGAATCTGGAATTGAGTGTGATAAAGGAAGGCATCGTTGTTGCCTGAAAAGTTGCTTGAAGCTAATACGTACACACGTATTTAATTTATTATCGCTATCTTTTTCACAATAGTCAACATCTCATTTTCGAACCAATGCACTGTGGGTCAGCGAACATACATTTTTTTTGGACAGGAACATTTATTGGAATTTGGATAAAATAATAAATGACATAATTTTTGGGAGTCCTTGAAGTAGATGAACTTATTCCAAGCCAAACTGACCACCTAAGTTTTTTATGTCAACGTTATGGAAAAAATGTATGTATTTTGAAAGGTCACTTGGAGGTACAACGAATCACATATTTTTTTGGAAAAATTCGTATTGTTGTTGTTGTGGTAACACAAACAAAGGTTCAACAATTTTTTGATTTATGGTGATTTTTACTTTTACTATTTTTTACTATTACTATTTTTTACTATTTTTTTTTTTTTTTAATTCTGAAAGCAGAGGACTTTTTTTTAACCGTTCATAAGGCTCCGAGAGGGAGAACAGATCAGAAATGAAAAACTTTTCCATAAAAACCGGTTTACTTACACTAATCTGTATTAATCATTATCGATCGTTACCTCAAGATTCTTCTAAGTAATACCTCCATTTTGCTTTGAAAATGCAAAAAAAAAAGAGGACACCACTCCGGCAACTGTGACAAATTCGCATTGCTTTTACAAGTTAACATTTCCATGAATCATGGACACACAAAAAAATGCAGTTCTTTTAAATTTGTCCAAACTATCCAGAAATCAAATTACATTTAGTAACAACCATGATATATAGACGCCTACCGTTCTGAACAAAAACCATTCAACTGCCATGGCCCAAGGTGCTGCCTTTAACTATTCATTAAAACAAAATCCGCCTCATGGTCATGATCATCAATATCGCCAACATGACCAACCGTTCGAAAGAAGTCTGGCTTTGTCATCGTCTGCATCAGCGTTAGTGTCGTCATGGTCAAAGTGCTTTGCTAATCTGGCCTTAAAACATTGCTGGCAATTAAGCCAATGCTATAAATTAATCAGAATTGGCCTCAAACTATATTCGACTAATAGACGCGTTGGCTTAAATATTAAATGTCTTAAGAAAACCAGAAAGAAAAAGAATATAGAATATAAATGCATTATATCAAAACTGTTGTAAGAGCTGCAACCGACGAGTCTTACCATCATAATGATGTTCATCAAGAAGGCAGCCAGATATGGCCAGAAGCTATGCGGAAGAAAAGGAAGTACAGGGTAAATTTTAAAATGCAATTGGTGCGTTTTTAACTGCAATGCAAAACAGCAACAGTCAGCTTAACTTGTTCATCCTCTGAGTGCGTCTTCGGCTATCCACAAAATATTTATATATAATTTATTTGGCTAATTTGTGGCAATCGACGTGAGATCTTGTTTATTAAACGTTGCGCAAATACTACACGAAACTACGCTGCCAAGTGTCTCAG